>VZQC01006772.1:61257-252805 GCA_009823505.1 Rhizomys pruinosus
AGCATTTTAACTATGATGTGGCGTGGAGAATTTCTTTTCTGATCTTGTCTGTTTGGAGTTCTATGTGCTTCTTGTATTGGTATTGGTTTGTCCTTTTTTAGTTTGGGGAAGTTTTCATCTATTATTCTGTTGAAGATCTGATCAATACCATTCTCTTGGGATTCTTCTCCTTCCTCTATTCCTATGATGCGGAGGTTTGATCTTTTCATAGTGTCCCACAGCTCCTGGTTGTTCCATTTTTGTGTATTTTTAAATTTTTCATAATCTTTCCTTGAGGTTTTTAGTTGTTCTGTGTTGTCCTCCAGGTCTGATATTCTTTGTTCTGCTTCCTCCATTCTGCTTCTGAGGCTTTTTTCATTCCTTTCCTCTTGAATGGATGAGTGTTTGATTTCCTTTTTCATTTCCTCTTCTGATTTCTTTAGTGTTTCTATTTCTTTTTGGAGCTTCTCGATCTCTTTTTGTAGCTCTTTTGTTTGCTGGTTGGTTTCTTTTTCTTTTTCAGCATGGGATCTTTTCAGTGTTTCTACTTCCTTCCAGAGTTTGTCATTCTCTCTCTCTAAGTCCTTCTTGAGTTCTTCACTCTCTTTTCTTAGTTCTTTGATTTGCTCTTTATAATATTGTAGTTCTTCAAATATGTTCCCAATTGTGTTTCTGATATGTGTGGTGGGGCATCCCCAGAGGGATCCCACTGTGGGAATCTTCCATAGGGTTGGTAGAGCTTGGTGCAGGATTATCCTGCTCCTTTCCCGTGTTGTCTCTTCTTCGTGTTCCTGGCATATGGGCTTCTCCTTGCCTGTATTCCAATGTGAGTCCTAAATGCCTCTTCACTGTGTGGAAGGCTTGCTTTGCTTGCCTCCTTCAGATGCCTTTGTAATCCCTGTTGGTGGGGGGATAGGGGGTGCTCTTTAGTCCGCACCCCTGTACCTGTGCTTCAGCTGGTCTCTGGAGATTTTATATCGGATTCAACTTCTTAATCTATTCTCCCAGTCTGTTTCTTTTGATTGGGGAGTTCAGAACCATTAATACTTAAGGTTATTATGGAGAGATGTATATTGCTTCCCTTCAATTTATTTTGTTTGCATTTTTGGTCTAGGTTTGTATTTCCACAGTTATACCTCCATTAATTATTTTCTCTTGCTGCTTGGGAATAGGTATTCCTTTCTTCTGCTCTTCATTTTCCTTCAAGTATTTTCTGAAGTTTTGGTTTTCTGGACATGTATTCTTTCATCTTGTTTATGTCATGAAAGATTTTTCTTTTTCCTTTAACTATAATAGACATTTTTGCTGGGTAAAGTATTCTGGGTTGGCCTCTATAGTCATTTAGAACTGGGAATACTTTGGTCCAAGCTCTTCTGGCTTTCATAGTTTGCATTGAAAAGTCAGTTGTAATTCTCATGGGTTTCACTTTATATATGACTTGTTTTTCTCTTCTAGCTTTCAGGATTCGGTTTTTGTTTTGAGCATCTAGTGTTTTTACTATGATATGATGTGGGGAATATCTTTTCTGATCCTGTCTATTTGGCGTTCTATGTGCATCTTGTATTTTTGAGACAAGGTCTCCCTGTAGCCCCAGATGGTCCTGAACCTGCCATATAGACCAAGCTGTCCTTGAACTCACAGAGATCTGCTTGCCTGTGCCTTTTGAGTGCTGGGGTTAAAGGTGTGTACCACCATCCCTGTCTACAACTTGTCTTACAGCCTAATAGATGATCTCTCCTAGGGAATTTTATGAGTATTTGACAGTGTGAATTCTGTTGTTGTGTACAATGTTCTATGTGTCTATTAGATGGGCTTGGTCTATGATACAGTTTAAATCAAACATTTCTTCACATATTATCTGGTTGACATATGCACTGCTGAAAGTCCCTTAATAATGTTGCACTGCAGTCTATATTGCCCTTCATATTATCATTCTTCCTCTCTACACTCTCAAACATGCTTTTTGCTTTTTCTTTTTGACCATATTTTCATATTTCTTCATTTTCCTTGACTCTGAGGGTTGGCACTTGCACTTTAGATGACAATTACATCTTGTTACACCTCTTGTTATGGAGGTGCTCCTCCTATCAGCCTGACCACAACCTCAGTTGCCACTCCACCCTCTGTGCTTGTCTCAAACAATATCTTTGGCCTTAGGTAAAATAGAATTGGGCATATTGTGATGTTGCCTGATGCAGGTTAGATAGAAACTAAATTTTTGGGATTCAGTTGTAAGGAGTATGGTGTGAAATATATGTTCAATTTTCTTTCTTTGTGGAGAAGCTAAGAGTTAAAGGCAATCTCCCACTATTTCTTTCTTAAGCTGACGAGAGCATCTGTGCCAGATACTGGCACTCTTGTTCAGGGTCTTTACTATGATCCTTTGAACAAAACCATTGAACTTGTGCAGTCTTTAAATTCAACTTGTTGTTTAGTTTGTTGTAGAATACTCAATAATGCAGAGATATATCAATTCTCAAAGCTAGGTGATTTAGGATCTAGTGCTTCAAGTAAGAAACAGATCAATTCTCAGAGGTAGATGACTCGGGATCTAGTGCTTCAAGTAAGGACTATGAAAGTTGGGGAGCTTGATGCATACAGTAACTTTTTCTAGGGAGAGTATGTCAGGAAGAATGTATGAGGACTTCCTACTTGGTCTTTTGAGTTTACTAGTCTCAGAAACTACTTCCAAGGATATCTGTAAGCTATATTTATCACTAGAACAAGACAGAAAAGTGCAAGGAGTGTCAACTGTCCCTGTGTGGCTTTCTAATGTATCACATGCTCTCTGTAAGGAGAATTCATAGGCTACTTATTACTTAAAAGAAGGTGGGAAGAAGTAATGGGGAGTAAATCTGTCTCAGCTTCTAAGGGAGGTATTATATAGAGAGATATTGTTGGACAACCCAGGGAAGTAGGTTGGGAGGCCTTTCCTTCATTTACACTCCCCAAAATGTGTGTTTGGAATCCCTTCCTGAAATGAAACTGGACGACAGAGGCTGTAAGGAATTAAGGCCTGGTTATTAAGGTAAGCCAAGAAAAATGAGAGTGTCATTTTTCCTTAAGTTCAAAGGATTTTGCATTATTTTCTTTTAGTTTAGATTTATTTTATAAGAAGAAAAGGTTTATTTTGGGCTGATACAAAATGTTTATTCTGATGCTGGAGATAAAAAGCTCAGTGTTAGAATGCTTGTCTACCATTCCTGGGTTCAATCTCCAGAACCATGTTTATTCTTTATTTACTATATAGACTCCTAGACACAGGTTTGCTAGAAGCCAGAACATGAATTGCTGATGAAGATGTATGTAGCTACACTATTTCCAAGGCATGCTGGGGACTAGACTGATCCAGGGATCTGCAGCTCTTGGGAGTGCTCCCATGGTTTAAATCTTCAGCGACTTTGTTCTGTTTTCTGTGGAAATCCTCTGTTGCCAAGTCTCTGCACTTGTCATTAAGATTTAAAAGCCTGGTAAAGGCAGAGATTTTTAAGCTGGAGGGCTATGTGTGATGTATAATCCCTGTGCTATTCACAAACTGGGTAGAAGGAAGGGATCTCAGCTGTATGGCACTATGTTTAGGATAGAGTATGAGCATGTGCATGTCGCTACTTTTCCATCCCATTTTGGTATGGGTATTTTCTTGTTGCCTGGTGTGTGCACTTTTTCAAATAATTGATCCACACATAGTGCTGATTCAATGCCTTTGTGGAAGGAGAGTCAGAAGTCTACTCTTTTGCAATTTTGATGTGGCAATAAATTAATATGAATGACATTATTACTATATAGTACTGAATATGTTTTCTGTAGTTTCTTCTTTTAGAATAGACCACTATAAGAATGTGTACCAAAAGGTGTATTCTAAAATCACTCATAATCCCTATTCTGAGTGGTTATCAGAATGTTGAGTAGTTGGAGCAATGTCAGGGTGTTAGCATTCCAAGAACTTATAGAAGGTTTGGGAGATAGAAGCTTTCAAGCATCTTCACAAGTCCATTTTGAAATGACAAGAAAGCAGTGTCAGTTCAATCTTTTAAAAATATTTATATACTTTTATATTGCGTGTTTTACTGTTCTGCCTGCATGTGCATGCAATATTGGAGAGGCCAGAAGAGGGAGTTGGATCCTCTAGAACTGGAGTTAAGGACAGTTGTTAGCCTCCATGTGGGTGCTGGGAACTTAACCTGGGTCTCCTAGAAAAGCACCCAGTGCTCTTAACCACTGAGCCATCTCCCCATTCTTCAATTTTTAAATTTTCATACAAAATTTTCATCAAAGAATCATCCAGTATCTTAATTATTTCCAATGCTTTTCACTAATTTCTACTTATATTTTCATCTAGATAGTATGGATTCATGCCTGATGCATTTTTATTAGTATTTCTACAACTGAAAGTATGTGAGGAAATTGGAGTTAAAATTCTAGAAGCTAGGAAAATCATTTGCACCAATTCTAGATTTTTCTTTTGAAAATTGTGTATATCTGCAATTATGCCACTGAGTCACTGTGATAATGTTAAAAACTCAACACATACAGAAATTTAAAAAAATTAAAAAAAAAAACTCAGAGATTGTCCACTTTTGTGATGCTAGAATGTAATATAAAAGGGAAATTTACAACAAACAAATTTATTGGCTTACAATTCTAGAGGCTGGTATGTCCAAGATTGAGGGGCTGGCATCTGGAAAGGGACTTTTTGCTTTGTTACCCATTGACAGGAAGGGAAAGGACAAAAGGATAGAGGTGAAATTTCCCCCTTATAATAATCTCCTTCTCATGATAATGGCATAATCCATCTATGAGGGGAGACATTTGGTAGTAGACAGATGAGACAAAGGTCAATGCCTAATAAAACATACAAAAAATGATTTGAAAACAAAGGCAGCTTAGGCAAAGAAAGAACTTAAGGAACTAAGCTCTGCAGAGAGGAGAACCTGAGAGGTAAGACAGAAGTACTTTTATGGTTATAAGAAGACAACATGAGATCCTCCTCCCCCTCCTCCCCACCTTCCTCCTCCTCATTTTTGAGACATGGTTGGCTATGTATTATAGACTGGCCTGCAACTCAAGATTCTTCTTCTGCTTTAGTTTTAAAAGTGCTGGGATTTCAGGCATTCACCCTCACATCTAGCTTGCAATAATCTGTTTTCCATATAGAAACTTGTATAATAAACTATCATCATCTGTTGTTCTCCAGAACTTAATCATTGGAAACCAACTGAAATGTTACAACCAGTAAGTAGAAACTGTCTCCTTGTAAACATCATTCTACTCTGCTTCTACATAGCTTCAGTAATGAAGTACAGTTTTTATACTTCAGATAAGTAGAGCCCTGTAGTATTTATTCTACTGAGATTGGCTTATTTCATTTACCATAATGGCTTCAAAGTTAATTCATGTGTCACATGAAAGATTTCAAAGTAGCCATTATAAATATGTTTGATCACTGGGAATGGTGGTGCATGCCTTTAATCCTAGCACCCAGGAGGCAGAGGCAAGTGGATCTCTGTGAGTTCAAGGCCAGCCTGGTCTACATGGTGAGTTCCAGGCCAGCTGGTGCTACAGGCAGACTCTATCTCAAAAAGACTATATATACACATACGTGTGTGTGTATGTGTGTGTGTGTGTGCTTGTGTGTGTGTGCTTGTGTGTGTGATAGAACTAACAGATGCTTGGTTAATGTAAAGTGAAGGAGCCATGTATGGTGGCGCATGTCTGTAATCCCCAGACTGCCAAGGCAGAGCTGGAGGATCGTGAGTATGAAGCCAGACTGGGACACCTAACAATTTTCAGACCGGCAAAAACATAGTAAGATTCTGTTTCAAAAAGTAAAAGAAGGTATGACGATGGTGTCAAAGAAAATAGGAAATGTGAGTTTAAAAAAAAAAATAGAAAAACGTGAAAAAAAAAACAATGGAAATTCTGAGGCTAAAATTTAAGAAAACTTAAAACAACAAAATCAAAATCAAAACCAAAACAAACCCCCAAAGCTCTCTCACCACCAGAGGGCTCAAGAGTAAAACAAATTTAAAATATTAAAGTACAAAAAAACAAAGATTAAGCTGAAAAGAGAGTGAGAAACACACATACCAGAGTGTGATGCACACAGGCCAAAATTGGCTATGTTAGAGAATAAGAGACTGCAGAGCGCCTGTCCTGGACAGGACTCCCATATTAAACCTCACTCACCCACAGCTCAGGGACCATTGCAGAAAAGGGAGCAGAAAGATTGTAAGATTGGTGCATGAGCATAAGGAAACAAGATTTTTCAGGAAACTGGGAACTTGCTCATATGAATGTAAAACAATGGTGACAGCACGCATAAGACCCATGCTGACTCAATCAGACATAAACCCAGGATAGAATAAGGGAAAGGGCAGATGCCCCAGCCCTCACCTCACAACTATTGGCAATTGATTGCTGCTGTGTGTGAGAGAGTAGATCTTTTTTCTTTCAGACAGGGTCTCCTTATAGCTCCAGCTGTCCTGGAACTCACTCTGTACACCAGGCTGGCCTTGAACTCACAGAGATCCGCCTGCCTCTGCCTCCCGAGTGCTAAGTGCTAGAATTAAAGGTGTGTGCACCACCACACCCTGCTTAAAGATGATTCTTAGTCGCCATGTGGGTACTGGGAAATGAACCCAAGTCCTTTGCAAGGGCAGTTGGTGCCCTTAATCGTGGAGCCATCTCTCCAGCCCTGAGAGTAGATCTTCTTTAAGTGACTCTAGATAGGCTGACTAGACTCCTAGTTAGCAGATGAGGTGGGTGAACTTTCACCAAGGGACATTTGGGTAAAAATGCTTGACTGGATAGGACTTAACCAACCCAACAACAAAATAAAGAGTTGAGGTGAAGCCATAAACATAATATGAAAAGCATCTGACATATATTATATTATATATACATATATTTTTTGGGTTGGTTTTTTTTTTGGTCTTTTCGAGACAGGGTCTCCCTGTACTCCCAGCTGTCCTGGAACTCACTCTGTAGACCAGGCTGGCCTTGAACTCACAAAGATCCGCCTGCCTCTGCCTCCCAAGTGCTAGGATTAAAGGCGTGCACCACCACGCCCGGCTATGAATGAGTTCCAGAAACAGCATGTGTACAGACTGTGGGCCACAAGGTACACAAAAGGGAGCCAGTCCTCTGAATATTGTGGATCTGTGCCCTGATCATTACTGAGAGATGATAGCCACTTTTGTTAACTCATTGTGAGAGGGCCCAGCTCACTGTGGGCGGTACTACCCCACGCAAGTTGTTCTCTACTGTATTAGAAAGCAGGTTGAGCATAGGTTAGGGGAGAAAGCCAGTAAATATCATTCCTCCATGGCCTGTGCTTCAGTTCCTGCCTTTAGGTTCCTGCTCTGAGTTCCTACCTTGGGCTTCCTTAATGACGAACTGTGACTTGGGAGATGTATAACAAATAAACCCTTTATTCCCCAAGTTGATATTGGTGATAGTGTTTTGACACAGCAATTGAAAGCAAACTAAGACATTCATATTGCTTAAGTTCTGCCCTTGGAAGTTACTGACTGAAATGACTTCCAGAATATCTAAAGTTCTACCACTTAAAAAAATTCCATGTATCATTTTCCATTCTTTTCTTCCTTTGAGGAACAAGTATTGGTATTCATTTTCAAAAGCAGCAAATCATTACACATGCCTAGGAAAGGTCATAAGTTTAGAAAGATTGAGACATTAAGTTTATATATCAGGTAGATCCTTGTAACGATAACATGCAACACTTAAAAACAAGGGCTAGGAAGATGGCTCTGTTGATAAAGTGCTTGATGCATAAGCATAAGGACCAAGGAGCTAGGATCCCCAGCATCCATGTAAAAGCCAGTTATTTTACCAATATCAAGAATATGATCCTCGCTGGGTGTGGTGGCACATGCCTTTAATCCTAGCACTTGGGAGGCAGAGGCAAGCAGATCTCTGTGAATTCAAGGCTAGCCTGGTCTACAGAGTGAGTTCCAGGACAGCCAGAGCTATAGGGAGACCCTGTCTCAAAACAACCAAAAAAAAAAAAAAAAAGAGAATACGATCTTCAAATTTAAACAGAGATACGAGACCTACAGTAGCTAATATACTATGGAAAGACAAATAAGGCATAACATCGGTACTATTCATCTCCAAGAGATGTCATAAAACTTAAGTATTCCAAACAGTATGATATTGGTGGAGTAATACCAAACAGATCAGGAGAGGCAAACAGAGAGCCCAGAAAGAGAACTAAATAACTAGAAGAATTTATCTTCTGCAGAGTGAAATAAACAATACCATGGAGTGGAGGAGTCTTCTTCAAATGCTGCTGGATCAACTGGGATTCACAGATAAGAACTTAGACACAGGCAGTAGATCCTTGAAAAAAATTAAAAAACCGATAGCAGATCATAAGTGAAATGCAAACTATAAAAATCTTTTAATCCTCACCCTTGGGAGGCAAAGGTAGGCAGATCTCTCTGAGTTCAAGGCCAGCCTGATCTCCATAGCTAGTTCCAGGCCAGCTGTGGCTACAGAGAGACTCTGTCTCAAAAAGATCAAAAGGAAACATAAAAGATAGCACATGTGGAAAGTTAGATGGCTGTGGAGACAGAGGACTAGCAACACAAAAGGTAGAGTATATGAATAACTGATACATTAGTCTATAATAACTTTTTACATGTAGAGCCCATGAAGGGTTGGTTAAGTGAATGAAAAGATTAGTTGGGGAGAAATCATTTGCCAAAGACCAAAAAAGGCTGCTGATAAAAGCATATATAAAGAAGTTTCCCGGGGCTGGAGAGATGGCCTAGCAGTTAAGAGCACCAACTACTCTTGCAGAGGACCTGGGTTCAATCCCCATCACCCACATGGCGGCCGAGAACTGTCTGAAGCTCCAATTCCAGAAGAACTCCAGTTCCAGGGGAATCCGACACCCTCTTCTGACCTCCGCAGCATTGCACGACATGGGTGCACAGACTTGCATGCAGACAGTACATTCATACACATACAGAAATAAATAAAATAAAAAGAAGTCTCCCACTGGACATAGTAGAGCATGCTGTAATCTCATCATTCCAGAGGCAGAGGCAGAGGCAGAGACACAGACAGATCCCTGAGTTCCAGGCCAGTCAGGACTACAAAATGAGACTCAGTCTCAAAGAAAAAAAAAGTCTTAGAACATAACAAGAATTAAATAAATAACTCTGCTTCTTTTTAATGGACAATGGGGTTAGAGTATCGGTATCTGTGCTTAAGAGAACTGGCTGTTCTTGTAGTGAATTTGTGTTTGGTTCACAGCAATCACATGGCAGCTAACAACTGTCCATAACTAGAGTAGCAGGGAATCTGACACCCTTTTCTGGACTCTCCAGACATTCCATGCATGCAGAGCAGTTATATATATTCCGGCAAAACATTCATACACATAACAAAATATAAATAAATTTTAAAATGGGCAAAAACTGTGAACAGGCACTATTATTAAGATGGCTATTAAGACGTGAAAAATGCTCAACTTGAAATCACATTACACAACTATTAGAAAAGCTAAATTCAAAAAACAATGACACTGCTAAATGTAGTAAGGGTGTGGGGAAGGGAGCTCTTCTCTAGTGCTGAGAAGAGTGGAAAATTGTACAGCCAGCATGGAAGTTTGACATTTTCTTAAAAATATCAGCATACTTTTACCATCTGAATCACCAATTATCCTCCTCAGTACTTCCTCAAAGTTGAAAATGTATGCCCACACAAAAACCTGAACATAGCAGCTTTATGGCTACTTTAAATATAATTGCCAGAAAAAAATATTTATAATTGCCAGATCTTGGAAGCTATCAAGATGGTCTTTGGTAGATGGAAAGATAAACTGTGATACAGTCAGACTAGGAATATTATTCAGTCTTAAAATGAAATGAGCTGTCAAGCCATGAAAAAATGTGGGCTAGCCATAAGTGCATATGATAAATAAGAAGCTACTCAGAAGGAGGATATGATTCTGAAACAGCAAAATTACTAGACAACATAAGATCTGTAGTGAATGGGGGTAGAGAGGAAGGGGAATGAATAGGTAGAATATGGTGACCCTAATATATGTGATATGGTGATGGCTATACATTAAATGTGCAGCACCCAACATAAGACTTAGAGGCCAGAAAATGGAAAGGAAAAGGAACCATAGAGCTAAAGGGAAAGAAGACAGGAGGATAGTAGGAGACAGACAGTAAGAGTCATGGGAAAAATGAGGGTATTAACTGGGAAGGAAGGAGGGAAGGTTATACAAGGAACCATGCGGGGGGGGGAGAGGAAGAAGAGACAGGGGGATGATAGAGATAGGTATTATCAAGATGGAAATGGAGAAAATGTGGGTACTTTAACTGGGGAAGGAGGAGGAAGGGTTAGACAGGGAGGGGGTAGGAGAGAAGCAATGCTTAGGTGGTGTGAAAAAAAATAGAGAAATGCATTAATTCAAAAGCCTACAGAAAAAAATTAATATCTGAAGGCTATGTAACAAGGAACAGTGCTAGACAGTAGAATCCTCCCTTTAAGTGGTTGGTCAAGCATAGACCAAAAGACTCCCATAATAAGAGAGGCTAATCCCACAGTCTTTGATTTCCTCCCAGAACTTGAAGGTAACACCCTATTGCTATAAACAGGACATACTTTGGACACATGACTTGGAGCAATGGAGCTAGAACTGACCTGGAAGCCTCCTCCCTGAGGACTAGCTCTCATAGTTTCAGAGGAGACTGTACAAGCTGCTAAGGAAGAAAATCAATCAGTGATCCAACCTGAGTTTTAAAGCCTAATACCCACAACAGTGACTGGCACAGCAAACTATCTCTACTGGTACAGTAGTGGCACTTTTATCTTGTGGGTAACCAACAGCTATCTAATTGGACTTAAAGCCAGCCCAATGGGATAGAAATGGAGAAATGCACAAGAACCCCCAAACTTAGCAGAGGAACTATTGGCAGCTGATCACTGCTGGGTGAAGGAGAATTGGTTTCCTTTAGGGGTGTTATGCCAGTTAAGCTGACCAAGCTGCAGTGAATAAACTCACACTGAGGGATGTCTGGGTAAAAAAACGTGACTTGATAGACCTTACTGTATATGAAAGAATTCTTGAAATCTGGTGAGGGCATTATGGGAGAGGGCCCTAAATGACTAAGATGTATGAAATTCACCAAAATTCAATAAAATACATATTACATTAGTTGAAAGTGAGCCTTAATGTTAAATATGAACTTTGAGTGATAATGATGTGTCAATCAATGTGAGTTTTAAAATTTTAATATAGGTACTACTGTGGTACTAGATGCTGACAGAAGGGGAGGCTGTGAAAGAAAACAGACAGGGAGTAAGTTCATAGTAAGTATGCTTTCTGTTGCTATAATAGCATAGATGGGGTAAATTATAAGACATAAATGTATAATTGGTCATATTTATGGAAATAAAAATGGCCCAGGTGCCAGGGAAACACCTTGCTATTTCAATAAATGATTAACAGAGTTCTCATATGCCCCAGATGTTCTACTCCTGGGTAAAGACCAGAAGAAATTAAAACTCATATCGAAAGTTGCACATGAATACTTACAGCAGTATTACTCACAACATCCAAAAGGTAGGAATAACCCAACATGAATGAAAAGGTGGTATATCCACACAGTGGAACATTAAATAATCATAAAAAGAAATACTCTATACTGTATAACAAGGATGTTGAGACATTGTGTTAAGTGAAGGAAGCCAGTCACAAGAGTGCATATTATGATTAAACTCATATAAAAGTCACAAAAGGAAAATCCATAAAAATATGTGTCAGTTAGTAGTTATATGAGGTCTGGACAAGAAAAATAAGAGTGAGGAATCATTATGGAAAGAGACAGTGTGGAGCTGGGCATGCAACTCACTGGTAGAGACAGTGTGGAGGCTGGGCATGCAAATCACTGGTAGAGACAGTGTGGAGCTGGGCATGCAACTCACTGGTAGAGACAGTGTGGAGCTGGGCATGCAACTCACTGGTAGAGTACTTCTCTGGCATTTGAAAGATTCAGGGTTCAATCTCTAGTGCCTGGGGGTGGGGGGGTGGCCTTAGGACAATAAAATCCATCAAACAAAAGGCAGTTTCTTCTCAAGGTGATATAATCTTTGTTGTTGGTTGTCATATACATTAATACAATAATATCACTCAACTCTACACCCTGATGAATTTTATGGCATACACAAATATATGTGAAAGTGGAGATAACTTTCATTTTTATATTTTATTTACTATCTCCAATATAAATGCTAAAGTTATAAGACATGCTAAGAAGATAGTTTGTGACCTGTAAGTGTAGAAACATGCAATATAAATAGAAAATATAAACAGATGAAGATACTGGAAATAAACAGGATTATAAGATACTCCAAGTGTTTAAATGTCAATAAAAATAATATAATCCAAGAAGATAATGATTAAAAGACATGAACAACTGGGGATATAATGACATCAATTGGAAAATAATTACATCTTGAGCCACGAGGAAAATGCCAGCTAAAGCTCAATGTAAGACAAGATAGCACCACACAACTATTTGGAATACCTACAATTAAAAACAGAAGGAAAAAAATGCACTTGAGGATACAGAGAAACGTGGTGGCTCATGAAATATAAAATGGTACAGCTGAGCACTCAGGAAAGCACTCTGGCAATTCAAATAAAACTAAATGTACACTTGCTATGTGACCCAGAACTCAGGTATTTCTTCCAAAGAAATGAAAGTTCATATTGACACAAAACCCAGTACCAAGGTTAGTAGTTTTATAGGTTAAAAACAACAAAGTGAAAACCATCCAGATATCCTCCAATGGATGACCAGTTAAAGAATTCTCACACAACTAGAAATAAAATGTCATTCACCATAACGTGAAGAACTAATGCTACATCAAGCATGTTGATGGATGAAAAGGTTTTACGAGTAGCAATCAATTCTGGAGAATTACCCACTGCTGAGCAAGCGTTTCTGTAGTAATATATTTATTCCTTTGGGTATGTCAGAGTGGTATACTTGGATCATTTGGCAGATCTACCTTTAGGTTAAGAGTTCTCCACACTGACCTCAGAGGAGCTGCACAGCTCACCATGCTACCAGCAGGGGTGCTGGTGTCCCTTTCCCCACGTCTTCACCAATCGTTGTTCATTTGCTTTCTTTTAAAATATATTTCATTGAGATTTTTATGCATTTCATATAATAGTTCCTAAAGAAATTTAGATTCCCTCCCCAATCCACACCACAGACCCTCCCATGCCAGATTTCTTGTATTCTGTTATATATGTTAAGTCCTATCCAGTCAAGCATTTGTACCCAATTGTCTACTGGAGTCTCATCAGCTTATATAGAGACCTAAAAACAAACAAACAAACAAACAAATCCTCACTCATCCAGCAGTTATCAAGTGCCAATAGTTCCTAGGCTAGGGATGGTGTCAATTGCCCATTTCCTCATTCTATGCTGGGTTTTGTCTGACTGAGTCAGCATGGGTCTTGTGCATGCTGTCAGCATAGTTAAGTACATATGAACATGTTCCTAGAGCCCTGAAAGTCTCTGTTTATATTCATGGACCAACCCTGGCTCTCACAATCTTTCCACCTCCTCTTCCACACTAGTCCCTAAGCCATGAGTGAATGAGGTTTAATAAAGGATCTCTATCCAGGGCCACATGCTCTGCAGCCTCTTATTCTCTAAAACTTAGTCATTTGTGGCCTTCTGTGTGCATAGCACTCTGTTGTTTAGGGAAGCTTTGCTCATGAGAGCTGGAAGATGCACTAGTATTGTCTCCACCCATTGTTCTGCTATGTTCCATGAACCTTAGACATAGAGGTTCCACTGTGGATGTGTCATTTAGAGCTAAGCATCTCTCAGACACATATTCTCTGTGTGTGACCAATTGTGAAACTCCATCTTTTGCAAAAAAGAAGCTTCTTTGATTAGTGGTGTATGGTACATTTGTCTGTAAATATATGGATACATATTTAGGAAATGGTAAGGAATATCATTTGTCAAGAGATATGACAGAGATAGGGTTTTCTATAGGATCTATGACCTCTCCAGTCATGTGCATTTGGCTATACTTACAGTGCCACCCATGAATCCCCTACCACTAAGAGGGCTTCAAGTTCAATTAGATAGATGTTGATTACCTCCCTAGATAATAGTGCCACTACTACACGAATACAGATAGTTTCTATTTTGTTCTGGTTATTAGGCTTTAGAGCTGGGCTAAACCACTGATTTTTTTTTTTCCCCCTTAGTGGCTTCCATGGTTTCTCTAGAACTATGAGAGCTAGTCTTCAGGGAGAAGGCTTCCAGGCCAGTTTCAGATCCATTGCTCCAAGTCCTGTGTCCTGTCTTCAGCAGTAGGTTCTTACCTTTAAGTTATGGGAGATAATCAAGGGTTCTGACAATGGCCTGTGTTATTTTTGGAGTCTCTTGGACTACTCTGCCCAACAACTCAAAGGGAAGTTTCTCCTGTCTGGCACTGTGTTTGTTGTTATAGTTTTCAGGTACACACACACACTGTGTTCAGATATTGCATGTGTATTTTTCAGAAGGGGGTTAATACATCTCCCTCTGGCTTTTTATTCCATGCAAGCTTTATTTATCTCTCCATCCTCTTTCCCTAACTTCCCTCCTACCTTCCCAGCTTATGTGCTCCCATTTTATTCTGATAATACCTACCTCCTATTATTCCCCTTGTCTTGAGTTCCTTCTTTCCCTTACCCCCATGGTTCCTTGTATGTCCTTCCCTCCTTCATTCCCAGTTGAAAACCCCCTTCATCCTGATTTCCCACTTGGTAACATCTGTTCCCTACCAGTCCCATCTTTAGCCTCTTTCCTTTTACCTCTGTATTTCCTTTCCATTTTCCTGATTCCTGTACATTGGTAGTTGCCATGCAGGTGTGGGGAACCAAACCCAGGTCCTCTGACAGATAAGTGCACTTAACCACTGAGCCATCTCTCTAGGTCCCTGAAGCTCATTTTTAAAATTGGGTCGTGTTTTCTTGATTCTTTTGTTTTGTTTTAGCTCTTTGTATATTCTGGAAATTAATCTTCTATCAGATGTATATTTGGCAAAGATTCTGTTCCATTCTGTGAGCTTCCTCTTCACTCAATTGATTGTTTCCTTTGATGTGAAGAGCCTTTTATTTAATGAGGTACCATTGGTCAATTGTTGGCTTTAATTCCCAAGTGATCAAAGTCCAATGTAGAAAGTCCTTTCCTACAACTATACCTTGTAGGGTAATGCCTATGTCTTCTTCCAACAGTTTTAGGATTTCAGGTTTTGCATTAAGTCTTTGATCCATTTGGAGTTTTTTTGTTTGTTTTTGTTTTTGTTTTGTTTTTTGTTTTTTTGTATGTGTATGAATGTACTGTCTGCATGTAGGTTGGAGTTCATTTTTTACAGGGTGATAGATATGGGTCTGTATTAGGGTTTGCTAAAGAAACAGAAGCAACAGGATGAATATATATAGCTATATACAATTTGTTGATTTGCTCATGTGACAGAGTTCAAGGATTCCAACAGTAGCTGCACCACACTGGAAAGGCCGAGACGAGAATCCAGGGAACTGCTCAGTCTGCAAGGCTGGATGTCTCTGGATGTCTCAGTAGTCCCAATCCAGTGCTGAAGGCCCAAATGGGTTCCAGGAGATCTGCCAGTCTCAGTACACGCTGAGATCCGAAAGGTTGATCACAGCAGCAAGACAAACTCACCAGATGAGAGAGAGGCAAGCCGCAGGAAGGAGGAAAAAAGGGGCCAGCTCCCGCTGCCGTGGCCTTAAATACTGCCTGCCGGCAGAAGGTAACACCCACATTTGGGGTGGGCCATCCGGGTTGAGGTGGTCCAATCAGAAGACCCTTTTCTCTTATTTGTTCCTTAGTCCAGTCAAGTTGACACCCAGGATTAACCATGACAAGTCCACCCCTTGTCAACTTGACACCCAATAAATAGCCTCTGCTTAAATGTCAATTGCAAACGATGGCAGGGTCATAATTCCACCTAACATGTTATAAGTATCTCATGTGCAATAGCAAAACATTATATCTTAGAGTAGGTGGTAATGTCCTTGAGAAGAACTTAGTCCTTCAGTATCTAATAACCTAAATATGACAACACTTAACACATATCTCAGTTGCACATTCAAAGGGGAACACAAGTATCCACTTAATATACATACATATATATATATATATATATACATATATAAACAAGCACATTCTTAACCAAATAGGACGAAGGTTAATATCTATTATAATCCACGTTTCTGCAACTGGTCCCGTGGCTTCAGCTGATATTTATGACTACCTTCTTCTACTACCCATTCTGTATTTCCTCCACCATCAGCAAGCACCTCTGCAGGTCTTGGCTCTTTCCCTGGAGGAGTGACCCATACCTTCATCCCTGAAGGGTCTGGGCCATTTATTGTCCTGTCTGGTTTGGGTTGTTGGAGTTTCCCATTGACCTTAATCATAGGACATGGTAGCACCAGAAGGCGCCCTACAGCATCTCCTGCCTTCCAGACATAATCTTCCTTGCCCCCATTGTGGAGAAAAAGTCCAATTTCCCCATGGTAGTCTGGATCAATCACTCCTCCTACTACTGTTATTCCTTCCTTAGCCTGTTGGCTTAAAGGCAGTAGAAGCCCGAAGTGGCCAGGGGGAAGTCTTAGCTTCCAGTTCAATGGAACGTTTGCTGTATCTCCTGGCAAAAGCACTCCCCCCATTGGAGCCAAAACATCTAGACCAGCAGAACGCAAGGTCGTGGGTACAGGAAGCAAAAATTTTCCTACTGGGTCACTAGGGGTGATAGTGAGTGGAATCATTCCCACTTCCACCCCTTGGTTCCTGGACCCATGAATTCTGGCTATAGGAGAAACAGTACCATATAGTGGACGCTGATTCAAAGCATATACTGCTTGCTGGAGAACCTTGCCCCAGCCCTCCAGGGTATTGCTACCTAATTGGCGCTGTGTCTTCAAGAGGCCATTCCATCGTTCTATCAAGCCAGCTGCTTCTGGGTGGTGGGGAACATGGTAACATGTAACATGTATGTGTATGAATGTACTGTCTGCATGTAGGTTGGAGTTTATTTTTTACAGGGTGATAGATATGGGTCTAATTTCATTTTTCTACATGCAGGGATACAGTTTTCCCAGAACCATTTGTTGACGATGTAGTCTTTTTTTCAGTGTGTATTCTTGACATTTTGTCAAATATCAGGTGCCTGAAATTGAATGTACTGCTTCAGTTTTCTGTTTTGTCCTATTTATCTATATGTCTGTTTTTTCTGCCAACACCATGCTGTTCTTATGAGTATAGCTCTGTAATACTTTTTTTTAATCTGATAAGGTAATTCCTACACCATTGCTCTTTGTGCTCAGGATTGCTTTGGCTATCCAAGATTTTTTTTTTTTTAATTCTGTGAAGAATGTAATGGAGACTTTGATTGGGATCACACTGAGTCTATAAATTGCTTTTCGTAGGATGGATATTTTCCCAATATTAATTTTATCAATCAATGAACACAAGGTCTTTCCATCTTTTAGTGCCTTCTTCAATCTCTTTCTCATAAAGTTTTTACTAAAGGGATCTTCTCTAATCTTTGTGTAGGTGTATTCCTAGACATTTCATTTTTTGAGGCTATTGTAAATGGGAGTATTTCTATGGTATCTTTCTCTGATTGCTTATTATTGGTATATAAAAAGGCTACTGGATTTTGTAAATTTATTTTGTATCTTGCCACTTTTCTGAAAGTGTTCATCATTTCAGCATTTCTGGTAGAATTTTGGGGATCTCTTATGTGTACTACCTGCAAGTAGGAACAGTAGGACATCCTTTCCAATTAGTACCCCTTAAATTTCTTTCTCTTGTATTTCAAAGCACTATGGAGATAGTGGACAGCCTTGTTTCATTCCTGACTTTAAGGGGTATGCTTCAAAATTTTCTCCATTTAGAATTATGTTAGCTGTAGGTTTGTCAGATATAGCCTTAATTATGTTGAGGTATGATCTGCCAGTCCAATTCCTCTAGCACTTTTATCGTGAATCCGCGTTGGACTTTGTCAAAGCCTTTTTTGCATCTATTGAGATAGTGAGATTTTTTTTTGTTTTGTTTTTAAATTTTATTTATTTTTGTATGTGTATGAATGTACTGTCTGCATGTAGGTTTGTGCACTCGTGTCGTGCAATGCGTCAGAGGTCAGAGGGTCTCGGATTCCCCTGGAACTGGAGTTCTCCTGGAATTGGAGTTACAGACGGTTCTTAGCCACCATGTGGGTGCTGGGGATTGAACCCGGGTCCTCTGCAAGAGCAGTCAGTGCTCTTAACCGCTAGACTATCTCTCCAGCCCCGATTTTTTTGTATTTAAGTCTGTTCATATGATTTAGTACATTCATTGACTTACTTAAAGTGAACTATTCCTGCATCTCTGGAATGAAACCAACTTGATCATGGTGGATGCTCTTTTTAAAAAAAATTTAGTGAGCTTTTGTAATTTCATACAACAGTTCTTAATCAAATTTAGATGCCTCTCCCCCATGCATGCTCTCCAACCTTCACCAGATTTGTATATTAATTTTGCAAGTATTTTGTTAAGAATCTTTGCATCTGGCCAGGCAAGGTGGTACATGGCCTTAATCATAGGACTCAAGGAGGCAGAGGCAGTTGGATCTCTGTAAGTTCNTAAGAGATTTACATTACCAAAACATAGTTGCTTTCAGATAAAAAGAAAATATGCAAAAGTTCCAGGCTTGCCTTTCAACTGGGGATTTGTGTTAGCATCCACAAGTAGGGAAACCACTTGCCCTTTGCTTTTTCTAAGACTGTGTTATTTCACTTAGCATAAAATCTTCCTAGATTCCATCAATTTACCCTGCAAAGTTCATGATGACCATCTTTCTTTCTGCTGCATAGAACTCATTGTGTAGAGCACCAACATTTTCTCTATCCACTCATGGTTGAGGGCATTTGGGATGGTTCCAACTCTTCAATATTGTGAAAAGAACATCAATAACATAGATGTGCAATGTATATTTGTAGTAGGATGAGTCTTGTGGTATATACCCAGGAGTGGTAGACGGGTCAGGTGGTAGGCTCATTGTGAGTCCTTTTAAGGGTTCTTACACTGCTTTCCACGTGGTTGTACCAGTTTACATTCCCACCATGCAGTGGATGAGTGTTCCTTCCCATAACATCCGCTCCAGCATTTGGTGTCTTCTGTTTTTTATGATCTTAGCCCATCTTATTGGAGGGAGATGAATCTTAACGTGGCTTTAATTTGCATTCCTATATTAATGATGTGAACACTTATAAAGATGTTTCTTCCTCAGCCATCTTTATTTCCCTCACTTGTGAAGTCTCTGTTCGCTCTTTAACTCCATCTCTTCAAAGTGGCAATTTGTTTTTTTTATGTCTTTAATTTTTTTGAGTAGTTCTTATATTCTGGAAATCAATGCTCTGTCAGATGTGTCACTTGTGAAGGTTTTCTCCCACTCTGGGTTTCCTCTTCACTTCTTGATGTTTTCTTTCGCTGTACACAGTTGAGTTTGATGAGATTCCAACTTGTCAATTGTTGACCTTATTTCCTGTGCAGCTGCTGCTGATTTAGAAAAGTCTTTATGTCTATGTCTTGTAAGGTTGCTGCCAACTTTTTCCTTGTGTCGACGTCTTCAGAGTTTGGGTTTCACATTGAAGTCTTTGATCCATTTGGAGTTGATTTTTGTACAGGGTAGAGGTTAGGGGTTTAATTTTATTCCTTCTGCAAATGGTGATCAGTTTGCCACACCAACTCTGAAGATGCTCTCTTTCCTCCATTGGATCCTTCTTGGTCCATTGTCAAATATGAGGTGCCTAAAATTGTAACTTGCTGCAAGGTTGGATTTCAGTTTTGTTCCATTGGTCTACTGGTTTGGTTTTATGTCAGTACGGCTGTTTTTTGACTATAGCCTGTAATATATTTTGAAATCTGGGTATAGTGATCCCCTTCATTCACTCTCACATCAAGGTGCGCTTTGCATTTGGGTTCTTCGTTCTTGCCATATGATTTAAAAGGATTTTTGGGAATTTTCATTGGGATTGCATTGAATATGGTATATTAATTTGGTAAGAATCAACATTTTTACTATGTATAATTTCCCAATCCATGAACCCATGGGAGGGTTTTCTATTTTCTGAAGTCTTCTTCAATCTCCCTTGCTTCAGTGGTTTTAAATTTTTGTTGTAGAGATCTTTGGTGGTCTTTGGTTAAGTTTGTTCTAGGTATTTACTTTTTGGCTGTTGTGAGTGGGAAGATCTCTTCGTATTCCTCTCAGTTGCTTGTTGTTGGTGTAAAAAAAGGCTATCTGATTTTTCTAGTTAATTTTGTAATCCTGCCACTTTTAGTGAAGCTCCTAATCATTTCTAGGACTTTTCAGGTAGAGATTTTAGTATCCCTTAGGTAAAGCATCATCTCATCTGCAAAGAGGGATAGTTGACTTCATCTTTTCCAAGTTAGAACTCCTTTAATTCCCTTTTTTTACCTTATTGCCCTGGCAAGTGTTTCAAGCACTTATATTGAAGAGGAGTGGTGATAGGAGATCATGACAGCCTTCTTTCATGTTGACTTTAAAGGGGAATGCGTTCTAACTTTTTCTCCATTTAGATTATGTGCTGTAGGTTTGTTGCTATATGAGCTTTGAATTGGTGGAGTATGTCTGCCAGTCCAATTCCTCTAGGCATTTAGCTATCGTAACAGTGGAATCTGATTGTCATCAAAGGCTTTTCTGCATCTTTGAGATGAATGTGTGGTTTTTGTCTTTCAGTCATTTTATATATATTTTATGATATTTAATGCTTTATGTAGTGAACCATCCCCTGCATCTCTGGTTGAATACAATTGATCATGAATGGATGATTTTTCGAATGTGGGGTCTGTAAATGCGGTTTAGCAAATATTTGTTGAAGCAATTTGCATCTAATGGTTCATTAATGAGATGGGTCTATAGTTTTCTTTTTTTGGTTTGTATCTTTTCCTGGTTTTGGTATTAGAGTGATGCCTGGCTTCATAGAGCATTTGGAAGGTTTCCCTCTGTTTGTATCCTAAAAAGTTTTGTAATGGTTTTAAGTTCTCTTTAAATGTTCTAGAATTCTGCTGTGACAACATCTGGGCCTGGGCTTTCTTTTTAGTTGGGAGGTTTACTACTTACATTTTCAACTTCCACATATATTATGGGTCTGTTTAAGCTGTCAGTCTCTTCTTGGTTAATGTTTGCTGAATTCCAGGAATTCAATATTCATCCTTTTCTGTTAGGTTTTCAAATTATTAGAGTATAATTAAGTATTATTAAGTAGTCCGTATGATTGTCTGGAATCCTTTTTCTCCTCTGTTGTGATGTTTCCCCTTTCAATCACAAATACTATTAATTCGGAGTTGCTCTTCTTTTGGTTAACTGGGCTGGGGGGGGTCTATCTATCTGTTTATCTTTCTAAAGAACTAGCTTTTTGGATTCACTGAGTTCTTTTTATTGTTTTTCTTTGTTTTCTAAATTCAATTGATTTTCTGCACTGATTTTTGTGATTTCTTCCTGTCTGTTTGGATTTTAAGGGTTCATTTTGTTGTCTCTCAAGTGTTTTTCAGCTGCAGTATTAGTTTGTTAATTTGTCCTCTTTCTCCTTTTATAATGTAGGAACTGAGGACTTAATACACTTCACTTTTGAGACTGCTTTTAAAGTATCCCATAGTTTTTTTCCGTGTTGTATTACCTTTTCGTTTAGTTCCAGAAATGTTTTTTATTTCTTTGTTTCACATTTGACCCATTCATCTTTATTCAGGATGTGTTAGTCCTCCAATGATATGTTCTTATAGATTGTTGGGCTTATTCTGGTTGATTATTGAGCTTTATTGCACTGTGTTCTGATAGAATGCATGATATGCATGATATGCATGATATTATTTCAATGCTTTTGTATTTATAGAGTTTTTTTTGTGTCCCAGTATGGTGGTTAGATTTTGGAGAGATGGTTCCATGGGGGTGCTGAGTAGAAAGTATATTCTCTGGTGCCTTGGTGGAATATTCTGTAGATATCTGTGTAAAGTCCATTTGGTGTATTTGTATTGTTTAGTTGAGAATGTCTCTCTGTTTATTCTTTGTCAGTTGACTTATCTAATGGGGTCAGTGGGGTAATTGAAATCCCCACTATTAATATGTTGGGATTAATCTGTGGCCTTGGAGGCCCCTGTAGAATTGTGTTCAAAGTTCAGTGCAACTGAAATTGGGGGTGGTATATATTCATGATTGTGAATATCTTCAATGGTTAATTGATCCTTTGCAAGGATGTAATGGCCCTCTCCTCTTCTGATTAGTTTTACTTTGAAGTCTATTTTGTCTGATATTAGATAGCAACTCTGCTTGCTTTTCCGGTACCATTTGCTTGATTTTTTTTTTTTTTTTTTTGTTCCTTTTCTTTATTGGTGCCTATCCTTGAGAATAAGATGGGTTTTCTTGTAGAGCATAAATATGGATGGGTTTGTTTCCTAATTCATATCCTCCAGTCTTTTGATTGGGGAGTTCAGGCCCATAATATTTAAAGTTATTATTGAGAGATGTGTTACTGTTTCCTTTTGCCTTATAATTTTACTGTTTGATTTCTTGGTCTAGGTTTGTATTTCTGCAGTTATACTTTTATTCATTACTCTCCTCTAGAATGCTGGGATAGGAAGTTAGTGCTTCCTTTCCTCATGACGGTTTGGAATTGCTTCAAAGTATATTTCTGAAGGTTTGGTTTCCTCGAGCATGAATTCTTTCATTCTTGTTTATGTCATGACGGATTTTTCTTTCTCCTATCAACTTAATTGACCTTTTTTGCTGGGCTATGATTAATCGTGGTTGGCATTATAGTATTTAGTAATGGTGAATACTTTGCCGTAAGTTGTTCTGGCTATTACATTCTTTCAAATGAACAAGTCAGCTGTAATTCTGAGGGCTTTTCCTTTATATGCTATTTGTTGCTTTTCTCTTTGCAGCTTTCCATAATTTGTCTTTGTTTTCAGTCCATCAGTGTTTTTAACTACGGATATCTGGTATGGGGTATTTTTCTGATCTTGTATATTTGGTGTTCTTTGGTGCTTCTTGTACTTCGTATGGGTTTGTCCTTTTGCAGTTTGGGGGAAATCTTCTTCTATTCTCTGTGAAATCTGATCAATCATTGTCTCTGGGATTCTTCTCCTTCCTAATATCCCTCTGATGGGGAGGTTTTATCTTTCATAGTGTTCCATAATTTCTCAGATGTTCCACTCTTGTGATTTTAATAATAAGTATCCTACACTTTTTGTTTGAGCAATGCAGTTCTTCCACCTTGTTCCAGTGTTTTTGCATCATTCTTACTTTCTGCTTCATCCATCTGTTACTGAGGCTTTCTCCAATCTTTTCTTGCTGATTGGAGAGTGTGCAATTTCTTTTCTACACTTCATCCGTGATTTCTTTAGTAATTCCACTTCCTTTGGAAGTTTTCATTCTCTCCTTCCAGATCCTTGATTCTGGTCGTTTCCTGTTTCATTTCAGCATGGGAAATCTTTTCAGTGTTTCCATTTCATTCCTGAAGTGTGCATTCTCTCCCTTCATTTCTTTGAGTAATGTCTATAATTGTTCTTTTCAAGATTCTGTGTTCTGGTTTACCTCCAGGGAGAACTCATTATTGGAAGTACTTCCATAGGATGTGCTAGATTTATGTTGAGGGATTTAAGTTATTTGCTTTTCCTCATGGGATTTTCCTTTGTGCTTTGGGATGTGGTTTGATTTGCTGTTTATAATTTGATGAGAAATTCAATGCTTCTTCTTCTTTGTTGAAGGCCTGTTTCCTCTAGGTTGGAAGGTTTGGTCTCTTCTGTTATCTTTGTGCTTCTGAGTCACCTTCTCTGTTCCCACCAGATGGCCTCAAGGGGAGGTTTGGTTCTTGGCACTGGTTTTGGCCTGCCCAATTCCTGTCACTGCCAAGGTAACTTTGTTAAGGGGGGGGGGTTTCCCCTTTTTTTTATAGGAATCCAGTCTGGCAAGTTGGAGCAGCTCCAGAGACCCTGCATCTGAAGCGATGGATGGTCTTGAACACCCTGCCCTGCACCTAGGTGCTGGGCTGGATGGTCCTGGAACCTGCACTGCACTGGAAGCGGCTGGGCTAGGATGGCCCTGGAGCCCTGGGCTAGAAGCAGAGCAGGGCTTAGATGGTCCTGGGAATCCTGTACTGGAGGCCTGGGATAGGAAGTACCTGGAACCCTCCTGCTGGAGGCCTGCCCTCTCACTCTCCCTGTGCTTGGAATTGCAAAGGGTGCTAGGATGGTCCTGTAGGCCCTGCAACCTGAAATGAACTGGGCTCGGAAGGTCTTGGAGCCCTGGGCTGGACCCCCGAGCAACCAGGACCTCTGCATGGGTCTGGACCTGGGGGCAAGTGAGAGCTGGGATGCGTCCTGAATAACCGCACCTCTGAGTAAGCCCAGCCTGTCACTTACCCTGCACTGGAATCGGCTTTGCTGGGATGGTCCTGGGACCCTGGGCTGGAAACAACAGGGCTCCGATGGTCTTGAAACCCTG
Source organism: Rhizomys pruinosus (assembly GCA_009823505.1). NCBI lineage: Eukaryota > Metazoa > Chordata > Mammalia > Rodentia > Spalacidae > Rhizomys > Rhizomys pruinosus. Next base: position 85,822 of record VZQC01006772.1, read on the forward strand.
AGCTGGAGGCGCCAGGGCTGGGAAGGTCCTGGAACCTCCGTCCAGAGGCCCGCCCTTATTTATTTCTCCCTGCCACTGGAAGTGAGCAGGTGTCAGTCTTTTTCTTTTTAAGAGCAGAGTCTTTGCTGTGCAGTCTGGTTGGCCTTAAACTTTCTATCTAGCCCAGACAGACCTCAGACTCCTAGTCCTTCTTTTAACCTCCCAATGGTTAGGATTAAGGGTATTTGCTACCACCCCTTGCCTGGCTGATACCGGTCTGTAAGACATTACATCCTCTAAAGAGCCTGTTACTTGGCTAAAAGAGTTGTCCCTGAGGCACATGAAGTCCAGGACACAATAGGATTGTAAAGAAAATGCCCCAGATATCCTAAAATTTGCAATGATGATGTAGTGCACAGAGAAACTCAATATTTAGGAAACTGGCAGTTCAGCTGAAAAGTACAAAGATTCTAATAGGATCTCCCCAGTGCTCAGATCCTGATCTCTGCAGAAAGCCAGTCTGTCTGCCATCCCCTATCATTGAAGACAATGATGAGGTAAGTCAAACTGTAGCCACAAAGGGCATCTCCTCTCCAGCAGCAGAGCAGATTCAGGTTCATAGACATGAAGCTTGGGCAAAAGAAAGGCATACTGTTTCCTGAAGGTAACAGTGTTTTTAGTAGGGTGGACGTGGTCGGCTTTCCTTTAATTTCAGCATTGGCGAGGCAGAGGCAGGTGAACTTCTATGGGTTTGAGGCCAGCCTGGTTCAATATAGGTAGTTCTAGGCCAACCAGGGCAACATAGTGGAGACCTGTCTTTAAAAAAAGGAACAAAATAAGGACAAAAAAAGAAAAAGAAAAACCCAATGTTTGTTCATACTATAGTCCTTTTGTAGAAAAATATATGGCCAAAGTAAAAAAAATTTTCAGACATGTACAAGAGTAGAATACTTTGCTCTAGGGAGGAAGCAGCTAATAAATGCAAACTCACAGATTACACAGCTGGTTGAATTACCAGATGTTGATAACTATAATGCTGAAGTACTGAATGATGTAGAAAAGGAGTAAAATATGTGAGAAAGTATACAAATTTCAGCAGATTGTGGAAATTTATACAATTCTAGAATTGACTTTTGATGATTTAAGAAACCATAGGTTATCGATAATACAATTTGAAAGACAATTGAAAACATGATAAAAAGTAAATATCACAAAAAGGATAAAATAAAAAAGGAGTATCCCTGAATTTGAAGGCCAAAAATCAATATGTTCTAGCAATCTTGGCAAAGATGAGTTGTCCTAAGGAAGAGTGTGGAAAATGATACGAGGAAAAAAATTTGCAGAGACCTTGACTGAGGACTTTGTCAAGGTTTGGAAGTTGTATGTAAAAAGAAAAAAAAAAAATCAAAGAGTGAGTTAAAATAGTAATTAAAATAGATGAACTCTTAGTAAAACTGAATAGTTTCTCCCCCAAAATTCATTGCTGCTTGGAACTACAGATTATAATTTTCTAGATTATAATTAGTTTAGTTTTGTACTACATTAGAGTGGACCCAAATCTAATGGCCAGTGTCCAGACCAGAATATAAAGGCATATAGAAAAAGTTATGTGAAGATGGAGGCAGAGATGGGACACAGCTGCATTCAAGCAATCCCTAAGATTCCTGGTAGCAGACAGTAGGAGATGGAAAAGAAGTATTTCAACACCAGAAACCATGAGAAAGAGCTCTTACACATACAAAGCATCCCTTCCAACTTGCGGAGGCTGGAGCCTCCTCGTGGCCACACTTCTCTGTGTGCTAACACCTGAGGAAATACTTCCCAGAGGATTTTGCTATAGTGATGCTGGTCTTTTACTCACACTTGGTTTTTCAAGTAACCAACATCAGTTGTCCCAGTAAAGCAAAGGGTTTGGTTCAGTGATTCTGGTCTCTTCTTAATCAACTGATTCTTTCAACCCAGCCGACAACGAAACCACGGATTCTCAAGAAATTTAACAGAAGCAGCGCCCTGCTACTCTCCATTTCCCTTTTGACGCTTCAAAGCAAACACTCCGTCGTCTACAACTCTATATCAGCATAACTGTTCACAAGATTCACAGGACAAAACTCAAGCACTCAATATACTTTTCCAGCCAAAGTTCCAAATGCTTCACAATCCTCCCCAAAACCAAGGTCAGGTCTGTCACAGCAATGCCACTCCCCTGGTACAATTTCTGTTCTAGTTTTCTTTCATATTGCTGTACAAAACACTCTGACCAATAGCACTTGGCAAGGAAATGATTTATTTTAACTTAAATTTCCTGGGTCACCTTTCATCACTGAGGGAGCCCAAGGAACTCAGGGCAGGAACCTGGAGCCAGAGCTAAAGCAAGGCCATGGAGGAAAGCGCTTACTGACTTACCTCTCCTGGCCCATTGCTCAGCCTACTTTTTTATACAAGTAGGACCACCTGCCATGGGTGTCACCACCTCATAGTGGCGGGTTCCTCCCACTCACTCAACAACCAAGAAAATGCTTTAACAGTCATGCCACAGCCCAGTCCAATGGAGGAAATTCTCTAGTTAAGCTTCCCTCAACTCAGTGTTGTCAAGTTGACAACTAAAAGCCTGGTGTAGTGTCATTGTGAAGAAGAGAAAATAATTTCTTGCTAACGTTGCTTTCACTATAAACTAAAAGTTACAACCTCTGTGCATGGTGCTAAGTAGAAAAGAATAAAATAAATAAGGTACAGTATTATTTTGAGATATCTAATGCTGATCCTAGACGGTTTCACTAAAGGATAAGGTAAACTACTGTAATTAAAAGTTGATCAAAGCACAGCCTGGTCTCAGAGTGAGTTCCAGGCCCAGCTGAACTACAGGGAATCCTTGTCTCCAAAAGACTGAACAAAAAAAAAATTGTAGATGGCCAGGCATGGTGGCACACACCTTTAATCCATCACTCGAAGGCAGAGGCAGGTGGATCTCTCTGTGAGTTCAAGGCCAAGCCTGGTCAACAGAGCAAGCTCCTGGCCGGCTGGGACTAAAGGAAGACCCTGTATCTAAAAGACCCCCCCCATAAAAAAGTAGAAGATGGCATTTTATATTGTTCTTCCATGTTTTATTTAGTTTGAACTTTTCGTTTACAAATAACTATACATTATAGGAAATTGCCAAATATTATGGCATATTTACTTTCACCTATTTCTCTCAGTGGTAATATTTTATATAACTGTAGCAAAGTCCTGGAATTAGGAAGCTGCCAGTGATATAACACTCTTTTCTAAGGTTAAAAGGCTCTACTTGCCATTTTTACATGCATTAGTGTGTTTGTAATCCTGTGGCATGTTATCTATGTGTATAATTTTATGACCATAATCAAAATACAGAACTGTTGTAACATCACAAAGGCAGTCTCTCATCTAACTGTTGAAATAGTTTTTAGTCCTAGGCATTAAACCTCTACCACTCTACCCTTCTCACTCTACCACTCTATCTAACCTACTCACTCTACCCTTCTTCATGCTAATCCTTTATATTAATATTCTTCCTCTCCACACATTTGAAAACAGTAATCTCTCCATTTTCATAGTTTTACCATTCCAAGAATATAATATAAAACCATACAGAAACAAAAAGGTGTTGCTGTCCTAATCAGACAAAAATAGATGTCAAAATTAAAATTAATCAAAGAGATAAAAGAGGTCACTTCATTATGATCAAGGGAACAGTCCACCAAGAAGACTTACAGTCAGGTACCTGAATATATACACTGAACTATGGTGCCCCAATTTTGTAAGAAAGAGTACCACTGGGCTTCAGGACACAGATTAGCACCCAACCACAATAATGGTAGGTGACTTCAAGACCCCACTCCCTCCAGTAGATCACATCTGCACAAATGATAAATAGAAACATCTGAAGTATATGATATACATACAATGGACCTAACAAACTTCTACATAATATTTCACCCAAACATCAAAGAATGGCACTTTCTACTCAGCAGCCCTCTGAAAGTTTCTCTGAAGTAGACCACATACTGGGACACATAATAAATCTCAACAAAATATGAAAGTTGAATAATTCCATGTATCCTATCTGACCACAATGTAATAAAGCTTTTAAAATCCAATAGCAAAGAAGCTCTAAGTAACTACATGAACTCATAGGAAATTAAACAACACCATTACTACTGACTGATGATCTGGGTCAAAGAAGAAATCAAGAAATAAAAAATATTCTTATAAATGAAAATGAAGAAAAAATAAAACCACTGGGACATATTAAAAGCAGTCCGAAGATGAAAGTTTATAACTCTAATCACCTACATTGAAAAAGGTCAGAGAGAGTGCAATAAATGGCTGGAACATACAACTCAAGATTTCAGAAAAACAAGTACACATCAAATCGAAACTCAATAGATGAGAAGAAATAATAAAATTATAGAGCAGAAGTCACACAAATAGAAAACAATATAAAGAATTAATAACCTAAGAGCTAGTTCTTTAAAAAAGATAAACAGATAGACCCTTAGCCCAGCTAACCAAAAAAAAGGAGCAAATCCAAGTCAACAAAATCAAAGATGTAAAGGAAAGAGAAATCATTACAGTGAGCACCAAAGTAATCACACTTTAAAAAAAAGGGGGGGGGTAACTGTTAAACAATCTAAAAGACTAGATTAGTCAAACCACCAAAGTTAAACAGGGAGGAAATCAACTTTAACAGACTCATAATAAATGAGATTGAAACAGTAGTAAAAAGTATTTCAACTTACAAAAGCCCAGGTCAGACGGATTCATAGCAAAATTTTACCAGACTTTCAATGAACAATAACCAATACTACTTAAACTAAGAACAGAGAAACAGAGTGAGAATTCTCAAACTGCTTCCATGAAGCCAGTATTGATCTTAATACTCAAACCATGTAAAGACACAGAAAAAAAAGAAAATTATAGGCCAGTATCCTAAGGAGATAGATGCAAAGATTCTTGGGATTTTTGCTGGGGTTTTGAGAACAAGGTCCCCTGTAGCCCCATCCGGGCTGGAACTCACTTTGTAGGCAGGCTGTCCTTAAGGGAAATAAGCCTGAACTGAATTGGAAAAAATGTATGAAATGCACAAAGCATCAATAAAAACTAAATTAATAATAAAAAAAATTTTCCACTGAATTAACTTCACACAAAAAAAAAAAAACCAAGAATCTTTGCATCTATGTTCCTTAGGATACTTGCCTATAATTTTCTTTTTTGCTGTGTCTTTACTTGGTTTGAGTATTAAGATCAATACTGGCTTCATGGAAGCAGTTTGAGAATTCTCACTCTGTTTCTCTGTTCTTAAATAGTTTAAGTAGTATTGGTTATTGTTCATTGAAAGTCTGGTAAAATTTTGCTATGAATCCGTATGACCTGGGCTTTTGTGAGTTGAAATAGTTTTTACTACTGTTTCAATCTCATTTATTATGAGTCTGTTAAAGTTGATTTCCTCCCTGTTTAACTTTGGTGGTTTGACTATATCTAGTCTTTTAGATTGTTTAACAGTTACCCCCCCTTTTTTTAAAAGTGTGCATTACTTTGGTGCTCACTGTAATGATTCTCTTTCCCTTTACATCTTTGGTTTTGTTGACTTGGATTTGCTCCTTTTTTAGGTTAGCTGGGCTAAGGGTCTATCTTGTTTATCTTTTTAAAGAACTATGTCTTAGGTTTATTAATTCTTTATATTGTTTCTATTTTGGTGACTTCTGCTCTATAATTTTATTATTTCTTCTCATCTATTGAGTTTCGATTTGATGTGAACTTGTTTTTCTGAAATCTTGAGTTGTATGTTCCAGCCATTTATTTGCACTCTCTCTGACTTTTCAATGTAGGTGATTAGAGTTATAAACTTTCATCTTCGGACTGCTTTTAATATGTCCCAGTGGTTTTGTTATTTTTTTCTTCATTTTCATTTAGTCACAGGAATATTTTTATTTCTTGATTTCTTCTTTGACCCAGTCATCAGTCAGTAGTAATGGGTTGTTTAATTTCCATGAGTTCATGTAGTTACTAGAGCTTTTTTTGCTATTGATTTTAAGCTTTATTACATTGTGGTCAGATAGGATACATGGAATTATTTCAACTTTTTTCATATTTGTTGAGATTTATTATGTGTCCCAGTATGTGGTCTACTTCAGAGAAACTTTCAGAGGGCTGCTGAGTAGAAAGTGCCATTCTTTGATGTTTGGGTGAAATATTATGTAGAAGTTTGTTAGGTCCATTGTATGTATATCATATACTTCAGATGTTTCTATTTATTCTTTGTGCAGATGTGTCTACTGGAGGGAGTGGGGTCTTGAAGTCACCTACCATTATTGTGGTGGGGCTAATCTGTGTCCTGAAGCCCAGTGGTATTCTTTCTTACAAAATTGGGGCACCATAGTTCAGTGTATATATTCAGGTACCTGACTGTAAGTCTTCTTGGTGGACTGTTCCCTTGATCATAATGAAGTGACCTCTGTTATCTCTTTTGATTAATTTTATTTTGACATCTATTTTGTCTGATTAGGACAGCAACACTTTTTTGTTTCTGTATGGTTTTATATTATATTCTTGGAATGGTAAAACTATGAAAATGGAGAGATTACTGTTTTCAAATGTGTGGAGAGGAAGAATATTAATATAAAGGATTAGCATGAAGAAGGGTAGAGTGAGTAGGTTAGATAGAGTGGTAGAGTGAGAAGGGTAGAGTGGTAGAGGTTTAATGCCTAGGACTAAAAACTATTTCAACAGTTAGATGAGAGACTGCCTTTGTGATGTTACAACAGTTCTGTATTTTGATTATGGTCATAAAATTATACACATAGATAACATGCCACAGGATTACAAACACACGAATGTATGTAAAAATGGCAAGTAGAGCCTTTTAACCTTAGAAAAGAGTGTTATATCACTAGCAGCTTCCTAATTCCAGGACTTTGCTACAGTTATATAAAATATTACCACTGAGAGAAATAGGTGAAAGTAAATATGCCATAATATTTGGCAATTTCCTATAATGTATAGTTATTTGTAAACGAAAAGTTCAAACTAAATAAAACATGGAAGAACAATATAAAATCCATCTTCTACTTTTTTTGGGGGGGGTCTTTTAGAGACAGGGTCTTCCTTTAGTCCCAGCCGGCCAGGAGCTTGCTCTGTTGACCAGGCTGGCCTTGAACTCACAGAGAGATCCACCTGCCTCTGCCTTCAGAGTGATGGGATTAAAGGTGTGTGCCACCATGCCTGGCCATCTACAATTTTTTTTTTTTTTTTCAGTCTTTTGGAGACAAGGATTCCCTGTAGTCCCAGCTGGCCTGGAACTCACTCTGGAGACCAGGCTGGCTTTGATCAACTTTTAATTACAGTAGTTTACCTTATCCTTTAGTGAAACCGTCTAGGATCAGCATTAGATATCTCAAAATAATACTGTACCTTATTTATTTTATTCTTTTCTACTTAGCACCATGCACAGAGGTTGTAACTTTTAGTTTATAGTGAAAGCAACGTTAGCAAGAAATTATTTTCTCTTCTTCACAATGACACTACACCAGCTTTAGTTGTCAACTTGACACACCTGAGTTGAGGGAAGCTTAACTAGAGAATTTCCTCCATTGGACTGGGCTGTGGCTATGACTGTAAAGCATTTTCTTGGTTGTTGAGTGATGTGGGAGAACCCTGCTCATGAGGATGGTGACACCCATGGGCAGGTGGTCCTATACTGTATAAAAAAGTAGGCTGAGCATGGGCCAGGAGAGTAAGTCAGTAAGCTTGCTTTCCTCCATGGCCTGTGCTTTAGCTCCTGGCTCCAGGTTCCTGCCCTGAGTTCCTTGGGCTCCCTCAGTGATGAAAGGTGACCCAGGAAATTTAAGTTAAAATAAATCATTTCCTTGCCAAGCTGCTATTGGTCAGAGTGTTTTGTTACAGCAATATGAAAGAAAACTAGAACAGAAATTGGTACCAGGGAGTGGGCTATTGCTGTGACAGACCTGACCTTGGTGTTTTGGGGAGGATTGTGAAGGCATTTGGAACTTTGGGCTGGAAAAGCTATTGAGTGCTTAGAGTTTGTCACTGTGAATCTTGGAACAGTTATGCTGAAAGAGTTGTAGACGACGGAGGTTTGGCTTGTGAAGCTTCAAAGGGAAATGGAGAGTAGCAGGGCTGCTTCTGTAAAATTCTGAGAATCTGTGGTTTCTTGTCGGCTGGGGTTGAAGAATCAGCTGTGATTAAGAAGAGACCAGAATCACTGAACCAAACCCTTTGCTTTACTGGGACAACTGATGTTGGTTACTTGAAAAACCAAGTGTGAGTAAAAGACCAGCATCACTATAGCAAAATCCTCTGGGAAGTATTTCCTCAGGTTAGCACACAGAAGTTGTGGCCCAGAGGGAGCTCCAGCTTCCTTGTCAAGTTGGAAGTATGGCTTTGTAATGTGTAAGACTCTTCTACATGGTTCTGGTGTTGAAATACTTCTTTTCCATCTCCTACTGTCTGCTACCAGGAATCTTAGGGATTGCTTGAATGCAGCTGTGTCCCATCTCTGCCTCCATCTTCACATAACTTTTTCTATATGCCTTTATATTCTGGTCTGGACACTGGCCATTAGATTTGGGTCCACTCTAATGTAGTACAAACTAAACTAATTATAATCTAGAAAATTATAATCTGTAGTTCCAAGCAGCAATGAATTTTGGGGGAGAAACTATTCAGTTTTACTAAGAGTTCATCTATTTTAATTACTATTTTTAACTCACTCTTTGATTTTTCTACATCAACTTCCAAAAACCTTGACAAAGTCCTCAGTCAAGGTCTCTTCAATTTTTTTCCTCTATCATTTTCCACACTCTTCCTTTAGAAACTCATCTTTGCAAGATGCTAGAACATTTGATTTTTGCCTTCAAATTTCAGATACTCTTTTTATTTTAATCCTTTTGTGATATTTACTTTACATGTTTTCAATTGTGCTTTCAAATTTATTGATCTATACCTATGTTGTCTTAAATCATAGTCAATTCTAGAATTGTATAAATTTCCACAATCTGCTGAAATTTGTATACTTTCTCACATATTTTACTCCTTTTCTACATCATTCAGTACTTCAGCATTATAGTTATCAACATCTGGTAATTCAACCAGCTGTGTAATCTGTGAGTTTGCATTTATTAGCTGCTTCCTCCCTAGAGCAAAGTATTCTACTCTTGTACATGTCTTGAAAATTTTTTTACTTTGGCCATATATTTTCTACAAAAGGACTATAGTATGAACAAACATTGGGTTTTTCTTTTTCTTTTTTTCCTTATTTTTCCTTTTTTAAGACAGGGTCTCACTATGTAGCCCTGGTTGGCCTAGAACTACCTATATTGACCAGGCTGGCCTCAAACCCATAGAAGTTCACCTGCCTCTGCCTCGCCAATGCTGAAATTAAAGGCAAATGCCACCACGTCCACCCTACTAAAAACACTGTTACCTTCAGGAAACAGTATGCCTTTCTTTTGCACAAGCTTCATGTCTATGAACCTGAATCTGCTCTGCTGCTGGAGAGGAGATGCCCTTTGTGGCTACAGTTTGACTTACCTCATCATTGTCTTCAATGATAGGGGATGGCAGACAGACTGGCTTTCTGCAGAGATCAGGATCTGAGCACTGGGGAGATCCTATTAGAATCTTTGTACTTTTCAGCTGAACTGCCAGTTTCCTAAATATTGAGTTTCTCTGTGCACTACATCATCATTGCAAATTTTAGGATATCTGGGGCATTTTCTTTACAATCCTATTGTGTCCTGGACTTCATGTGCCTCAGGGACAACTCTTTTAGCCAAGTAACAGGCTCTTTAGAGGATGTAATGTCTTACAGACTGGTATCAGCCAGGCATGGTAGCAAATACCCATAATCCTACCATCTGGGAGGTTAAAGAAGGACTAGGAGTCTGAGGTCTGTCTGGGCTAGATAGAAAGTTTAAGGCCAACCAGACTGCACAGCAAGACTCTGCTCTTAAAAAGAAAAAGACTGAGCACCTTCACTTCCAGTGCAGGGAGAATAAAAGGGCGGGCCTCTGGACAGGAGGGTTCCAGGACCTTCCCAGCCCTGGCGCCTCCAGCTCAGGGTTTCAAGACCATCGAAGCCCTGTTGTTTCCAGCCCAGGGTCCCAGGACCATCCCAGCACAGCCGATTCCAGTGCAGGGTAAGTGACAGGCTGGGCTTCTCAGAAGGTGGGTTCCAGGACCATCCCAGCTCCTTCACTTCCAGCCCAGGGTTCCAAGACCATCAGAGCCCTGTTGCTTCCAGCCCAGGGCTCCAAGACCTTCCGAGCCCAGTCATTTCAGGTGCAGGGCTCCAGGACCATCCTAGCACCTTCAATTCCAACACAGGGAGAGTGAGAGGGCAGGCCTCTCAGCAGGAGGGTTCCAGGACCTTCCTGGCCCAGGCCTCCAGTACAGGATTCCAGGACCATCTAAGCCCTCTTGCTTCTAGCCCAGGGCTCCAGGGCCATCCTAGCCCAGCCGCTTCCAGTGCAGTGCAGGTTCCAGGACCATCCAAGCCCAGTCACTTCTGGTGCAGGGTGTCAAGACCATCCATCGCTTCAGATGCAGGGTCTCTGGAGCTGCTCCAACTTCCAGACTGGATCCTATAAGACCCTACAGTTACCTTGGCAGTGACAGGATTGGGCAGGCAAAAACCAGTGCCACCAACCTCCCTTGCAGCCATCCTGGTGAGAACAGAGAAGGTGACTCGAAGCACAAAGTAACAGAAGAGGCACCAAACCTTCCAACCTAGAGGAACAGGCATTCCACCAAACAAAGAAGCACTTGAATTTCTCATCAGATTATAAACAGCAAATCAAATCCACATGCCAAGAGCACAAAGGAAAATCAACAACATGGGAAAAGCAAATAACAAATCCCTAACAAAATCTAGCAATCCTACAGAAGACTCCAATAATGAGTTCTCCCTGGAGGTAACCCAGGACACATCTGAAAAGAACAATTAATAGACATACTCAAAGAAATGAAGGGAGAGAATGACAAACTCAGGAATGAAGTGGAAACACTGAAAAGATCCCATGCTGAAATGAAACAGGAAACTGACCAGCAAATCAAGGATCTGGAAGGAGAGAATGACGAACTTCAAAGGGAACTGGAAATACTAAAGAAATCACAGGATGAAGTGTAAAAGGAAACTGCACACTCATCCAATCAGCAAGAAAAGATTGGAGAAAGCCTCAGTAACAGACTGGATGAAGCAGAAAGTAGAATATCAACACTGGAACAGTGGAAGGTGGAAGAACTGCAATGCTCAAACAAAAGTGTAGGATACATTTTAAAAATCACAAGAGTGGAACAATCGAGAAATATGGAACACTATGAAAAGATAAAACCTCCCCATCAGAGGGATATAGGAAGGAGAAGAATCCCAGGACAAAGGTATGGATCAGATTTGAACAGAATAATAGAAGAAGATTTCCCCAAACTGCAAAAGGACAAACCCATACGAATACAAGAAGCACAAAGAACACCAAATAGACAAGATCAGAAAAGGAATACCCCACACCATATCATAGTTAAAACACTAGACACTGAAAACAAAGACAAATTATTGAAAGCTGCAAGAGAAAAGCAACAAATAGCATATAAAGGAAAAGCCCTCAGAATTACAGCTGACTTTTCATTGTAAAGAATGAGAGCCAGAACAACTTGGACCAAAGTATTCCCAGTACTAAATGACTATAGATGCCAACCCAGATTACTATACCCAGCAAAAATGTCAATTATAGTTGATAGAGAAAGAAAAATCCTTCATGACATAAACAAGATGAAAGAATTCATGCTCAGGAAACCAACCCTTCAGAAAATACTTGAAGCAATTCAAACGTCAGAGGAAAGGAGCAACTATCCCCAAGCATCTAGAGAGAGTAATGAATAAAAGTATGTAACTGCAGAAATACAAACCTAGACCAAGAATGCAAACAGAAAATAAGGCAAAAGGAAACAGTACACATCTCTCAATAATAACTTTAAATATTAATGGGCTGAACTCCCCAATCAAAAGACTGGGAAAATAGATTAGGAAACAGAACCCATCTATATGCTGTCTACAAGAAACCCATCTTATTCTCAAGGATAGGCATCAACTTAAAGCAAAAGGATACAAAAACATTTTCCAAGCAAATGGTACCAAAAAGCAAGCAGGAGTTGCTATTCTAATATCAGACAAAATAAACTTCAAAGTAAAACTAATCAGAAGAGACAGAGAGGGCCACTACATCCTTATCAAAGGATCAATCAACCATGAAGATTTCACAATCATGAATATATACACCCCCAATTTCAGTGCACTGAACTTTATAAACACAATTCTACAGGGCCTCAAGGCACAGATTGATCCCGGCACATTAATAGTGGGGGATTTCAATACCCCACTGACCCCATTAGATAAGTCAACTGGACAAAGAATAAACAGAGAGACATCTCAACTAAACAATACAATACACCAAATGGACTTTACAGATATCTACAGAATGTTCTACCCAAGCACCAGAGAATATACTTTCTACTCAGCACCCCATGGAACATTCTCCAAAATCGACCACATACTGGGACACAGAAAAAAACTCTATAAATACAAAAGCATTGAAATAATTTCGTGCATTCTATCAGACCACAGTGCAATAAAGCTCAATATCAACACCAGAATAAGCCCAACAATCTATAAGAACATATGGAGACTAACACACTCCTGAATAATGAATGGGTCAAGGATGAAACAAAGAAATAAAAACATTTCTGGAACTAAACGAAAAAGAAAATACAACACGGAAAAACCTATGGGATACTTTAAAAGCAGTTCTAATAGGGAAGTTTATAGTCCTCAGTTCCTACATTAAAAAAAGGAGAAAGAGGACAAATTAACAAACTAATACTGCAGCTAAAAACACTTGAGAGACAACAAATGAACCCTAAATCCAACAGACAGGAAGAAATCACAAAAATCAGTGCAGAAATCAATGAAATAGAAACAAAGAAAACAATAAAAAGAATCAGTGAATCCAAAAGCTGGTTCTTTGAAAGGATAAACAAGATAGATAGACCCCCCCCAGCCCAGTTAACCAAAAGAAAGAGCAACTCCGAATTAATAGTATTTGTGATGAAAAGGGAAACATCACAACAGATGGAGAAAAGATCCAGACAATCATACGGACTACTTAATAATACTTAATTATACTCTAATAATTTGAAAACCTAAGAGAAATGGATGAATATTTGAAATCCTGGAATCCATCAAAGCTTAACCAAGAAGAGACTGACAGCTTAAACAGACCCATAATATATGTGGAAGTTGAAAATGTAATAGTAAACCTCCCAACTAAAAAAGCCCAGGCCCAGATGGTTTGACGGCAGAATTCTATGAAACATTTAAAGAGAACTTAAAACCATTATTACTAAAACTGTTTAGAAAGATACAAACAGAGGGAAACCTCCCAAATGACTCTATGAAGCCAGCATCACTCTAATACCAAAACCAGGAAAAGATACAACCAAAAAAGAAAACTATAGACCCATCTCATTAATGAACATAGATGCAAAATTCTCAACAAAATATTTGCAAACCGCATACAGACCCACATCGAAAATATCATCCATCATGATCAAGTTGTATTCATACCAGAGATGCAGGGATGGTTCAACATACATAAATCATTAAATATCATAAAACATATAAATGGACTGAAAGACAAAAACCACACAATCATCTCAATTGATGCAGAAAAAGCCTTTGATGAAATTCAGAATCCCTTCATGCTTAAAATCCTAGAGGGAATTGGATGGGAGGGGACATTCCTCAACATAATCAAAGCCATATACAACAAACCTACAGCCAATATCATCCTAAATGGAGAAAAGTTAGAAGCATTCCCCTTTAAGGAAGTCACATGGTAAGGCTGTGTCCCCTATCACCACTCCTCTTCAATATAGTGCTTGAAATACTTGCCAGGGCAATGAGGCAAGAAAGGGAAATTAAAGGAGTACTAATTGGAAAAGATGAAGTCAAACTATCCCTCTTTGCAGATGAGATGATGCTTTACCTAAGGGATGCTAAAAATTCTACCAGAAAAGTCCTAGAAATGATTAGGAGTTTCACTAAAGTGGCAGGATACAAAATTAACCTAGAAAAATCAGTAGCCTTTTTTTTACACCAACAACAAGCAACTGGAGAAGGAATACAAGAAGATCTTCCCACTCACAACAGCCACAAAAACAATAAAATACCTAGGAACAAACTTAACCAAAGACACCAAAGATCTCTACAACAAAAATTTAAACCACTGAAGAAGGAGATTGAAGAAGACTTCAGAAGATGGAAAGACCTCCCATGTTCATGGATTGGAAAAATTTACATAGTAAAAATGTTCATTCTACCCAAATTAATATACAGATTCAATGCAATCCCAATGAAAATTCCCCCCAAAAATCCTTAAATTCATATGGAAGAACGAAAGACCCCAAATAGACAAAGCGACCCTGAGTGAAGAGTGCAATAGAGAGGGGATCACTATACCAGATTTCAAACTATATTACAGGGCTATAGTCATAAAAACAGCCTTGTACCTGCACAAAAACCAACCAGTAGACCAATGGAACAAAACTGAAGATCCAAACTTGAGCAAGTACAATTTCAGCCACCTCATATTTGACAAAGGGACCAAAAAGACTCAATGGAGGAAAGAGAGCATCTTCAGCAAGTGGTGTTGGCAAAACTGGATCACCACTTGCAGAAGAATAAAATTAAACCCCTACCTCTCACCCTGTACAAAAATCAACTCCAAATGGATCAAAGACTTCAATGTGAAACCCAAAACTCTGAAGGTGACACAAGAAAACGTTGGCAGCAACCTACAAGACATAGACATAAAGACTTTCTAAATCAAGCAGCAGCTGCACAGGAAATAAGGTCAACAATTGACAAGTGGATCTCATCAAACTCAACTGTGTACAGCGAAAGAAACAATCAAGGAAGTGAAGAGAAAACCCAGAGTGGGAGAAAACCTTCACAAGTGATAAATCTGACAGAGCATTAATATTCAGAATATATAAACTACTCAAAAAAAATAAAGACATAAAAAAAACAAATGACCCACTGAAGAGATGGAGTAAAGAGCTGAACAGAGACTTCACAAGTGAGGAAATAAAGATGGCTGAGAAACATCTTTATAAGTGTTCAACATCATTAATAATTAAGGAAATGCAAATTAAAAGCACTTTAAGATATCATCTCCCTCCAATAAGACTGGCTAAGATCATAAAAAAACAGAAGACACCAAATGCTGGAGCGGATGTGGGGAAGGGGAACACTCATCCACTGATGGTGGGAATGTAAACTGGTACAACCACTATGGAAGCAGTGTAGAGAACCCTTAAAAGACTCACAATGAGCCTACCACCTGACCCAGTCATACCACTCCTGGGTATATACCCACAAGACTCATCCTACTACAAATATACATGCACATCTATGTTTATTGGATCTTTCTTCACAATAGTAAAGAGCTGGAACCATCCCAAATGCCCCTCAACCAATGAGTGGATAGAGAAAATGTGGTGCATCTACACAATGGAGTTCTATGCAGCAGTAAAGAAAGATGTCATCATGAACTTTGCAGGTAAATTGATGGAACTAGAAGATTTTATGCTAAGTGAAATAACACAGTCTCAGAAAAGCAAAGGGCAAGTGGTTTCCCTAACTTGTGGATGCTAACACCAAATCCCCAGTTGAAAGGCAAGCTGAACATTATTGTCATATTTCTTTTTATCTGAAAGCAACTATGTTGTTATAATGTAAATCTCTTAACGGGCTCTAGAATCAACCTGCCACTTATTTTCAGACTCTGAAATTACTGTATATGGGTGGAAGGACATATTCATATCTTAGAGTAATATAAAGGGGAAAAATGTGAATGCTTAAACATATTTTGGAATTAACATACAGTTTATTATTGGAGGTCATAATTTTGATACATATGTGATGGTTATATAGGCATATGTTGGAGCAATACAAATGGGAGGGAACAACAACATCATAAAGAGTGGGTCAAAAAACTGACTGATACAGTTAATTTCTGCCCCAAACAACAAGCCTCTGCAGTGAAAAACTTTGGAAAGACTGAGGGAAAGATGCAAGATATGTATGACAGAAGGTATGAACTGGGGTGGGGTCAGGGGCAGGAAGAGGGGAATGTGTCTAAATTGGACTGAAAGATAATGTACGAAATACACAAATCATCAATAAAAGTATTTTCTTTAAAAAAGAAAAGAAAGAAAAAGACTGTGGGGCTAGAGTGATGGCTTAGCAGTAAAGAACACTGGCTGCTCTAGCAGAGGACGTGGCTTAAATTCCCACACCCAAATGGCAGCTAACAATCATCCATAACTCCAGTTCCAGGGAATCTGACATCCTCTTTTGACAAAGCAATTACACACATCAAGGCAATTGACTCATACATACACAAAAATAAAAATAATAGAAAAAGAAAATGTCTCAGACTTTGTTTTAGATCTGCTTTGTATTGTTTCCTTCCAACTAAATGAGAACTCCTTGAAAATTAGCAGCATGTGCTGGGTGTGGTGGCACACGCCTTTAATCCCAGCACCAGAGAGGCAGAAGCAGGCCAATCTTTGTGAGTTTAGGGCTAGTGTGGTTTACAGAGCGAGTTTGTGGTCAGCTGGCAGTACAGAGAGACACTTTTTTTCTTTTTTTTAATTCAGTATTTTATGTGTATGAGTATACTGTCTGCATGTAAGTAGGTGCACCCGTGTCGTGCAATGCTGTGGAGGTCGGAAGAGTGTCAGATTCCCCTGGAACTGGAGTTAAAGATGGTTCTTAGCCGCGATGTGGGTGCTGGGAATTGAACCCGGGTCCTCTGCAAGAGCAATCGGTGCTCTTAACCGCTGAGCCATCTCTCCAGTCCCGAGACTCTTTTTCAAAGAGAGGAAAAAGGAGAAAATTGGCAGTATGTACATCATGAGAATCACCTGGTATTTATAAGCCAATACTTAAGAGAGCTTTCAGCTCCAGAAAGCCTCTATTCGGCACTACAGAAGAGAGTAAAGCCTCTCTTTCATACATTAAGGACCCACAATACACAACAACATTCCAAAAATCCATAATATAATCTTGGTATTAATAAATATTAGGTCCTTAAACATTAAACTGAGGTTTAATTTTCTAAAATTTGGTCCAAAGTAGGCTAGTTTAGGGTACTTGTACCTTGTAATTTTGCTGCCTTTCACAATGTTGTTGATATCCAATAGACACAAAGGGGAAATACTAGGAGATAGCATTCTTGAATTTCTGTAAGTCTCACACACACACAAAGTTCCAAGGGAGGCTTGAAATCCAATCTTTCCGTGAATCCAGGACAAAGGGAAGAGCTTTCACTCTCAGTTCACAGTGCCTGCCAATTTTATTCATTATTTCTCTTTTTGATAATTTGATACATGTGTACTGTATTTACATCATTTTTACTCCCCTTTTCCCCCTGCAACTCTCCCCATGTTCCCTCACTCACTCTCAAATTGATGAATTCTACTGTAATTACTGTTACATATATTCACATATGTACAGATACCTATACAACCTACTGAGTCCATTTAGTGTTCGTACGTACATGTCAGCCATTGACCTTTATTTAATATAGAATATAATGGTAGCAAATTTGCTAAAGGTGCCTTTTTCCTTCACTAGTAATTATGAATGTAATAAACCTAGAGACGTAGGCTTTATGAAACTATTCTAAGCCCACATGGCAGATCAATTAGTGTAGTACCTAGCCTTGTAGTCATTATCACACCAATGCTCATTGAATCTCTTGTGCAAAATTTAATCCACCAAAGATCTCACATGAATTCAGGTCAACTTGTATTTACAAAGTGATTTCAGCACAACACCAAAATTTTAATAAGAAATGTATTCATATGGTCGAACTTCAAATCCTAATTCGAAATGATCTGCTGACCAATGCTGGTTATTTTGGGTCAAGGAAAATGTCACTCATAAAAGTGCTTTTAAGAGATGCTTTTACAATAACTTACAAAATGTTTAAGGCCGGTTGCACAAACTACTTGGTACACTTTCTCTTTAATAAAGTAGGAAAAAACCTACAATGTTGTAGTCCTTTGGTTTTTATTTTCTGAGATAAAAAGTATAGGCATAAATGTTCTTAAATAGTCTTCTTTGTAATGACATCCTTTAAAAAAAATGATCAAATGGCTTAATTACATGTCTCCTGATTATTATTCTTCATTAATGTCACTGTCTGCATTGATTAACTGGTTAAAAACTTCGGATTATAATAAGCAACTTCTGTGAACCTTTCCCCAATCCCTGAGAATCATAATCACAGAATTATTTTAGCCTTTCATTAAAAATCTCTGGAAAGCAGTGGTGTTCGTTCATTGGTAACAGGGCAAGGAGCATTGTCATAGAGGGTTAATCCATGCAAAGTGGCTTCCACCCGTAAAGAAATTTTCTGGAACAGAAAAGAAAATTACATAGGGAAGTATGGTCCATAAACAGAGATTATCTAATAAGTTCCATATGCTACCTGTGTGATTAGAGATATAAATTGATCCAATGAGGAACAAAAATAGTTAAACTGCCAGAGGTATCACCCTGAGCACCACATATGAGGAAACCACCTCTTCTGCTCTGAAAATTTTCCATTTTTCTTTAGGTTTTTACTATGACTCAGTGAAACTAAGTGTTAGGGTTAGGCCTACATGAATGTGCACAGACAAGAAAATTTATCAAAGAATGTCTTCAGATATGTTCCACAAGTCCATTATCAAGGCTGAGCCTTGCTAGGATCACAGTTCTCCCCAAACTCAGCACCCATTTCACCAGATTTTCAACAGTTTAGTTTTACAAATGCCTGGAGATTTACCAATGGGGTGTTCTTTTCCACCTGAAGGATGTTTGACTCCATAGAAGTGATACTGTATTTGCTTACCTGAAAATCACGGATATAAGTGAGGAAAAATCCAACGAAGGAAAATGACATGGACCATTCTGCTGCAGTAGTAACCATATGCAGCACATAACCCTTTGAGTGACAGGGGGAAAAACAGGATACTTTGGTAAAGTTTTATTCACAAAATCTAGTTTTTCTCCTATTCAAAAAATCCCAAATTTTTACAGATAAGTCTTCCTTCTGAAAATGAACCAATTCTGTTTATTTGTTTGTTTATTTTGGAGGTGGACAGGGTCTCCCTGTAGTCCCAGTTGGCCTGGAACTCTCTAAGTAGACCAGGCTAGCTCAGTCTCACAAAGATCTGGCTGCTTCGGCCTCCTAAGTGCTTGGATTAAAGGTGTAGCCACCATGCCTGGTGAGCCCTTGATTTTTGGATATGTCTTGAGAGTTAGAAAAGACATTAGGAGTTCTGCCTGAATGATACTAGCTGTCAGAGTTTCAGTTGGAACAAATAAAACTCCACTAAGTAAGACGAATATGAGTCAAGCAAGACTCCACCGTCAGCACCAGCTACACCTCACCTGCCTGGAAATACTGTGCAGCAGAGGCAGCCATGTGCCTGTATATCCCAAATCTAATTGGCTATTGGCTCTCCCCTTGGAGAAATAACCCATGGCTGATGCCACAAGCTTACATCCTCTACAGGTTAGGAGATGTTATAAGCCACAGTAAGACCCTGTCATATTTAACAGGGGGAAAAATTGTAATTCATGAATTAACATATCCAAACATGTGTCTATGCTAAAGTAACCTACCATAACTATTAGTGCTGCTTAAATACCTATATATCTAATTGCTTGTTCTTCATTAGTAGGATCGAAAGGTTATTCCTGGACAAACTGTCAGCCCATGAAAGGAAACAGCCAGAATTGACCAGAGTCCAAGTCAACAGCTCCAGAGAGAGTGGACTGTTTTACCTCTCATCCACCTGTGCCCCTTTTCTAAGCCTAGGGAACAACCTGCGGAAGAGGGGGCGTGGTAGAATGTAAGGGCTGCGATTGGGGTGAATGGTGAAACTACAGCAATGTAGTCTGGACACTCATTTGATCAACTTGATTGAACAAACAACCTGTCACCCCCCACTGGATGGTGGGGCTGTAGGTGTTTGGGCACAACAGCCTGCAGATAGGTTTTGCATGAAGGATGCTTGTACTCATGGATTATCACTTATAGCTAAAAATGAAAAAAAAAANAAAAAAAAAAAAAAAAAAAGATGATGTAGTACCACACACCTTGAATCCCCGCCACTCAGGAGGCAGAGCAGGTGGTTCCGTCTCTAGGATCAAGGTCAGCTGGGGCTACATGTGTAGACCGTCTCAAAAAAATAAATCAAGAAGTAAAAGAAGCTAGGTCTGTCTGCTATCGTGGAGCTGTAGCCCTGGTTACTTGGAAGGCCCAAGCAGAAGAGTCACTGAAGCCCAGAATTCAAGGTCAGCTTACTATCCTAGCCACATCCCTATCTGAATGGGGGGGAAAAAAAGTAAAAAGAGACAAAGAAAAGAAACGAATTAAGAAAAAAGAAGGAGGGAAAAGGAAGGAAAGGAACGGATAAGGGAAATCATGAGGCACATTGCAGAAATCTTGAGTCCGGGTGTCCTGAGTAAGGATAGACCATGAAGACTCTAAGAAGGAAGAATGTGCACACGGAGGCGCATGTGAGCAGGCAGGGAGAAGAGCAGGACCTGACAGTGGAGAGCCAGACAGCGCAAGACTCTAAGCAGACCACTCTTAAGTAGTTTGAACTTTGGTTTAAATATTCGAGGAACCTTGAAACTAAAAGAATGTCATAGTTCCATTTCACTTTTGTGTTCTTGACGGCAGGCTGTCTTTCCAAAACTCACAGAAGTCACCGCCTTGTCTCCGCGTGTGGCATTAAAAGGACTGCATGGGGTCTGCTCATTTTTCTTTGGAGGGAACGGTTTGAATAGTTGTGAAGCTGCTGATGTAGCTCACTTGATCTTCCTGTCTCTCAAGCCTTCTAGGTGCTGATTTGTTTAAAATAGTCATAATTTGATCATCAGGTAGATAACTCTCTTGGATGTGGTATCACAGGCCAGTAATCCAAGTACCCGAGGCTGCATGATAAATTCCAGGCCAGCCTTAGTTACCCGTGAGAACCTGTTCCTTCTTCTTCCCACCCCTCCCAAGAAAAAAAACAGGCCACTTTGTCCTGTTTCCTGGGGTTTGTTGTTGTTGTTTGTTGCTGTTTTTCTTGATCAGTTGCCTTTAAAATCCAAATCTGTGTACAAATTCCAAATAATTATATATTTTCTTTGTTTAATCAGTACTATTCAATGCTTGTTAAAATATTAAGTTTATGGAGCTGGAGAGATGGTCCAGCAGTTAATAGCACCTGGGTGTTCCCAGCACTCAAAATGGCAGCTAACAACTTGTCCATAACTAGTTCCAGAGTGTCTTAAGCTTTTCTGTCTTCTATGGGCACTGCACGGCACAGATGCGTTTGCACACGTCAGGCACAACACTCACTTACACATAAAATAAACATAAGAATTAAATCCATCTGGGCTCCTCCGTAGCACACACTTTTTTTTTTTCTTTTTTTTTTTTTTTTTTTTTTTTTTTTTTTTTTTTTTGTGCATCCGTGTCGTGCCAATGCTGAGGAGGTCAGACGCGACGGCGTCGGATTCCCATGGAACTGGAGTTAAGATGTTCTTAGCCACCTGTGGGTGCTGGGATCAAACCGGGGTCCTCTGCAAGAGCAAGTCGGTTCTCTTTAACAGCTGAGCCATCTCCAAGCCATGGCACAACCTTTTTTTTTTTTTTTTTGGGTCTTTTAGCGACAGGGTTCTCCTTAGTCCCAGACTGGCCATGGAAGCTCTCTGTTGTAGACCAGGGGCCTTGACTCACAGAGGATCCAACCTGCCTCTGCCTCCCAGTGCTAAGAGAACGGTGTGCGCCACCATGCCCGGCCGCATACACCTTTAATACCAATACTCAGAAGACAGAAAAAGGGATCTTTGTGAAGTCGAGGCCACCTGGTAGGTTCGATATAGCCAAAGTGATGAGACTCTGTCTATAAATAAATAAATCTTGGAGGCTGAGGATGCTAGAACTTTTGTCTAGTGTGCTTGAGGCCCTCAGTTCAAGTTCAGTCTTCCAGCCCTTGAAAAATAATACCCATGTTGTCTGAACCGGGTGATGGAAGCCTGTCTGTATTCCTAGCACTCAGGAGGTTGGCAGGAATTGAGACAGAAGAATTGTGAATTTTAAAAAGTCAGATTAGGTACAAGTTGTCTAGTACAATAGTTGACCCGTTTATTTTTCTCAGAGAAAAGAAAGGACATTTTAGGGGAATTTTTGGTGTGGGTATGCAACTTCTATATCTGGAGTGTTTTCCCTGATGTATGTAAATGCCACCCATTGCATGCTGAAGCTCACATACGGGGCAGAAGAGGATGTCAGATTCTCCTGGACTGCAGCCATCTTTTCAGCCTCCTGGGGGGGATATATTTTAAATGAAATTTCACTAAAGATTTTGCAGGGCTGGAGAGTGCTCAGCTGTTAAGAGAACTTGAGATCTTGAGAGAGGACCTGGCTTCCGTTCCCAGTATCCATACTGGTGATATTGATACAGTATCCATAACAAAACCCTCTGTAACTCGTTCCTCTTCCGACTCTGGGCATTTGCATGGACCATGAATCACTTGATACGGCAGGCAATACGGCATACACAAAAATAACAAAAATAATTTTTCAAAATTATACAAAAGATTTTGCAAGTTTTTTATAAGCTGGTCTCTATTTTATTTTTTAAATTTATTACTATTTTTTTTATTTTTGTGTGTATGAAAGTATTGCCTCATGTGGGTACTCGTGTTGTGCAATGCCTAGGCGGTCAGAAGAGGGTCTCAAAATTCCCCTGAACCTGAATTCAATACAGTTGTTAGCTGCATGTGAGTGCTTGGAATTGAACCTAGTCCTCTGCAAAAGAAGCATCCTGTGCTATTTAACTGCTGAGCCGTCTCTCCAACTTCTGGTCTCTGTTAAAGTCAACTAGTGATACCCCAAACAGACCCATATTTACATGAGATTTGGTGTGTTGGGGTGGGGGGCGTTGCCTTTTTTTTTTTTTGGTCTTTTTGAGAAGGGTCTCCTCTAGCCCCAGCTGGCTAGAAATCATGAGCAGGCTGGCCTTGAACTCACCAGAGATCCTCCTGCTTTTGCTCCTGAGTGTGGGATAAAGGCTGCACCCACCCTGCCCAGCCTTTTTCTTTTATCTTTTTTTAATTTTCTTTAATTAATTATTTTTTTTGGTTGGTTCCATGTAGTCCCAGCTGTCCTGGAACACTGGTAGACGAGGCTGGCCTTGAACTCACAAAAATCTCCCTCATGCCTGCCTTCCAAGTGACAGGATTAAGCGCGGTTGCGCACACACCTGACACCATTTTTTTTTTTTTTTTTTAGTTTGATGTGTATGAATGTATAATGTATGCCATGTTAGGCTGTACACCCCATGTCGTGCAATGCCAATCGGAGCGTCAGAAGAGGGTGTTTATGAGTCCCTGGAACTGTAGGTAAAGATGGCTCTCAGCCACCCTGTGGGTGCTGGCGGATCAAACCCGGGTCCTCTGCAAAGCCCATCTCTTCCAGACCTTTATCATTTTTTATTGTGGACGCAAGGTTTTGCTGAGATGTAATGCTACTTACATGTAACGATGCCACCAGGAGTTCAGAAGAAAGCCATAGGTTCCCTTGGGAACTGGGATTGGATAGTGTTGCTGCCTTGTGGGTGATGCGGAAACCAAAACAGGTCCTCTGCCAAAAAGCAGGCAGTGCTTCTTAACTGCTAAGCCAATCTCTCCAGCTTTCTGCTTATTTTTTTTTAATTTTTTTTTACCTTACTTTTTAATTTTATTGTTATTGAGTGCTTTGACTGAATGTAAGTGCACCCATGTCATGTTGTGCCAACAGAGCAAAAAAGAAGATTGGATCCTCGGAACGGGAGTTATATGGCAGTGTTATCTCATCCTGTGGGGCCTGGCTCTCTTCGAAGAGCAAGCCAGTGCTCTTCACCTTGCGCCATCTCTCCGGACCCTGCTGATTTGGTTTCCAACCAAAGCATCACACCTGTCCAGTGGGAAATGGAGTGCTCTTTTCAGCAAACTTGCCAGAAAAACATCTTTGTTAATAAGAGATAAACCTTGGGGCTGGAGGAGAGTGGCCTCCGGTTAAGAGCATCATCTGCTCTTGCAGGAGACCCGGGTTCAATCCCAGCACCCGGCCAGGTCCGCAAGAACCATCTCGAACCATCCAGTAATCTTCCAGGGGAATCGACACCCTCTTCGGACCTCCACAGCATTGCACGAACATGGTGGCACCGACCTCATGCAGACAGTATTCATACATATACAATACATAAAATTACTTAAATTAAAAAAAAATTAAATAAAAAAGATTAAACCTTGACAGGGTTGTGGCCGCACCATCTTTAATCCAAGCACTGGGGCGGAAGAGGCAGGCAGATCTGTGGTTCAAGGCCGAGGCCTGGTCTACCGAGGTGAGTTCCAGGCGACAGGATGGGGCTTAAGGGAGGGACCCGTCTCAAAAAGACCACTAAACTAAATACTTAAATAAAAAATAAGTAAATAAAGATTAACCTTTCGTCTACATTATACTCAATAAATCTCAAGATGAATCTAGGTCTTAATTTAAAAGTCAATCCATAAAGCTTTAGGCTGGCACACCTTGGGGTTATTTTGTAAACTGGGACTTCACAATGTTCATAGATTACAGAAAGCACTACTGTCTGGCTGTGTTGGCGACGCCTTTCTCCTAGCATTGAGAGGCAGAGGTACAGGTGGATTCTGAGAGTTCAAGGCCAACCTGGCTATAGAGTGAGTTCCAGGACAGATGGGGCTTTATCGGGCGACCCTTGTTCAAAAAGATCCCAAAATTAATAAAAAAAAGCCAATAATTAGCAAAAGGAAACTGACTTCATTAAAATGGAAAATTTCTCACTTAAAAACAAACATGCATAATATACTGGGAACCAGGTATGGATGGTGCTTTCTTATAATCCTTAATACTTTGGACTGAAGCAGACCAGATCCGACGTTGAGGCCGCCAGGGCTACAGGGAGACCTTTGCAGCCCAGCTTGGCCGATTCCCAAGATCTTTTTTTTTTTTAAAAAAAAAAAAAGATCCTTTCTCAAAAAAAATTCAAGTAGGACCCCACTGTCTCAACACAAAAGACCAAAAAAAAAGACCAAAAAAAAAAAAAAAAAAGAAGGTGTTGGGGCTGGGGAGATGGCTAGTGGTTAAGAGCGTCGATTGCTCTTGCGGAGGACCCCAGGTTTGATTCCCCAGCACCCACATGGCGGCTGAAAAACCGTCTTGGACCTCAGCTCCAAGAGAGTATGACGCCCTCTTCTGACATCCGCTGCATTGCACGGCCAGGGCGCACAAACCTACTTGGGCAGTATATTTCTACACATTAAAAAACAAAGTTTCATTTGGCTGGAGAGGATGGCCCTCGCGGTTAACGAGACACGCCCCGCTCTTATGCAGAGGACCCTGGGTTCGATCCCCAGCTACTCACATAGCTGGCTGAGAAAACCGTATCTGTAACTCGCCATTCCAGGAGAACTCCAGTTCCAGGGGGAATCCGACGACCCTCTTATGACCCTCTTGCGGCATGTCATGACACGGGTGCACAAATACATTAAAAGAGACAATGAATAAATGTTTAAAAAAATTAAATAACATTTAAAAAAAATTAAACAAAAATAACATAATTAAAAAAAATAAAAAGACGGGGTTGCATATGCAGGGAGGGTTCTCTTGATATGAGCCAGGACTGCCCCCTACCAATTTCCAAGCCAATCTGGTTCAGGAGACCTTGTTTCCAACAAACAACCACCCAAAAATAAAAGGAAAAATAAGAGCTGGCTGTGGTAGCATCCTAATTATAATTGAAACACTTTGGAAATGGAGACAGGAGGATCAGAAGGTCAAAGTGGTCTCTGTGGTGGCTGCCTAGCCACCTTGAGGCCAGCTACAGGAAGCCCAAACAAATAACATTGAATCTAACTGCAAGCAAGACTGAGGCTGGTAGAAACATAGAAGGTACAGTCCACAATACACTACAACTCGGGAGTACAAAGCTAACACAGTAAAAAGGGCAAAGACTTAAACAGCTACCACATCAAAGCAGGTATGTAAGAGTCAATGTTGGTGCTCATCTGAGTTAAACTGCCAGTCTGTGCTAAGGACTTTTCCATGTTTTTCTAACTTTGTCCTTCCTTCCTTCTTCCCTACACACTCCACTCCCATCACTTCACAGCTCCCCAATCCCCATTCCCCTTCCTCTTCTGTTTGTTTTTTGGTTTTATTGTCCATGTGTTTTTTAAATATTTTTTTTTTTTTTTTTTTATGTGTGTGTTTTGCCTGATTGTATGTAAGTGCATCACATTAGTGCAATGCCCCAGACCAGGGCAGAGAACCACACAGTCCTGTGTGTCTATTCATCTGAAACTGGAGTTAATGGACTCTTTGTTAGCGGAAATGTGGGGTACTGGGATTCAAACTAGGGTCTTCTGTTTTGAGACAGGTTTTCACTCTGTAGCACTGGCTGGCATGGAACTTACAAAGATCTACCAGCCTGTCTTCTTCAGTGAGTGTTGAGATTAAAGGTCTGCACTACCATGCCTGGCTCCTTCATTTCTTTTTTTCTTTTTTTTTTTTTTTGGTCTTTTTGAGACAGGGTCTCCCTGTAGCCCCAGCTGTCCTGGAACTCACTCTGTAGATCAGGCTGGCCTTGAACTCACAAAGATCCACCTGCCTCTGCCTCCCAAGTACTAGGATTAAAGGCATGCGCCACCCCCCAGCCTGTTGTTGTTTTAAGTAACCCGAAGCTTGAAGGACTTTGCACATGAAATTCAGTAACTGAGTTAGGAACAAAAAGAATTTTTGCCATCATCATACCTGGCTCCTTCATTTCTTTGAAGTATGATTAGGGCAAAAATTATTTTTGTTCCTAACTCAGTTACTGAATTTCATGTGCAAAGTCCTTCAAGCTTAGGGTTACTTAAAACAACAACAGGCTGGGGGTGGTGGAGCATGCCTGTTTTTTTGTTTTTTTTTTTTATGTGTATGAATGTACTGTCTGTTGTAGGTTTGTGCACCCATGTTGTACAATGCTGCAGAGGTCAGAAGAGGGTCTCGGATTCCCCTGGAACTGGAGTTCTCCTGGAATCGGAGTTACAGATGGTTCTCAGCCACCATGTGAGTGCTGGGGATCGAACCCGGGTCCTCTGCAAGAGCAGTCGGTGCTCTTAACCGCTAGGCCATGTCTCCAGCCCCATACACTTAGGTTTTGCAATTCTAGTCTCTTTGAATTGTAGCCCCGCTTTACAACAAAGGATACTGCTAAATGCACTTACTGCACACCAGATAACCATCAGTAGTCTGATCCAGAAGACCTGCTTGCTGTGAATTTTGGGCTGCATTTTGTAAGATAGGATGGTCTGAACAAACATATATAATGAGCCCATACCGAAGGCGAGCACAGCTCCACATACATGTGCAACAAGCAGTGCTGTTTTCTGAGAGGCAGAAAAAAAAGAAGTCAGTAAGAGAAACTCAGAACACATTGACAATACAAAGTGTGTGCACAGCTGCAGTGTAGGTAGCTAGTTTCAATTCAAATGTAACTTAAAGCCTTCTTGGCACCAGTGTGATACTTATTATGACACAGGGATTATCATAGATTATGCTTCCCCTTACTTTACTAATCTTAT
Organism: Rhizomys pruinosus; assembly: GCA_009823505.1. Classification (NCBI taxonomy): domain Eukaryota; kingdom Metazoa; phylum Chordata; class Mammalia; order Rodentia; family Spalacidae; genus Rhizomys; species Rhizomys pruinosus. The sequence goes on from VZQC01006772.1 coordinate 113,576, forward strand.
GGGAACTCAGCACTCATGCACATTTTAATTTCTAACCCTTAAAGTCCATCTGTTTAAAAGTGATAGTTCTCAAAATTCTACAATAAAATTTTTAACTCCAATGCTGGCTGAACTGCTGTTTTTCTAAACTGGTGACATTTGTATTTCTTTTGGTATAAAGGGCACTGTCCAGTACTAATGATGAAGCCAACAAAAGATGATGGAGCTGTTTCCTGCTTTTACAATCAACTGTACCAAGTCTCAAATCCAGTCTGTCCACATTTTTTTAGATGAATCTATTGTACAGAAGCAATGGATTATAATTTGTTTGCCAAAGGCACTGGTCTATCTTTTTATTTTTTATTTTATTTATTTTATTTTTATTTTTTGGTCTTTTTGAGACAGGGTCTCCCTGTAGCCCCAGCTGTCCTGGAACTCGCTCTGTAGACCAGGCTGGCCTTGAACTCACAAAGATCCACCTGCTTCTGCCTCCAGAGTGCGAGGATTAAAGGCGTGCGCCACCATGCCCAGCTTGGTCTATCTTTATAGAGAGGGGCAGCTATGCTTGAGGGCTTGGGATGTTATATAGAGACAAAGCCGAATATAGACATAGCCCAATCAATGTCAGTACCTAGTTTCTAAGCAAATCCTTGATCTAAAAAGCAAAAAATACAGAATGGAGAGTATTTGCTATTTTTAAAATTGAAATAGAAGTATATATAACTAGAACTTAATGTAATTTACATTGAGTTTCTTAATTTTAAAACAAAGGAAAACAAAGGAAAAGATCCTGAGATTACTGAACACCCTTTTGATGGAATGCTAAAGCCTCTGGCAACTAGTTGGCCCTACAGGAGTGAATTTGTGTGGCTCTGACTAGGCCACGCTGAAAACTTCTGTAAAGACATAAGTATATACAGAGAGACATAGTACCTACAGATGATAATGTAAGTAACCCCTACCCATAGAATATGAAGTGTACCTTCTTGAATGTGACTGACTCCTACTCTCTGAAGTATTAATTTTGCTAATTTTGCATTCATTCTTAATTCACTTCAATATTTTCTATAAATGTACAATGCTTTGGCTACTCTTTTGAACTGATGACATCCACTGTTTCCTTTAGTAATAGGTTAAATAAAATATTCAATAAATATATAAAAATCATACTGCATCCTCTTTAAAACCAATCCTTTAACAGAAACAAATATAAAAATTTATCCTTTGACAAAAGACGTGCCAACAAGAGAAGTTATAGAAGTTACATGTGGTCAGGAACAATTCTTAAAATATAAATTTTATGCCGGGCATGGTGGCTCATGCCTTTAATCCTAGCACTTGGGAGGCAGAGGCAGGCGGATCTTTGTGAGTTCAAGGCCAGCCTGGTCTACAGAGTGAGTTCCAGGACAGATGGGACTACAGGGAGACCCTGTCTCAAAAAGACCAAAAAAAAATATATATATATAAACTTTATGTGTTATATATGAGTGATCTGTAATCTTTACACAAAAGCAGTTAGCAGAACTTAGGAACAGATTTCTTAATTATACTTTCCCAAAGTCTCCTTGAGGTTAAATTTTCTGGGAGGGGCAATGCCACATGATAACAAAGTTAGAAACTGGAGTGATGTTGCTACAAGCCAAAGAGCAGAGTGATAATAACCTACAACCTCCAGGAGTTCCCTCTGAACACCTAAGAAAGAACTAAGCCACTGACACCTTGACTTTAAGAGAACAGTTCTCTCAGGTCTGGAGAAATGGCTCATCAGTTAAGAACACTGGCTGTTCTTGCAGAAAACCCGGGTTGAAATCCTAGCACCCATGGGTGCTAATAACCATCAGTAACTCCAGTCCCAGGAGATCCCCTTCAGGCATGCACAACGTGGGTACATTTACATACATACAGCCAATAAATTCATACACATAAAAATTTTTAAAAACAGAAAATATATTTCTTTTTTAAGCTATCTAATTTCTGATATTTTCTTATGATACCCTAGAAAACCGAAACACACTCTGCTTATTAATCCCTTCTAAGTATTCTGAAAGATTCCTACAAGGGAAAAATTCCTGTAAGACATTGAAGACACTTGCCACATATTATTCTTTTCGTTGAATATTATATGCAAACTATTCAAAGATATTCAATTCATATTTTAAGTAATATTTTCAAATTCTAACTATTATAGTAATTATAGTAATTATTAGGCAAGCAACCACATAATAGACTTTTTTTTTGGAGTTTTGACATCTCTCAAAAAGTTCCTAAATAATGAGAAAATGTTTGTGCTAAGTACTATAGTAGATGTTAGAAATCCAATGTTGACAAAACCATTGTGCTTATAATTAATGCAGAAAAGTACTAAGAAATAAAGAAAAATATAAACAGCTATGATATAAAATTAGACTGTACTAAGACATGAAGGGTCAGCTTTCAAAGGCTAAAGAACACAAAAAGAGAAAAGTCAAAAAACATTGCCTCTACAGTAGGACCCAAGAGAAGACTTTCTGAGAAAATATGATCTGCACTGAGATCTAAGATGTCTAAATGTATTTAGGAATGTAGTGTGCTCAAAAGAAAAGGAGTTAAATAAACCTCCCTTATTTAAGGAACAACAACAGCAACAAAAAGGCCAGCATTGTATAAATGGAGACATTAAGAACAGGATGATGCAGAACAGGGCTAGAGAGAATCTGGGACATTAAATATTTGACAGTTTATCAAATTATTTTTTTCTCTCATTTCTTCATGTAAATGTCGTAGAGTTTTAAGAAAGACTACAGAGGAAAAACTAGGATATATTCCTAAAAGGTGACTTTGGAACCAAATTAAAAAATCAAGAATTGATTAAAGGAAAATAAGAGTGAATATACAAGCACTGAGAAGGCTGTAGGAGTGGTCAATGGTAGAAAGGGTGAAATCTACCTTGGTTCAAAAGGAGTAGGTAGGGAAAGAAGAAGAGGTGGAAATAAAAAGAACCAGCTGTATTCAAGAACTATTTGAGAGAAAACCAGTAAGTCATCACTAAATTCAAATCACAGTGCAGTGCTAAACTCTTTCAAACCATAATACCTTACTGTAAGCTATTCATAAACCTTATTTATGTACATTTTCCCATATAAATCAACTAAAACTTGTCTCTACAAAAGGGGGGGGGAGGAAAAGGCAGGCAATGCACTCAACATATTAAATAAGTGGGAAAAAAAACTTTTATCAGAAAGAAGAGCTAGTTGATATTTGAGGCTGCTAAGGTCTATGGATAAATGACTTGGCAAAAAGAAAAAGTCATCAGTGAAAGACAAGCAGGACATGTAAGGGGTCCAAAGTTGAAGGAGGAGGTGTAACCAAGAGAGTGAGCAATCTGATCAAAAGGACAAGGCCAGGAAAACCGGTGTGGTCAAAGTGAATTAGAATGAATGCAAAAAACAACAGAAAATAAGTACAAAAACTTAGAAGAAATTAGGAAGCGATAGAAAAGTGGCCCCTATGTACAAAATCAGAAATTTGGACTGGAGTTGACTGGGCTGGGAATATACCTGAGATTCATTTTTATAATACAGGTGATGACATACTGCTACAATTTCACAACCATAGCAAATAATTCTAATCTATGCCCTTAAAATTAACTAAAATATTTTTAACCCTCAGCTATAGATGCTAACTAGGGAAAGCAGAATTCTATTTTATCACACACAGCTAGCTAGCTGTACACCAAAACTTTAGTTCCTTTTGTAACATCATAACATAGGGAGATTGTGCTCCTAAACACCAATGTCCAGCAAAACTACCTTTTCAAGCTACTCCAACCCTCCACTGAGCACTTTGAGAAAATGAGAATTAGTGAAATGATGTGAACTACTGCCTAGTGACCAAGACTCTCTTCTTGGTCAAACTCCACTCGGCTCCTCTGAACTCTCTTCTCAACTAGGCCTGATTTCTGGGATTCTGGGTTTCTCCATATGGTCTAATTTCAGCAAGAATCCTGCCTAAATCCCACACCCCCTGTGGTGGTTTGAATGAGTGTCCCCCATAGGCTGTAAGTATTCAGACATTTGTCTCCAGTTAGTGGCACTGTTCTTGGAGGTCTTAGAAGGTGTGGCCATGCTAGAGGAAGTACGTTATTGGGGGCAGGCTTAGTGAGTTTAACAAGCCATGTGGTCTCCAGTCGCTCTCTCTGCTTCCTGTGCTCATTGCGAATGTGACCCCCGGCTTGCTGCTCCAGCTCCAGCCGCCATGCCTCCCGCCACAATGGACTCTAATTCCCTGGAACCGTCAATCGTAAGCTCAAATAAACTCTTCCTTTTACAAGTTCCTTTGGTCATGGTGTTTTATCACAGCAACAGAAAAGTGACTAATACAGTGAAATGATGTGAAATACTGCCTAGTGACCAAGACTCTTCTTTGTCAAACTCCACTCAGCTCCTCTGAACTCTCTTCTCAACTAGGCCTGATTTCTGGGATTCTGGGTTTCTCCACACGGTCTAATTTCAGCAAGAATCCTGCCTAAATCCCACACCCTCCTAAGTACCCAACCACCTTGGTCAGTTTCCTCAGCCTCCATCACCCTCAGCTGGTATCTGCTCTCAGTTAGTATTTCTTCTTACTCCTTGTGTTTCTTCTTAGGACCCTCATTCTGCTTTTTGCCTATAAATTCCCATTCTTTCTTGTTTTCAGAGTTGAGCCCAATCTCTCTTCCCTAGTGAAAATTCCTGTTAACTTCATCTATCAAGATGAAAGTCTCCCTGGCTAATCTGTAATAAATGCCATTGAAGAATGGCATTTTTATTAACATGATTGACGTTTTTAAGAAGGAAGGGTAATTTTTTGCATCTTTTCTGCTGTTTCAGCCAGAAGGATCCAGAAGGCAATTATGTCTTGTGGCATGATAGAGCTCAAAGATGGACCAAGGTGATTCTTTAAGCCATTGTGGGAAAAAGTATCTGTCAAACAAAATGAAACCACCAAATGAAAACCAAACCCTTTATAAGATGTATATACATAAGACATAAATTTTCCTATGACAAACCATTGGAAATTTGGTCCTTGTTATAGCAGTTAGCATTATCCTAACTAATATACATTTGGACTCTACTCAGAGTAATTATACGGGTTAAAATCCAAAATTAATCCAAAATCCAACAATTCAATGCTCTAAAATTAAAAACCTTCTGAGCACCCAAAAACAAGCAAGCAAACAAAAACCTCCAAAATCGGAAAGCTCTCAATCCTAAGCATTTCAGACAAGGGATACTAACCATCACCCAAAATGTGAAAAACAGGAGAGACTAATCAGAAATGAAATAAAATGCTAAATTAATACACAACATGCACACATATTTATATTTGTATGAGTGTTATTTAGCTATTACACACTAAACAAGTTGTCAAATGTCTAAACTTTAAAGATCACAAAGAAATCAATCAAATAACAGCACATAGACAATATCCACTAATAACTCCTGAGAGAATGTCTACAGACAGGAAGCTGGAAAGTTTATAAATAGCCAAGGGCCACTGCAGCAACATTTCCCTCAGTGATGGACTGAAAACACAGTGATGGTCTTGTAAGAGTATACTGCCTACTGACATCATAGCTGTTAGTTTATGTAAGTGTTACTTATGATCTTTGCGTGCTGGAACTTCTTAAAAACTTATCTTCATCATTACATTTCATATGACTGTATTTGGTGAAGGTGGACTACTACTTTAAGAATTCTCTGAGAAAAAGTTGGAAAAGGTACACAATCCTGCCCTCACTTTTCACAGGTACAGGGACCTAGGAATGTAGGCAATAGGGTGAAGCATCCAAACAAGGATATGACTTATAAGCACATTGCAAACAAAGGCACCAAGGCTTCAACCTGCAAGTATATCAATTATAATTTCTATTAATTCTCATCCAAAAAAGGTACTAACAAAGTCTAATGTATATTAATTCCATTTGATCTTGAAGTAATACCCAACTAAGTAACAACAAAGCCTAATAACTATCTTATGGATCTTGGAAAGTTTATAATATATACTTGTTCAGATAACTGAATATGAATTTTTCTAATAGTGAAAGTAGCTGTTTCTAAGAGCATTAAAAACACAGCAGCAGTTATGCATTTTGTTAAGGTAAAGAAACAGTAGGAGCATGTAGCTGAGGGGTTCAGCCTTTTTAACATGTATACCTATGACCTTTAGGAAAATATCTATTGGGCTAAAAACCAAACCTGGAAATTTGCCACAAGCGAAAGTCCTAAACAACTCAGTATTCCAAGTACAAGGCCAGCCTTGTTTAATTTGATGATAAGGTTCTCCTCAGGATTCAAAGCATGGACTTGCTTATACCGAACATACATGGTAGCAATACCTGGGAAGAGATAAACCGAACAACAACAAAGTAATAAGTAACCAGGGGAATGAAACTGCCAATGATGAGTTCACAAAGGTCAACTACCTAGAATCACAGACTTCAGACTGTCCTTTTAAGGTTAATTCAAAAAGAACAACTATAGTTTTTTTGTTTTTTTTTCTTTTTAAGAATTCTTTTGGCTGCATCATAGAACTACTTGAACCTCAGTGTGCCTGGGCAGGCATTTGCTTCCCCTGGGTCTCATATCTATAAATCTTTGATAAAACTTAGGAGATAAGTCTGGTATCTTCTGGAAAATCTCTCATGCAAGAATTATATAAAACACAAAGTATTTGGGGGTTAGTATCAAAGCCAACAGTAACTACTGTAGAATTTGGCTGAAATGAGCAGAGGAGAGGAAAAACAAACAGTAAGCTTTCCTGCCTCACTTCCATGTTGTTTTACAGACTATTACAACTAGGCTCAATCAGACACAGTACTCAATTACACAAGAAAATAAAGTCCAGTGTACAGACTTCTTTTTTAAAAAGAGGCCAAATCAAACTTTCTACTATAGAAATATTGCCAAACTCAGGAGTGTAGAAAGGTAGAGGAACACAGAGATATGCTTTTGTAGACATCTCTCTGAAGATCTTAAGAGTATGGGTTCTCTCCCTTCTCTGTGTGGTTCTTGATGGCAAGTACTTTACCTGCTAAGCCATCTAGCCAATCCTAATTTCTATTTTTATGGAAGCAAATAATAATTACTGAATGGACAAATGCAATTACTTGAAATGAACATATTTGATGAAAAATATTTTATCAAATTAATAATTGATAATTTAATTTGATATTAAGACACTATAATAAATTCCCTAGTGTTAGAAAAACAATAAAAAAGAAAACATATTTCCATCTCTACTTTTAAACTGTTTATCATGGAAGAATTTAGTTGTAGTGAATCAGTTTTACCTAAGTTCTCGACTTTACGCTTGTTCAAGAAAAGTACTTAAGACCTCAAAATATATTTGGTTGTATTTATAATCTCTGTTTAGATAAGAAGTCAAATAATCCTTTTTTTTGGTCTTTTTTGAGACAGGATCTCCCTGCAGCCCCAGCTGTCCTGGAACTGGCTCTGTAGACCAGGCCAGCCTTGAATTCACAAAGATCCGCCTGCCTCTGCCTCCTGAGTGCTAGAATTAAAGGCATGCGCTACCACTCCCAGCTCTTCTAGGAGTATTTTCATAATTTAGCAATTCCACCTTAAGTTTTTTCTTTTACAAGGAACATAACTGTGATCCATAATTTAGTGCTAACACTTTCTCACGTATAATTAGAAAGTAAGCAGTGTTAACTGTTTAAGAAGAACACAACAATTTAAGTATAAACCTTGGTTGTTATAACCACTCCCACACTCATTACTTACATAAAACTGCAGCAATATTAAGCATTACCCCAAACAGGCATCTTTCTGGAGCTACTGTACCAGTGTCACTGAAAGACAAAAAGAAAGTCTTGTAGGTTTCTCACACTGATGTCCATGTGTAGTTTTTCTAAGGGATGAGTAATGACAGGAGTTTTCTGAAACATTTTACTTTAAAAGCCCCTGAAGTCAACTCTTAGAACACTATGGAGAGCATGATAATTTGAGCTTGTAAATATTCACCTACATTTTTTACATTTTTTTCATTGTTTAAAAAAAGACTACGTGTGTGTGTGTGTGTGTGTGTGTGTGTGTGTGTGTGTGAATGCTGTGTGTGTGGGAATACCCATAGAGGCCAGAAAAAGGACTGGGATCTGAACTCAGATCCTCTGAAAGAACAGGAAGTGTAAGCCATTTCTCTACTCCCTTTTTTTTAAAGATCCTTTCATTTCCACATATCAGAACTCAACATAAATCGATTCATTAAAAAGACTACCTTGATATATTACAAATTTAACTAAAATTAAATATGAATGTATCAGCCCTGCCAGAACATTTCCTAAACAACACTGGCCCTTTCACAGCTCTTGCCCTTTTGTACCTGTTGCTGACTCTGTATATTCCATTTAACACCTCTTCATTGAATGACCAATTAAAACATTTATCCAGCACCATACATCAGTTATCACTTCTGGGACAGGAATACAAAGAAAAACAAATCTGACAAAGTCCTTATTTGAGCATCCTCTAACTGACACCTTAGACCTAGGGGTCCAGGTTCCACAAACCACTTACCACACCCCAGAGGAATGTGCAGATCCAGATACAAAAGCCACCACTTACTAACTAGGGATTCTCTTATCTCCCTAAGACTGTTCTTTCAATTGAAAAATGAAACCATTCACTCCTGGCTTTGTTAAATCAACAAATAAAAGGAAGAAACGAAGTGAGATAACTTAAGTACAAAGTCCAGAAGATATCCGTCAATAATTATTTCCTTTCTTTTATCTCAAACAACTACAAAGATTAAAAAAATAATGCTGTTAATCTTGAATTACAGTCTTGCAAGATTTTACCTAGATAAAAACACAATGTAGCAGCTGGCGACGCACGCCTTTAATCCTAGCACTTGGGAGGCAGAGGCAGGCAGATCTTTATGAGTTCAAGGCCAGCCTGGTCAACAGAGAGAGAGTTCCAGGACAGCTGGGGCTACAGGGAGACCCTGTCTCGAAAAGACCAAAAACACAATGTAGTCAGTCATGCCTGGCAAAGACTCACTAAGATTTGGTGAACATGTAGATTAGCAGTTTTGGAAAGAGAAACTGGTAGGTTGGAGTTTCTGGCCTGCCTTCACACAAGCTGAAAAAGTCCCTGCTTGCCCCAAGCACACCCTGCTCTGTACACCACTACCCCAGTGCTGCTCCCCCTGCACCGGAAGGGCCAGAACAAAAGACGGGGTGCAAAACTCAGTCCCACACTCTGGAGGAATCATGTAGTTCAATCAAGTATCTGCCCCAAGCATCCAGTCTCATAACCTCACTTGGGCATCAGTCCAGCTCTCTGGCAACATGTCACTCCCCCACCTCCCAGAGACCTATAAAATCCCTCTGCCCCAGTCCAAGCATACGACTTCTACAGCCCCTGCATCTCAGGACCTTGGAACCAGCCCAGGAACCCTGTTTCCATTAAAACCTGCCTCTGTTGGACTTTAATTTGGTCTGATCTGGCCTCTCTCTGCATCACTGAAACCTTTCATTTTGGTGCCTGGTGCCAAACCCATGCAGAGTTGGATGCCCCTGGCTAGAAGGGCATAGCCCTTCACCACTGGGGCCCACTCTGCTCTTCCCCTCTGGAGACTCACTTGGCTTTCAACTGATGGTAAGTTGCCTGTCTCCAGCCCGTGCCTTTCTGGCCTTTTGCCCACGGGTCTCTGTCCTCCTAAGCTGCAGCTGCAACAGGACAGAATGCCCCACATTTTCTGGGACCTTCAGCAGATTGGGAGATGTTCCATTCCTGGGGGACCCCTAACCTCTGGCCTCCAATCTCAGCAAAGGATGTTCTGCCTTGATCTCAGGCATCCATCACAGCTCTGATCTCTGCCAGGGATGCCTCTCAGCAATCCTTGGTGTCTGGCTCAGGCTTTGCAATGGACAAGTCTCAAAACCTGATCTTCAGACACCTCTGGGGTGTCTACAAAATTTGTTTAAACAGGGACTCTCCCACACCTTACACCCTAAGCAGCTAAACTTCCTTTTACTCTGTGGCCTAGCCTCAGTACACATTTGACAACTGATCCAAATAGCCAGCAGGTGGCACTCTAGATTTTCAAATTCTCACTGCCCTAGGAAATTTCTGCCAGTGTACAGACAGATGGGCTGATTCCCTTATGGCAGCTTTGTCTGGGTCTGTGTTCCCATCTTCTTCCCCCTTCACACTCCCCCCCCACCACAGGTTCCACCCACCAACCAACATCCTTCTCTGTGCCCACTCCCTCCCTCCGAGCTTTTGTCCTTTCAGTCCCCAGCCTCACAGTGGCCTGCGTCTCCTGGGACTTCTCCCATGTCTTCTCATACATGGTCCAGACCCCAGCTGCCTCTGCCCCTTAGGGAAGTGGCCAGAGTTGAGGGCATATTCAAGTCCATGTTCCCTTCTTCCTCCAAGATCTTGATGACATCGACTGGGCTCTTTTTCTACTAACCCATATGCTCATACAAGGGAATCCCATCACCAAGAAAACCCTAGCTTTCCGCTTCCTTCTCAAAAGGGACCACACAGGCCTAGGTGCCCTCTCCCCTAAAGGCATGCAAACTAACATGAGCCAAGCACTGGGAGTTAGCTGGTGGGTGCCCGGGAACCAACACAACCCAAGCACTGGGAGTTAGCTGGTGGGCACCCGGGAACCAGCACGACCCAAGCACTGGGAGTTAGCTGGTGGGCACCCGGGAACCAACACGACCCAAGCACTGGGAGTTAGCTGGTGGGTGCCCTGGAACCAGCACGACCCAAGCACTGGGAGTTAGCTGGTGGGCACCTGGGAACCAACACGACCCAAGCACTGGGAGTTAGCTGGTGGGCACGTGGGAACCAGCACGACCCAAGCACTGGGAGTTAGCTGGTGGGCACCCGGGAACCAGCACGACCCAAGCACTGGGAGTTAGCTGGTGGGTACCCAGTAACCAGCACGACCCAAGCACTGGGAATTAGCTGGTGGGTGCCCGGGGAACCAGCACGACCCAAGCACTGGGAGTTAGCTGGTGGGCATGCGGGAACCAGCACGAGCCAAGCACTGGGAGTTAGCTGGTGGGTGCCCTGGAACCAGCACGACCCAAGCACTGGGAGTTAGCTGGTGGGCACCCGGGAACCAGCTCGAGCCAAGCACTGGGAGTTAGCTGGTGGGTACCCTGGAACCAGCACAACCCAAGCACTGGGAGTTAGCTGGTGGGTACCCAGTAACCAGCACGACCCAAGCACTGGGAGTTAGCTGGTGGGTACCCAGCAACCAGCACGACCCAAGCACTGGGAGTTAGCTGGTGGGTACCCAGCAACCAGCACGACCCAAGCACTGGGAGTTAGCTGGTGGGTACCCAGTAACCAGCACGACCCAAGCACTGGGAGTTATCTGGTGGGTACCCTGGAACCAGCACGACCCAAGCACTGGGAATTAGCTGGTGGGCGCCCGGGGAACCAACACGAGCAAAGCACTGGGAGTTAACTGGTGGGTGCCCGGGAACCAACACGAGCCAAGCACTGGGAGGTGGTGGTGCCTAGGAACCTGCAGTGTTCCAGAAGAGGAGCCCAAGCATAACCAGGCTGGCAATCACATGCGCCAAGTGAGCCCCTCCTCTGCCTGCCCAGCTGAGGGACAGTAGTGCCCATTCCCTGCGTGTCACATGGGTGGGGCAGTGGTCTGAGTCAAAGCACCCCCTCTCCCCTCACTAGGTCCTCCGAGGCTGCAATTCCACCTGCCTAGGCTACAGTTCTGTGCAGCGCTGCTTCAGCATAGAAGACCACAACTCCAAAACAGACAGTTAAAAAAGGACAAAACTGCCTTAAACAAGACTCAATGTTTTATTCTCTCTTCTTGTCTGTTCCTTGTCAGTGTTCCCATTTAATAAAACCAGCCTCCTGTCTCCTTCCCTGGGGAGAACAAAAATCCTGGAAGGACATGCACAACCAGCCTTCTGAACTCAGTTGTGGACTCTTTGCCCTACCGAGGATTTTTCTCTCCTTTTCAACAATTGGTGGAATAGTTTAATGGTTAAGGAACCAGCCTGTTCTCACGGGTTCAAATCCCAGACTTTCCCTTGGTAGATCCTTTTTTTATGCTTTAAATTTTTCACTTCTCTTTGTTCTTCAGAATTCTAGCTCTGCTCAAAGAAGAAGAAAACTACTTTTTACTAGTTTACAGAGAAATGTCATAATTTATCTCCCAGCATTAAAAACTCCTTTACTTTAATTACCTGTTCAAAGCATATATAAGACAAAAGTTTTCGATAGTCGCCATTGGCTGCTCCTGCGCAGGGAGCAGCCCGCCACTGCTACACGCAAGTAAAAACTTAGGGCAGTGACCCACGGGTGCAGGACAATTGATTTGCTGAGTTGTGGCAGAGGGGCCTAGATCTGACTCCTAAATCGCGCCAGAGCGTGACTGCCCGGCTGGGTGGCTCCCTGCCCCCCCCCCCCCCCCGGTAGTCGCAAGCTGGTCCTGGGTTTGGGGTCAGGCATAGTTGCCATTGGCTGGTCCTGCGCAGGGAGCAGCCCGCCACTGCTGCACGCAGGTGGGGCGCGGGCTAAGTCAGGTATAACCCCCCCACCCCCACCCCTGCCAACGACTGGAATTGAGGAGAGAGATCCAGTGGATATTTTTAGGAGAACACTCAGAACAGGTTAAAAGGAAAAGACTTCCAGTAACCAATATATAAACAAAAGTGAAAAGCCTGAAACTAGACAAGTCCAAACACTCCATAAACAAGGAGGAGAGAAGGAAGGGAAAAAAAAAAGAATTTGGAAGGCAGGCAAGCAAATTAAAACAAGCTTTCAGCCTTCAACAAACTGAAAAGACATTTGGGATTGAATCACAAAAAGGGAAAAACCCACATGCAGGGACGAAGAAGAGAAGACATGGGAAAGGTGCAAGGATAATTCCGCACCAAGCACTACCAACCATGTAGGAGAACAACTACAATCGGATCCCCTGGAGGTGAACCCCAGAAACAGCCTTAGAAGAAATAATTGCGACCTATGCAGAGAATTAAAGAACATAAAGAAGAATTCAGAGAAGTAAAGAGAGAGAATGAAAACTCAAAAAAAGGACCTAGAGGATTACAATGACAAACTAAAGGAAGACTCAGAAGAAGTAAAGAGCAGAGAATGAACAACTAAAAAAGGACTAGAGGGATACATGACAAACTAAAGGAAGAATTTTCAGAGAAAAGGAGAGAGAATGAAACACTCAAAAAGGACCTAGAAGGGAATACAATAACAAACTGAAGGAAAGAGATTGGAGCAAACTCCAGAAAGAAATGAGAAGAGAGAAGAAAAAAAAACAAACACGTTACGAGAAGTAGAAACACTGAAAAAGGAGCCAACCAATGAATGAGGGAGACACACAAAGAAGAGATTGAGAACTCCCATAAAGGAATGGATATATTAAAGAAATCACAGGATTGAAATGAAAAAGGGAAATAGAACACTTAACCAACAGGAAGAAAGGGAAAGGAAAAGCCTCGAAATAGAATGGAGGAAAGACAGAACAAGAATATCAGATCTGGAAGATAACACAGAGCAACTAAAAAACTCCAATAAAGATTATGAAAAATTTTAAAAAACACACAAAACTGAGAACAACGCAGGAAATATGGGACACAATGAAAAGTCCAAACCTCCGCATCAATGGGAATAGAGGAAGGAGAAGAATCTCAAGAGAATAGTATTGATAGATCTTCAACATAATAAATAGATGAAAACTTCCCCAACTAAAAGTAAACAAACCCATTCAAATAACAAGAAGCACACAGGACTCCAAATAGACAAGATCAGAAAAAGAAAAACCCCACACGCCACATCATAGTCAAATGCTAGATGACCAAAACAAAAGATAAAATTCTGAAGGCAAAAAAAAAAAAAGTCACTACAAAAGGGAAACCTATCAGATTACAACTGACTTCTCGCCAAAAACCATGAGGCAAGGAGAACAAGGAGCAAAGCATTCCAGTGTTAAAGGACTATGGTGCCATACCCAGAATACTTTAACCCAGCAAAAATGTAATTACAGTTGAAGGAAGAGAGAAAAATCATCCAGACACAAAAAAAGATGGGATAGAATACATGTCTGGAAACCAACTCTCCAGAAAATGCTTTAAGCAATTAAGGGCAGAGAAAAGAGAAGCAACTATCCTCAAGCACCTAGGAAAAGAAACTAATAAAAATATAAACAAAGGAGTAGACAGAGTCTAAAAGTCCCAAATGGATAATAAGGTGAAGGGAAAAAACATCCATCTTTCATTATACCTTAAATATCAAATGGGATGAACTCTCCAATCAAAAAGGCATAGACTGGGAGAACTGGATTAAAGAAAACAAAATCCATCCAATATGCTGTCTGAAAGAAACCCACCTCAATTTCAAGGACTAGGCACCACATAAGGTGAAGGGATGGAAGAAAATATTCAGCAAAATGGTACACAAAACAAAGCAGGTGTCCAATATTCTAATATCAGACAAAAATAGACTTCAAAGCAAGAAATCAAAAAGGAAAAGAAGGCCATTGTATCTTATTAAAGGAACAATCGACGAGAAGATCTCACAATAATGAACATATAATGCACCAAACGCCGAGTGCACCAAATTTTGTAAAGACAACTCTTCAGGATCTCAAGCTCAGATTAACCCCAGCACACTAATAGTAGGGGACTTCATACCCCACTAAAGTCCTTTAGACAGATAACAGGAACAAAGGATAAAACAGAGAGACATCTGAACTGAATTGATACAATACCACCAATTTGGACTACAGAATCTATCGAATATTCACCCATAACACCAGAGGAATACATTTTCTACTCAGCACCCATGGAACTTCTCCAAAATGATATATACTGGGCAACAGGGAAAAAGCTCACAACTACAAAAAAGATTGAAATAATCCTATGCATTTTTCAGACCACATGCAATAAAACTCAAATATCAACGCCAGAATGGAAACCCTACAACCTACGAGAACACATGGAGGACTAAACAACACTCTCTGAATAATGAATGGGTGAAGGAAGAATAAAGAAAGAAATTAAAACATTTCCTGGAAACTGAATGACAATGATAATACAACGCACAAAAACTATGGGACACTTTACAAAGAGTCGCTAAGAGGATAGTTTATAGCTCTAAGATGCCTGCATTAAAAAACAAGAAAGAGCACAAGTGAAGATCTACCAGTCAGCTAAAAAGTACTTGAGAAGACAACAAAATGAACCCTAAACGCAGCAGACAAGGAAGGAAATAACAAAATCAGAGCAGAGATCAATGAAACAAACAAAGAACCCACAAAAAAAATCGATGGATCCAAAAGCTGGTTTTTTGAGAAGAATAAACAAGAGAGACCTCTAGCCCAGTTTAACCAAAAGAAAGGAAGGAAGGAAAACTCCAAATCAATAAAATGTGATGAAATGATAATCACACAGATAATGAAAAGATCAGACAATCATAATACGCAATAACTTTAAAAACCTATACTCTACTAAGTTTGAAAACCTAGAAGAAATGGATGAAATCTGAAATCTTGGAATCCCAAAGCTCAACCAAGAAGAGAATCGACAGCTTAAACAGACATTGAGAGGTAATAAGTAGTCTCCCAACCAAAACATGCCCCAGCCCAATGGTTTCCCCCGCAGCCTTCTCTACCATAGTTCAAAAGACTTACAACCATTATATCCACGGTGTTTAGAAGGAACAAATGGAGGGACTTCTCCAAAATTCCTTCTATGGAGCTAGCATCACTCTAATACCGAAAACCAGGCAAAGATGCAACTAAAAAGGAGAACGATATACCCATCTCCGAATGAACAGATGCCAAAATTCGTAAGAGGATGACCTGGCAACTCGCATACACCCTATACACGAAGAGCATCCACCATTACCAAGTTGGATTCATACCAGAGATGCAGGATGGTTCCAACATACACAAATCATTAAATATCATCATCATATAATGGACGAAAGACAAAAAACCACAAACATTATCTCAAATGACACAGAAAAAGCCTTTGACAAAATCCAGCAGCCCGTCATGTCAAAGTCCTAGAGGGAATGGGATTGGAGTGATCAACCTTAATTAATCAAAAAAAGCCATATACAGGAAACCCACAACCAATAACATCCGAAATGGGGAACGACAGAAGCAATTCCCCTTAAGGGTAGGACTCGGCAAGGCTGCCCCATATCACCACTCCGATTCAACATAATGCTTGAAGTTTTTGCTAGGGCAATAAGGCAAAGAAAGGAAATTAAAAAAGAGTTCTAATAGGAAGAAGGAAGTCAACGATCCCTTTTGGCTGAATGATAGTATTGGTCTACTTAGAGGGATCGAAGAAACTCCACAAGGAAACTCCTAGAAACGATTAGGAGCTTTCATTAAGGTGGAAGGATACAAAATAAACTAAAAAAATCAGTAGCATTTCCTAACACTACACCAACAGTAGGCAAGCTGAAGAAGGAATACAAGGAGACCTTTCCCAAGCACAATAGCCTCAAAAATCAATAAAAACCTAGAACAAACTAAACCAAAAGACACAAGGACCCTCTACAAACAAAAGTTTAAAAACCTCGGAAGAAGAAATTGAAGAAGACATCAAGAAGATGGACAAACCCCCCATGCTCGTGGATTGGGAAAATAAATAATAGTAAAAATGTCCATTCTAAACTTCCATGCTAACCTAAAACTGTATATAACAGATTTAATGCAATCCCAATCACAATGCCCAAGTGCTTCTTCACAGGTTTGGAAAAAGAATCCTCAGTTTCATGATTTGGAAAACAAAAGACACCCCTATAGCAAAGCAACTCGTGAACAATACGGGGGGATCTGCTTAACCGACATCAAATATACTTACAGCTAAGTAGTCATAAAAGTAGCTTGGTATTGGCACAAAATAGACCTATTGTTGACCAGTGGAACAAAAATGAAGATCAAAACTGAGCAACAGACATTTCAGCCATCTCAATATGTATAGAGGGCCAAAGACACATTGATAGGAAGACAGCATCTGCAACAATGGTGGTTGGCAAAACAGGATCACCACCTGTAGAAGAATGAAATTAAATCCCTACCCTCTCGCCCTGTACAAAAAAAAGTCAATATCCAATGTCAAGACCTAAACGAGAAATCCAAAACACTGGAGTATAGAAAGAAACTTGGCACGACCACAAGACGGTAGGTGTAGGAAAAGACTTCATAATCAGACAGCAGCTGCAAAGAAATGAGTAGATTGACAATGGGACCTCATTAAACACAAAAGCTTCTGTACATCAAAGGAAACAGAACAAAAAAGGAAGTGAAGAGAAAACCCACAGAAATGGAGAAAACCTTCACAGCAGATACATCCGACAAAGCATTAATTTCCAGAGTATACAAGCTATCAAAAAACAAAGAGAAAAAAAACAAATGAAGGCACTCAGAAGATGGCAAAGATCTGAACAGAGACTTCACAGAGGAGGAATTAGAGTGGCTGAGAAACACCTTAGAGAGTGTTTCAACATCCGCTAATAATGAGGAAATGCAATTAAAACCAACCTTAAGATACCATCTACTCCATCATATTGGCAAGATTAAGAAAACAATGAATAGTCCAAGTGCTGGAGAGGGTGTTGGAAAAGGGAACACTTCATCCATGGCTGGTGGGAATGTAAACTTGTGGGAATGTAAACAGCCACTATGGAAAACAGGGTGGAAAACCCTTAAAACTCAAAATGAGCCTCCAATTTGACCCAGTCATACCACTCCTGGTATAATACCCCGAGACTCATTCTACTGCAGAGATAACATGCCAGCGTTATTTATTGCCTCTCTCTTTCACAATAGCAAAAAACTCGGAATCAACCCAAATGCCCCCAACTGATGAGTGGATAGAGAAAATGTGGTACATGTAACACAATTGAGTTCTATGCAAAGGTAAAAAAAAAGATAATGAACTTGCAGTAAGTGGAATGAGCAGAAACATCATGGTGAGAAGTAATACAGGCCCAGAAAAACAAACGACAAGTGGTATCTCTCATATTGGATGCTAGTACCAATAACCCAGTATAAAATTCTTTTCCTTGTGGAGAGGGTGCTATTAAAGAACCACAACCAAAAGATCTGCATCAGAAAGAGCTGACTGAAATAGTTAACTCGGGAAGGGTGGGAAGGGTGTGAGAGAGGGACACGTGTATATTCAATTGGTGCATATTAAATTGACCCCTGAGTTCATCAAGTGTCCAGTTTTGCCCAGAAACTGTCTACATGTTACATGGAGTTTTAGGACTTTGTAAACGTCAATCTGGCATATGAAACACAGTGGTTAAAAGGTTCTGATAAACGGTAATGCATCTGTGTTGACTGGTGATATAAATTGCTGTGTCCACATGAGCTTTAATGAAAACTGGAAACATTGCTACTGTTTGGGATGGGTTTAATAAACAAATGTTCTCTATAATTTTGCTGGCATATAGTATCACCTTGTAGCAATCTTTCTTTCATCAACACTATGGAGAATTTAATTTAAAACTACATTTTGTTTCCAGTTAATCACAAATACAGTAAACCCAAAACAGCAATGGGTGAACTTGATTGAATCTGTGGCCTTGACTGTACTCCAGCCCTATAGGTATATAAAGACAACCTGCCTTTTTGAGACTCTTGGGTAAAAAATAAAAACCTAAAATTAAAAAGGGTGATATAGATAGAAATGAAAACCTTTTTGGTCAAAAAATCCTTGCAATCCAAATCGTAAAACTAACTATGGGAAAGATTTGTATGTGCAAACAGGCAGAGTATCACCAATTTACTGGCTGAGAAAGAAAATGCGGCTTTCAGTGAGTAGGATGTACCAGAAAGTTGCCATTGGAAGGGAAAGAATGCCTCAGATTTGCTGCAGACATCAGGCCCCCTCTGGATCCTACTAGTAACAATTTTTAATGAATCCTAATGAAACTATCTTCTAGGTGCCGCCAAAGGTTTTAATACGAGAGAGTTTTTCTTAACTCCCCCCCTCCCCCCCATAGACTAAGGAGAAATATGATGGATGAGTCGTTCTCCAGCTGTAGATTGGAACCAACTGTTAAAGGTATTCTCTTGTAAAAATCGGTAAAACTGAAACTGCCGCTTATGTTAATTGACGAATTGACATAGAAACTGTGAAAAGGATATTCTCTATTCACAACCAAATACAATGCTAAAGTCCCTTAAGCTACGCACTTAAGCAAAAATATATTAATATATTAATACAGGAGCTCGGACATCAACAATGGATTATTATACTAAACCAAGATGTTTGCTAGGGGATCCAAGCCCCACAAAAAGTAAAGGCTCATTGCCTCTAAACTAGGATACATGCAAGAAGAGATGCTAAAAATGCCTGCTGTTAAGGCCTGATGAATAAACATGGGAAGAGGTAGGATACTTGCACTTGAAGCAACAGATGTCTGCTGGAAAATGCCAAGAGTGTTTTACCAAAGGCCACTAAGCCAAGAAAGCAAATATAGGTCTCCTTGAGTCAAAGCAAGACCCCTCCGCAGCACCACTACACATCAATTGCTTGGAGGTACTGTGCAGCAGTGGCACCATATGCCCTGTATAAATCCCAAATCTAATAGGCTCTTAGCTCCTCTCCTTGGGGAATAACCCACGCTGATGCCACAAGCTACATCCTCTAAAGGTTAGGGAAGAGGTTTAGAAACCAAAGACACCCTTCATACTTAACAGAAGAAAATGTAATACATGGATTAACATAGCATCCAACATCGTTGTCTATACCAAAGTAACCTACCATAATCAATTAGTAATGTTTTAAATACCTAGTTATATCCAATTGCAAGTGTTTCATTGGTAGGACCGAAAGGCTATATATTATACTGTTTCAATACCTAAATATCTAATTGCAGGTGCTTCATTAGTAGATTGAAAGATTAGGCCTGACAAGCTGGCAGCCCATGGCAAGAAAACAGCCAGAATTGACTAGAACCAGACAACAGCTCCAAGAAAGTAGACTGTTTTGTTGCTCCCATCCACCTGTGCCCCTTTTCTAAGCCTAGGGGAACAATCTGCAGAAGAGGAAAGTGTGGTAGAATGTAACGGCTGTGATTGGGGTGAATATTGAAACTACAACAATATAGAGACGACTGGACTCATTCATTTGATCAACTTGATTGAACATACAAGCCCCCCCTGCTGGATGGTGGGACCCATGAGCTGTGTGGATTTGGGCACAACTGCTCGCAAATTGGTTTTACATGAAGGATGCTTGTACTCACAAACTATCACTTATTGTTAAAAAAAAAATTGAAAACAAAACAAAAAAAACCAGAAAGATGCAGAAAAGTTACAGCAGAATGCATGATCTGGGATGGGTAGGGGTGGGGTGGGGTGAAGAGAAGGGGAAATACGCCTGAACTGAATTGGAAAATGATGTATGAAATACACAAAGCATCAATAAAAAAAATTAATTAATAAAAAAAAGTTTTCATATGTTAAGATTACTTGTAATTGTGTCATATGTTTTCTGTGTTAAACTCACATGACTGTGTTGTCTATTAACTGTCTTTAAATAGTATTTGTGTCAAAACAACTTTGAAAAAGGTATGGCCACTTCAATTTTTCTTCTTGTGCACAAAATTATTAGTTTTAAAATATTTTTAGGCATGTCTAATTATAAGTATTTTAATATATTCAAATGCCTAATGACCCTGGGTTCCTTAAACATCTACAGAGCATATCTAAGATGGTTATTTAAAAACTTTTATTTGTTATCTGTTACACTGAGTTCAATCTCCAAAGTAACTGCTTTGAGGTATTTTTTACCCTTTTGATTGTTTACCTTACGTGTATTTTGATTTCAATTTCCATTCAGGCTGTTTTTATTACTTTCAGACCTCCAAAGACATGATTTTAACCCTTCCTATTAAAGGTTTACTAACAGGTGTTTTCTTTTCTCTTACTTAAACAGGCTTCTGACAGCTGTGCCACTGTCCCTCTTACCAGAGACCTATTTAAAATCCCTGGATTCATTCATACTCTAACATGTGGTACCTTATAAAAAAACCTACAATTTCTTCCCTCCACCAAAACAGCCTAAAAATAGACAACTGTAATATGTTCAAAATAACTACCCTCAGACCTTATTATATTTATTCTACTTTATAAAATTACTATATGCTTTTGTGTATATTCTGCTGCCCTGGCCTGCACTGTGGCCATCACAGGTTTCCTCCCCCACATTGTAGGTTGTGTTTTTGCCTTCCTCTCTCATTCTAGGTTCCTGAATACCATTCTCCTCTACCCAACTTTATGCTTTTGGCATTATCATTGCTGAATTATCTTTGTTTTGCACTGCCTTAGTAGGACTGAATATCTCCTGTCACCCCATTCTTTAGGTTCTCCCTTGATGAAACTGTCATTGTCATTTTAGTTACGGCTAGCCTTTACTACAAACTGCATATACAATTCTGTTCACCATCACTTGTTAAAATATTTCAAAAGGTTCATAGTTATAGAACCAAAGATACAAGACATAAGTGACAGCATGATAGAAAAACTGTATTAGCCACCTCAGCCTTGGGAATGTGAGGGAACTAATTAGGCCTACGTGTTTTAAATGACATTTCTAAAGATGCTGTCTCCAAATGAAAGCTTTTAAGTTTGACAGCAATGTACGTGACTCTGTTCAGTACAAACACTAGGATAAAAATCTCATGTGTGAATGTCTGGATACATGTGTGTATGTATGTGTATGATACTGTTAAGAACTCTGTAATGTGGTTATAATACATTAAGCATCTATCAGACCATTATAAGGTGTTTTTCTCCAAATGAAAAAATTTATGTTTCCTAACAATGTATGTGCCTCTGCTCAGTACAACCTTTATAAACTGTCATCACTAAAATTAGGTATTAGAATTTATTAATTATTAATTATTTGGGGCTTGTTTCCTTTGCTATGTTAAATTTTTCCTTTCATGGTTTAAATCCATTCTACTTAGAGTAACTAAGTAGCATTTATAGACATTAAAGAACAAAATTTATAATGTATAGGATAGCTTTTTGATTGTTAAACGAAGTGGGAGAGCCTAGGCCATTGTGGGCAATGCCATCTCTGGGCAGATAGTTCTATATTGTATAAAACAATAGGCTGAACATGGGCCAGCAGAACAAGCCAGTAAGCAGCATTCCTTCCTAGCCTGTGCTGCAGTTTCTACCTCCAGGCTCCTGCCATGAGCTCCTGCCTTGGGCTTCCTCAGTAATAAACTGTGACTTGGGAAATGTAAAGCAAATAAACCCTTTCCTCTCCAAGTTAGTATTAGTCAGAAGTGCTTTGTCACAGCAATTCAGGATTTATTAAGAATGTTTTATTTGGGGCTGGAGAGATGGCTCAGCAGTTAAGAGCACTGACTGATCTTGCAGAGGACCCAGGTTCAATTCCCAGCACCCACATGGCAGCTAAGAACTGTCTTTAACTCCAGTTCCAGGGGAATCTGATGCTGTCTTCTGACCTCCGCAGCATGGCATGACATGGGTGCACCAACCTACATGCAGACAGTACACTCATACACATAAAAAAATAAATTATAAAAAAGAATACTTTAGTCAATGTTGAAGATTTATTTATATGTTATATAGTAATTAAAGTATCAAATTCATACAACTGACCCTCTTGGAGGTTTAACAATCATGCTTAAAGCTCTCAACAGTTTTGGCCTGAGGGATTTTAAAGGGACAATCTTTTGGCCCTTGCCCTCTAAGGTCAACTTAAGTCCTATGGGTCTATATGGGAACCTCTCTACGTGTCCTATGGCTGAGTCACCAGTCTTCCTGGGCCAGGGAGGTCTTAGAGATTCACTTGAGGGACTCTGGCCAGTGTCCAATCTAGAGGAGAAAGCCAACAAAGAGGAAAGTCTCCTAAAAGGGAAGCCTAGTCAAGCAAGACCTAACAATGTCCTCACATAGATGGAACTGGTACAAGAAAGGAGTCGGGAGCATCCCCAAAGCCTGAGTGACCTCTGGACCAGAACCTCTACTGACCTTAACAGCAAAATTAAACTGATTTATCTGAGCTAACAGTATGATTTTAAACACTCCAACAGAAAAGTAAAAATCAGAAGAAAAATAAAATAACTTATACCCTATTATATCAGAGAGATACATGAGAGACCTGCTATGCCATGCTGGAAAGAAGACATCTCAGAAATAGGTGAGATCTGCTGTGCTATTTATTATCCTGTCAGAAATACTTGGGACTCATGATGGATGCCTCCCCAGGACCTATTGTCATGGTTATACTGGCTCTCAACCTGGATCTCTGTGTACCAAAACTTTTTCTAAAAACTTTCCAATCCCTCTCCCAGGATTCCAAGGGACACAGATGTCCTTTTCCTCCAGAAGCCGTCAGACAGCGACTTCACTTCCCCTTTCATCACACTGGACCCCGTCACAGTTGACAAAGGGGGCACCTGCCTGTTCCTGGGAGAGAAAGGCTGCTATAACACCAATGAGTCTGGCCAGGTGGAAACCCAGATAAGAGTAACTCTAGAAACTGGGAGAGGACCTCAGATGAAGCAACTAGCCCCCTGCGCAATTAAAGTCCTCTGTTGGACTTTAATTTGGTTTGATCTGGCCTCTCTCTGTGTCGCTCCTCCTGGTGGAAGAATACCCCCTCTTTTTTTAATTTTTATTTATTTTATGTGTATGAATGTACTGTCTGCATGTAGGTTTTTGCTCCGGTGTCGTGCAATGCCTCAGAGGTCAGAAGAGGGCGTCGTATTCCCCTGGAACTGGAGTTCTCCTGGAATTGGAGTTACGGACGGTTCTCAGCTGTCATGTGGGTGCTGGGGATCGAACCCGGGTCCTCTGCAAGAGCAGTGGGTGCTCTTAACCGCTAGGCCATCTCTCCAGCCCCAAGTCCCCTTTTTATACATGGGTTGCCTCTATTATGGGACCCCTCATCCTCATCTGCTTATTTTTTCTCTTTGCACTGTTTCCTCTCCTTCCTAGAACAGATTTGAGAGGTCAACCAAATGCTCCTACAACCATACATTTCTTTGAGCTCAAGCCCACCAACTCCCAACTCCCCCTCCCTACATTGCCCCCTACCAGCCTGAAGAAGCCAGACCTGAGCCAGCACCCATATACCCAAAGAGGTCAGGATATTAGGTTGGAGTTCCTGGCCTACCTTCATACAGGCTGGAGAAATCTCTGCTTGCCCCAAGCACTAACCTATCTCTGTCTACCATTACCACAGCACCGCCCCCCAAACCCCACTTCCCACTGCCTCCCCTCACCCCCTCCACCTGCAATGGAAGGGCCAGAACAATTGAAGTGGTGTGAAACTCAGTCCCGCACTCTGGAAAAATCATGTAGTCCACTCAAGTATCCACCCCGAGGGTCCAGTCTCATAACGTTACTTGGGCATTAGTCCAGCTCTCTGGTGATACATCATCCCCCTGCCCCAGTCCAAGCACATGACTTCCATGGGCCCTGCATCTCAAGACCTTGGAACCAGTCTGGAAACCCCACCTCCATTAAAACCTGCCTCTGTTGGACTTTAATTTGGTTTGATCTGGCCTCTCTCTGCATCACTAAAACCTTTCAGTGTGGGAAAATTTAGTTAAGATGGGTAGCATTCTAAATCAATCGGACCTCCCTGGCCACACCCATGGGGTTCGATTTAATGACGAAAAGGTTTAGGATTTGGCCCTGGGAGTTGATCGTGCTGTCTGTATAACCAGACATTTTGGAATAAAACTCTCTCTGCATTTGGACCTTAACATGCATCCATGTGGTGTGCTTTCCTGCACGTGTTTTCCACATGGATCATCCTGGGATTAAATGGGCCCCCCCCAACAAATGGCGCCTGGATGTGGGGCAGGAGGAAACCTTGACAAATTAGGTATGCAAACCTCTAAATCTTGCCTTTTTCTTCTTTTTCTTCTCTCTCTCCTGATATCTATCTTTTGCAGTGGAGCCTTCTCTCCTGCTGGTTTCAGTGGATGGGAGGGTGATCTGGGAACATGTGGTGGCTTTGTACACGTGGAGGAAAATGGCCTGGCTGATTCGGCTCAGTGTGACCATCCAATTCCCTCCAGACATGTGCCTCCTGGCTTGGTCACTCCTCCAGGCTATAAAAGCCAGTGACTTCAAGGCTGAGTTTAATATCAAGGCTTAGTAGCCATGCTTGGCGTTGGAACCATTTTTTATAATTCTACAGGTCTAAAAACTTTCTGATTTTAACCTCTCCCCCAAAAGAAAAAAACTAGATTTCATCCCCTACTGTGAAGAACCCATTCTTCAAGTTCAGTTCCAACTTTAACTTGTTCATATGTAAATTTTTTCCAGGTAGCTCTATGGCTCAGCTAAGGCTGGAGTCCACTTCTTTCTGATGCAAATTAAGGCCTTTCATGGGAACCACCCTACCAAGAGCAGTTTTTTCCAAATAATTTTAAGCCATGACCACTTAATACCATTCTCTTAAATTTTGTATACAAAATCTGTTTTTAGATAAAAGTGTATTGCTCTCTTTTCTTCTCATGGGTTTCTTTTTGTAACTGTTTCTAAATCTAACTCTTCTACCTAAACCTGCCAGCTATTTGTAGATCCAAAATTGGGGTTCAGCTACCTGTATCACTTCAGTAATTCAAATCCATTTCAGTATGCTTAACTTAAAATGTAATATTTTTAATTAACCCCTGGGTACTCTGGATATCTTTTGAGTAAATATATGTGCACAATTAAAATTAATTGGTTGATTTAATTTTATCTTGATCTTTTTAAATGTGTTTCACCTCAAAGAATTTTTCCCACAGAATTCCTGATCACGCATGGTTTGGCGCCACCAGCCTGCCTGCTGTGTGCATACCAGCCACCAGACTGTGGTATCTTACTGTATCTAAACCATGCCCTTTAAATTTTGACTTGAAGTAACAGCCTTTTAATTTCAGCATTTTGAAGACAAAATAGATGGATTTCTAGGAGAGTTTAAAGGCCCTGGATTCTAACAAAAGAAACTTGCTCCGATAAATTGTCTTTTTTAAAGGATCATTACTAAAAGCCTCTTTAACAACATGAATTGATATTTTGGTTCAATTTAAATGAGAAAATCTTTGAATAAAACTGCTTTATGTTTCTTTAAGCCCATCTTCAAGCTGTGTGTATGTATAAGTGAATGTAAGTTCCTGCTTTTAATTCATTATAATCCTACAGGTTTAAATCTAATTAGGAGCCAACAGTAAACAAAGATAGATTCCACTCTTAAAAAAATGTTTGTTTATACCCCTTAGTGTTAAAATTTTTTAATTGGGTTTATAGTATGCATATTATTCAGTTTAATGATAAATTGTTGATTATTGTTGGTAATTGTTATTAATAGTTATTATTGTTATTGAATACAATTACTAATAATTGATAATAATTCAGTCCAAAATTGTTCATTGTTGTTGGCTATTATTAGTGACAATTATTCATAATTATTAATGATGATTATTATGACTGATAATGGCTAATATTATTGATAATTAATAATTAATAATGGTTATAATTATTGTGATTGTTGTTGATTATGGATAGTTATTATTCTTCCAAAGTCCTTAATAAGACATGATAAATCAGTCCAAGACTACAAACAACCTTATCCTGTCTACTTTTGGACACCCTCCTCAATCTTTAGATTTGTAAATAGGATAGGGAGTTAGACTTGGCCTAGGAAGCTTCCAAGAATCTCCCACAAAAATAAAAAATAAATAAAAATAAATCAATCAAGATGGCAATGAACCAACTGCTATGGTAACAATTTTTCATGGGGCATATATAGCCAGTCTTTAATTAACTAATAGGCATAAGAACTGTAAAAGACAATTTTATTAAGAGCTAGATATTGAAAAATCTTTAAAGCAGGTTTTCATGCCAGGCCTGGAGAAGGCCAAGAGCTTGGAGAAGATAGTCACTAAAATCCACTTTGTAAGGTTTGCAGTTTAAAATGATATATTTAAAAATAGCATATATTTATATAGAGAGGTCAATATTTATACAGAAATACAAAATAAACAATATAAATTAATGGACTTCATTTCTCTGAAGTCATAGTTTAGTCATATAGTTTTAAAGAACAAAGTGTATATATGATTAAAATTTATTTGGCAGGTATTCAACTTTGGCCAAGCTTTGTCTACATATTATAGGATATTAGTAGACTTAGTAAAAGACTTAGTAAAAATGTCTATATTAGTTAAATTTGGTTGAAGGTTTTGGTGGAAATGGTAGCACATTTGAACTAATTGGGAATATAAAATGTTGTTTTATTTATAATCTGTATTGAATTTCCAACAATAACTTTGCGGTTAAGTTACACAAATGGTCTCTATAGTTTTCTGTGTTATACAGTATCGTCTTGTAACATTTTCCTTTACTTGTAGGATAATTTAAAGAAATTAAGTTTAAGTTTACTTCCAAAATAAATAGCATACAGTCAATGATAAACAGTCTGGGTGAATTTGATGAAAACTTACGCCTTGAGTCCTGTTTATAGGTATGTGTAATACAACTTAGGCACCTATAGGTCAAAACATAAAAATTTAAAAAAAAAAAAGAGGGAGGTGGTATAGTACTTCTTCTGGGAAACAAATGGAAAACACTGTATTCCAAACGTTTTGATAAATTTCAATTTTGAAATCTTAAAACTAACAACGGGAAAAGATTTGTATGTTCCCATAGGTAAAAACACCAACCTAAATGCCTGAAAAAATATGACTTTTGGCTGTGCAGGATGGAATGGGAAATGTTAGCAGAGAGGCTAACCCATCTGAACATTAAAGGAAGAGGAACATCAGACTGCCTGAGTCACAGACACTGAGCATCTCTCTGAATTCTATTTGGGATAACTGTTTATAATGTGCCCTAATGAAGTTTACCTTCCAGATGCTGAGAAACCTTCCTACCTCTCCCTTTTATAGGAAAAAGAAAAAATTGATGGTAATGAAGTGATTCCCCAACTGTAAATTAGAGCCAACTGTTATAGTGGTAATTTCTTATAAAACAGGTATAACTACTTTCTTTAATTGACTGATAGACATAGGAACTGTGAAATGATAATTCTCTATTCAGAGCCAAACATAATAGTAAAGTCTTTATAAGCTGTGTAATTAAGCAAAATATATTAATACAGAAGAGCTCTAATATCAGCAATAGATTATTCTGCCAAGGAGAAGTTGGCTAGGGGATCCAAGCACCCAAGATAAAGGCCTTTTGCCTATAAACTCGGATACCTGCAAGAAGAGTGGCAGTTAAGCCCTGCTGCTGAAGACCTGGTGTAAGCATGGGAAAGATGTATTGCGACCACACTTGCAAGTGTACAGTGGTCTCTGGAATGCCAGAGAGTGTTACCAAAGGCCACTAAAGTAATGAAGCAAAATATTGGTCTCCTTGAGTCAAGCAAGACTCCTCCATCAGTATCAGCTACACCTCAACTGCCTGAAGATATTGTGCAGCCAGTGGCAGCCATATGTCCGTATATCCCAAATGTAAGTGGCAATTTGCTCTCTCCTTGGAGGAATAATTCATGGCTGATGCCATAAGCTTATGTTCTCTAGTGGTTAGGAGATGTTATAAGCCACAATAAGAACTTGTCACCCTTTATAGAAAAGCCAGTTTGTGGATTAGCATACCATCCAAACATCTGTGTCTATGCCCACAACTTAGGTTGCCAAAATAATTAGTACTGTTTAAATGCCTGTACATCTAATTGCTTGTGCTTTGTTAGAAGGATTAAAAAGGTACCCCTGGATAAGCTGTCAACAACCTGAACAGACTAAAGTCCAAAATGGCATCTCCAGAGAAAATAGACTGTTTTGCTTCTCACCCACTTGTGCCCCTTTCCCAAAGCCTAGGGAACAACCTGCGGAAGAGGAGGCGTGATAGAATATAAGGGCTGTGGAGACTGGACTCTTATTTGATCAACATGCTTGTGCATACAAGCTTAACCAATTGGAATATGGGAACCTTGGGTTGTTTAAAATTTGGACATAGATACTTGCTAATTGGTTTTAATGAATGGCATTTACATTCATTGCTTATGCTTGACAATTGGTTCACTTCATGGTTGGATTTTTTGGTATTAATTGGCCTTAGGGTAAAAATAAAGTTTCAGGTCTGACCTGCCCCCTACTGCCTGGCACTCAAAACAGGCTTAAGCAGCTAGCTAGCTATTCAAAACTCAGGTTGCTTTGTGTTGTTAGCCTCGCCCATGGGCTCCCCTGCCTCTCAGAAAAATTAAAAAAATAAAATTTAAAGGGAGAGATGTGGGAAAATTTAGTTAAGATGGGTAGCATTCTAAACCAATGGGACCTCCCTGCCCACACCCATGGGGTGGGATTCAGTGATGAAAAGGTTTAGGATTTGGCCCTGGGAGTTGAGTCATGCTATCTCTATAACCAGACATTTTGAAATAAAACTCTCTCTGCATTTGGACCTTAACATGCATCCATGTGGTGTGCTTTCCTGCGTGTGTTTTCTACATGGATCGTCCTGGGATTAAATGGGCCGCCTCAACATTTCAGAACATATCAAACATGAATTCTAACCATTGTTCTTCCAACTCTACAACTTCGTAAGTCTTTACTTTAAATACAAACTAATAAGACATATCTTTTACATGGAAGATTCTATAATTTGTTGCTTGTCTTCTCAGACAGGGATTAGAGAGTTGGGGTTTTCTTTGGTTTTTTGTTTTCTTAATTCTTATGTTTTCCACAATGGATATATACTTAGTGTGAAAAGAAAGCCATAATCTTAATTGCTATACTCTAAGTAACACTCTAGTCAGAAATTATCCTTAAGCAAGTAATAGCTTTTCAAGACTATTGGGCTCAGTGAGATGCAGCAATCTGAAACATGGCTCTGAAACAGAATGAAAGCTATGCAAATCATCTCAATAGCATAGAACTTTAATCCAGTGGTTAGCAACCTAGATCATGCACCATCAAAGAAACACCCAGTGGTTAGCAACCTAGATCATGCACCATCAAAGAAACAAGTCTGACCACATCATGTAACTTCAAAATAAATTTACATAATTACCATTCCATAAAATAAATATCAGTGAAATTCAAGTATTCCTTAATTAAAAATTACAGATATTTGGAGCTCAGCACCCACATAGGGCATCTAACAACTCCCTGTAATTCCAGCTCCAGGGAATCTGACACCTTCTTCTAGTCTCTATGGACTCTGTACTCACGTCTAAGTACAGATACAAATAATTAAAAATAAATAAAATATATTCTAGGAGACGCCATAACGCGCCAGGCCAGTAGGATCGAAAGGTTATTCCTGGACAAACTGTCAGCCCATGAAAGGAAACAGCCAGAATTGACCAGAGTCCAAGTCAACAGCTCCAGAGAGAGTGGACTGTTTTACCTCTCATCCACCTGTGCCCCTTTTCTAAGCCTAGGGAACAACCTGCGGAAGAGGGGGCGTGGTAGAATGTAAGGGCTGCGATTGGGGTGAATGGTGAAACTACAGCAATGTAGTCTGGACACTCATTTGATCAACTTGATTGAACAAACAACCTGTCACCCCCCACTGGATGGTGGGGCTGTAGGTGTTTGGGCACAACAGCCTGCAGATAGGTTTTGCATGAAGGATGCTTGTACTCATGGATTATCACTTATAGCTAAAAATGAAAAAAAAAAACTCAGAGAAAGATGCAGGACAGTTATGGCAGAATGCATGATCTGGGATGGGGTGGGGGTGGGGGGGAGGGAAAGGGAAATAAGCCTGAACTGAATTGGAAAAAATGTATGAAATGCACAAAGCATCAATAAAAATTAATTAAAAGAAAATACAAATTAAAAATAAAATAAAATAAAATAAAATATATTCTAATATTCTCTTCTTTAAAATTTTTTTTTTTTATTTTATGAGTGTATTGCCTGCATGTGTGTAAGTACACCCATGTCATGCAATGTCCACAGAGGTCAGAAGAGGGTGCTGGACTCCTGAAACTGGATTTACAGCTAGTTGTTAGCCACCATGTGATCAGAACCTGGGTCCTCTGCAAGAGTAGCCAGTGCTCTTAACCACTGAGCCATCTCTCCAGCCACTAATATGGTCTTGTACTCCAGTGGCTAACACCCCACTTGAGCAGCTACCACTTGAAACAAGTAATACACTTGCAGTAAAATTTGCCTCTGAAGTGAAATTTGTATTTGGTTAAGTCCTTTGAGACTGTATCAACTTGTATAGCACCTACAAACTGAAAGGAAGTCCTTTTGCAGACTATCTAGTCAAACTTAATTATATACCCCACAGATCAAGGAGATGCACCAAAGGGAAGGATAAGTACTACAGTCAAAATATCTTTGTGTCCAGAAAGATCCCAGAGCAACACCAAGTATATTAGCAGAAAAATAAAAAAAGCAGGAGGGAGACAAGGAAGCGTCCAGGGAACTTTTGAACATCACAGAGCAGACCATCAGAGAAATGAAACACCCAAAAAGCACTTAATGGCTCCTAATAAAAGCTCAAGTGAACAAAGACAAGTTCTCAGAAGGGGAAATTAAAAAAAAAAAATACACCTTCATGAATCTTAAATGTTCATCTTTATGTTATTAGTTATTAAGGAACTATTTACTTCCTTGGGCTACATTTTCTCTAATGCAGCAGTAATCATTTGCCAAATCATCACTAGAAATGAGCATCTGAAAATATAAAAACTGGAGGTTTTTAAAAAATAATCATCCCTAATATGCACCCAATCTGTTTATGCCCTTACCTCTGGTACTATGCCAGTGCAGAAAACACAAACAGTAACACCCATATCTTTATTTGACATTTAAAAGATCTAAACTAAATAGCTAAATTATTACCCTTTACAAGGTTGCTATTTTCTATTAGGTTATTTTTCATAAGGTCAACAAAGGAAAAAATGAAATGAATGCAACGACCATAAAACAAGAAGTACTATTTAGCCAAGGACAAAAATAAGTAAATGATTCATTTTTTTTCAGAGTTTATGTTTCAAAGGATTCAATATATTCCAGGTTGAATCAGATTAAAAGACTAGGGCCTGATGAATTATATTTAATAACACTATTTTTATAATTTCTCTCATTACCTTTCTCCCTATTTATTTCTCTCTTATATAAAAGCTTTTAAGCGTCACTATCTCAGAAACCATTTTTAATGATTACAGTTTTTCTCGTATCCTCTTTAAGAGTGCACAAACATATTTAGCAGGGTCAGATTAAAAATCTTTTTGAGTGCATGGTGAAATGTAGAGCTGGTGACATAGCCAACTTGTGACTGTGTTAGCATCAACAGAAAAGATAGCTCGACCCATAGGATTGTTCTTTAACCTCTGGATGGTGTGAGTCAAGACATGTTCTGGCATTGGATGGCCAGAGGGAAGCTCGTAGGGAGAGATCTACACAGGTGTGTCCAGGCTGGTGTTCATGTGAACCCTTGATGTTTATCTTTTGGTTACACCACAGGAATGCATTAATTTATCTACTTGTGAATATTTTACTATATTGATCTAATAGTAAATTGAACACTGTGCTTACTGTAGTCTCTTGCTTTATGTTTCCTTTTAAAATGAGTATTAAGGGAATGCAAACTTTAATTGTAACTTTGCCAGTTCTTCTATCTACAGGCCTGCTGCCATTTTTGTCTTCTGTGAAATTTTTGTTGCCAAGGAAGACAGGATTACAATTTGTCTGACAGATTGAGATGGCCTGGTATATTCTTACTTATCAAAATACTCATGTAGTGTGGGTTTTTTGAGTTAGTGAATATTCACAGTGTGTGGGAAAGCATGATACATACTGTACAGTCTCAATTACCTAAATGTGTGTATACACGCAGGAACTAGAAGGACACATCCAATTGAGCTGCATGTGACTGGATGCCTTTTTTCTTGGCTTCTTGCATTTTGTTTTCTGTAATGCACATATTTAAAAAAATAAAAATGCTTTAAAAAACTTAAAAAAAAAATCTTTTTATCAGGACTGGAAAGAAAGCTCAGTGATTAAGAGTACTGGTTGCTTTTGCAGAGGACCTGAGTTCAGTTCCCAACACCCACATGGCAGCTAACAACTGTCCTTAACTCCATTTCTAGAGGATCCAACATCCTCTTCTGGCCTCTAGGGACCTTGCATGACATAAATATACTTACATATATGTGGTCAAAGCACTTATACAAATAAAATACATGAAATTATTTTGTAAAAAAATATTTATCTTATCCATGTAACAATCCCACATCTAGAAATTTAAATTTTTGCACTAGTGTGGAAAGTTATGCTACAGGATTTTATTATGTTATTTCTAAGTGCCAAAAGGCAGACAGGATATTAAATAAACATGATATCACTTTTTATAAATGAAAGTTGAGACCAGAAAAATGTTAAGAGAAAAAGAAAAGAGGGGGGCTGGAGAGATGGCTCAGCAGTTAAGAGCACTGACTGCTCTTGCAGAGGACCTGGGTTCGATTCCCAGCACCCACATGGTGGCTAAGAACCATCTTTAACTCCAGTTCCAGGGGAATATGATGCCATCTTCTGACCTTCTTGGCATTGCACAGCACGGGTGCACCAACCTACATGCAGACAGTACACTCATACACATAAAAAAATAAATAAATAAATGTTTAAAAAATTAAGAAAAAAGAAAGAAAAGATGAAAAGAAAAAAAAGCAAGAATTCTATATAAACACAGATGACAAAACAAATTCTTGAAGGAAAAACCAAACCACCTGTAACTTTGTGAAAGGCAAGAACATGAGGAAAGACTTCTTTATTCATTTTTAAAGATTTACTTATTTTTAAATGTATGCCTATGTTTGCATTAGTTTATGTGTAGTAAGTGTGTGTAGTTGCCTGGAGAGGCCAGAAGAAAGTGTCAGGTGCCCTGGACCTAGTGACACCAGTTATGAGCCCCATCTGGCTGCTGGGAACTGAACTTAGGTCCTCTGCAAGAGCAGTAAGTACTCTTAACCATTGAGCTATCTCTCTATCCCCAATCACTTTATCTTTTAGAAGTACTATGATATTGTTAAAACTTGATTGGAAAAATGACTTGCTACTTCTATAATTGAAAAAAAAAAAAAGGTTATAAACACAACACATGCAACAACTGAGTACCCATAATAAAATTGTTGGTTTTCAGACGCCAAAAATATGACTGACATCTGTTAATACCTAGAGTACTGGAAATATCTTGCCAGCATTTTATGAATGTAAAACACAGCCCAGAAGAAAGCTGTGCATCTCGGTTCCAACTGGTTAACAAGATGTGTGCCACTAAGTCACCTACCTTAACAAGCTGTGTGCCGCTAAGTGATCACCTACCTTAATGAGCTGTGTGCCACTAAGTGATCACCTACCTTACTTAACAAGGTGTGTGTCACTAAGTGACCACCTACCTTAACGAGCTGTGTGCCACTAAGTGATCACCTACCTTAACGAGCTGTGTGCCACTAAGTCACCTACCTTAATGAGCCGTGTGCTGCTAAGTGATCACCTACCTTAACAAGCTGTGTGACACTAAGTGACCACCTACCTTAATGAGCTGTGTGCCACTAAGTGACCACCTACCTTAATGAGCTGTATGCCACTAAGTGACCACCTACCTTAACGAGCTGTGTGCCACTAAGTGACCACCTACCTTAACGAGCTGTGTGCCACTAAGTGACCACCTACCTTAACGAGCTGTGTGCCACTAAGTGACCACCTACCTTAACGAGCTGTGTGCCACTAAGTGACCACCTACCTTAACGAGCTGTGTGACACTAAGTAAATCACCTACCTTCTTTTTTCTTCTATGGTATACACCTTTTCCCACCTTCAGTCTTGTATTTTTTATTATTTTATTTAATTTTCAGTATGGGTATGAAATCCAAGACCTTGCACATGCTAAACAAGTGTTCTACCACTGAATTACATGATATGGTACAGATCATGTATGTGTTGGAGGTTCCATCCAGAGAGAAGCACTGGGAAGTTGGTGGAACCTTTATGAGGTGAGGCCTACTGAGAGCTTTAGGACACTGGGTATGTACTCTTGAAGAGAATTACAGAACCCTAGCCACCTCCTCATTTGCTTTTGCTTCCAGGTCATTAGGTAAGTGTTTATGTTCCCCATGTGCTATTGTCATGATCTGTTGCCTTGTCACAAGACCAAAGGAATAAGACCAAGTGATCACAGACAGAAACATATAAAATCGTAACTCAAAATAAGCTTCTTTATAAGCTAATTGTTTCAGATATATAGTATGGTAACAGGAAGCTGACTAACACATTCTCCATTCTCAAAGGAGGATAAATGCCTCCACCTGACAAAGATGTTGTAAGGATTCAATTACGTAAGACATTACTTAGAATATCACCTTACTACACTAAATCAATTAAGTATTTGCCAACAGTATTATACGTTCCCTATATTACTGTAATTTACAGTGTTTTTTTTTTTTTTTAATTATAAGGGGAGAATAATTCCAATTCTGGGCTCTGAGGGAAGTTCAAGCACTTATTTAGAAGGCAATCAAGTTACACTCCCTTGGAAAAGAAAAGAAGGCACTAAGAGCTCAGAATCTATTAACTAACTCACAGATTTATCCCATTCTCCAGATTTCTCTTTTATATAGAAAGAATCAAATGTAAGTTTCATTGTGATATCAGCATAAAAACCTGAACTTATGAAATGAAATACCGGGTTTGATGTAAACTATGAACAAATCATAAAGATTCTTCATGGGCTGGGAATGCAGTTTGATGGCAACATACTTACCTATCCCTGGGTTCAATTCCAGTATGAAGGAGGGGTTCGGCGAGTACGACTGTACAATGAATATGTTTCACTGACCTGATATAAGGCAATGCAGGGTCGACATGGTGGAGTGTTATCGCAGTAATGTATGAAAATATGAAGGCAGCAAATGTCCAAATTACAAGAGCTGACGGAAGGAAACTGAGGCCTTGCTGAAACCACCACATTTCAATCAGGTCTTCTGAGTCAAAAAACAGATGAGAAACAATAATTCATACACTTCCTCCACTCCATGTTAGCCACTCACTCCCACCCTCTGCAAGTAACCCCACATCATCCACAGACTACTTCATCACTTCTTCAGTAAATGGACCCAATACTCACCTGCTGACCAGAGCCAGAAACGTGCTTTCTACCTCATCATCTCACATATAACTAAGTACTCAAATTGATTATCCTCCTATTTCTTTCTACTCTACTTCCTTTCCATCCTACTGCCACCATGGTACCTCAACAACCATCATTGTTGGCCAGACTAATTAGCATAGTCTTCTAAATGGCTTGTGTGATACCATGAAATATACAGTGGTTCCTCTGTATTCTTGTAGGGACTGGTTCCAGGGCACCTCACCAAAATACAACAACAAGAAGAACAACAAAAAAACCCCAATTCCTTAAAAAAATATAAAATGGTACATTATTTGCCTATAATCTAGATACACACTCCTATACACTTAAATCATGTCTACATTAGTTATAAATCTAATAATGTAAATGTAATACAGACAGTTGTTATAGTG
This sequence comes from Rhizomys pruinosus, assembly GCA_009823505.1. Classification (NCBI taxonomy): domain Eukaryota; kingdom Metazoa; phylum Chordata; class Mammalia; order Rodentia; family Spalacidae; genus Rhizomys; species Rhizomys pruinosus. The sequence continues at coordinate 150,112 of VZQC01006772.1, forward strand.
TATTGTTTAGAAAAGAAAAATATCTATGCATTTCCAGGGACGATATTCCCCCAGCCCCTTATATTTTCAATCTTATATATCAGTGGATATGGAACCCAGAAAAATATGGAGGGCCAACTGCATTTGGTATTTATCTGTTTGCTGGGTGAAAAAGAAAAAAAAAAAAAGGCTAAAATCTCTGCAATCTTTGGATTGGAAAGTTTCTTATGTGCTATTGAAATGCTGGGCTTTAGAATGAACAACTAATTCACTAGTAGAGGACTAGGGCATGCCTGGTGGAATTTCCCTTCAAAATTCAAACGGACAAGCCAGGTACACTAAAGAGTCAGGCAGGGTCTGTCTGCTATTCATAAGATCAAGGCCAGGACAGGAGACAACCATATGCAGGGATGGGATCCTTTAGCTATAGTGGGGACTGCTAGCTTGTGGTAAATTCTACAGTGGGCCTGGGGTTCCCCTGGTCAGACTCTATGAACAAGGCAACATGGGGAAGAAAAAAAACGTGAATTTTGGAAATCACAATTTTTTTCAGTTGGGCAAACTGATCTGGAAACCTTGAACTCTTCAATTCAGTGACCCTCATACCCCAGTGTCTCTGTCTCTGTCTCTGTCTTTGAAACAAGGTCTCATGTACTCCAGGCTGGCCAGCTTCTGACTGTTTGGATTACAAGGATGCTGATACCACATGAGGTTGCTATATGGTGCAGAGGATCAAACCCAGAGCTTTAGGTAAACCAAGTAAGCCATCTTCCAATGAAGCTATATCCCAGCCTCTTGAGCAGCCAAGCCAGCAGGCTCACACCACTATGCCCAGCATTAAAAATTGTATAAAAGGTGTTTAAGAGGGCTCTGTGCCTTGCTCCTAGAAGATGGGCTCCTCAGGACTTTTGTAGTGATTATGGGTATGGGGAAAGGTCAGCAAAGGTAGTATTTTAAATGTAAAAGTAATGTAGGAAGATCAGGATGACAAGACCAGCAAGATGCTGACCTTGATCATAGCTCAGCTTTGTTTATCAAGACCAAGGAGAACTGCAGCCAGGAGCAAGGACAGGACCACAAGACAGACAAGTAAGGCAAGTAAGGTAGACCTGCCACATACCTGGGTCTCCACTGTACGATGTGCAACAGTGTAGGAAGTTGACAGGTAAGTTGGAAGAAGGCCAATGATGGAAAAGGGGAAGTGGAGGCATGTCTCCAAGACATCAGAGCTCTCAGGAATGAGATGCAGCTGCCTTGCTATTTCAAGAAATCTTTCTTCTATTTCCTGCCTCAGATGGAAAGATCTAGGATGTGGCTGTGGGTAACACGTCTACAGACAGCCCAACCATGAGGCACAGAGTCCACGGTGGCCAGTAAAGTAAAGGTGTCAGGTGAGTACAGCTATGCAGCGCCTTGCACTCAGAGCCTCCACCACAGAGTGTATCCACTTTCATGAGACACACCCACCAGGCTACGCACAGAGCTAAGCCAACTCCTGAGAACTAAGATGCTTGACTTCCCCAAGGCTGCAGCCTGCCTGGCCAGCAATTTATTTCTATGCTCTAAAAGGCAATTGCAACATCAAGCTGACTCAAGGCCAAGGCTGGATGCTGGGCCAGTAGTTGGAACAGCACAAAGGAGATTTGCCTTTCTCAAAGCCTGGAGTTGGGGGAACGGGAGGAACAGAGAGAGACTTATCCTTCCTTGCATACAAAAACTCTTCCTTGGATACAAAAAAAAAAAACAAAACACCCTTGCATACAAAAACTCAAAAAAATGAATCCATCTGGGTATGGTGGTGCATGCCTTTAATCCTAGCACTTGGGGAGGTAGAGGCAGGTGGGTCTCTGTGGATTCAAGGCTAACCTGGTCTACACATTTAGTTCCAGGGCAGCTGGAGTTATAGGGAGATCTTGTCTCAAAAGGACCCACACCCCCCCCAAAAAAATCCATTGTTTTCACACAAAAACAAATCAATAATAAAAATAAATTGAAAAAACAAACAAGCTGGACATGATAGCTTATACCTATAATCCCAGGATTCAGAAGTGAGGAGCATCTGTGCCTCTCTGAGTGTCTCCTCCAATAAGGGATAAGGGTTAATATGTTTCTTGTGAGACACTCCAACAGATTAACCAAACCCAAAGAGCAGATCATGAGAACTTCTATTTACAACTGTTGGTCAGAAGCACAGGTAAAATGACTTGGGGCTTCTGACTGGGGCTACAGGGAGACCCTGTCTCAAAAAGACCAAAAAAAAAAAAAAAAAAAAAAAGAAAGTAGGCACACAGTCTTAAAGGGCTAACCCCTCAGTCAATGGGATCTGATTCTATCTCTGGGTGAATTGCAAGAGTAGCATCAAAGGACATAGAGCTGGTATAAGGTACAGAATTGACTGGCTGCAGTACAGAGAAGTTCCCAACTACTTCTAAGTGACAGAGGAGTATTTGTGATTATTATTCATTTTCTCCCTTCATTCTTCAGTCCTCCTCCAGTCTAACCACAACCAAACTCCACCATCACCATAAAACATGAGTGATCAATTCTTCTAATTCTAAAATATTAAATCTGACCAACTTCTCCTACAGAGAATCTTCTTCAATGGTCCCCCTGATACCTAACAAGTTATTTTGTTTGCCTATAAGTTGCTTCTCCCATCTGATCTTTACTTACTTTTCTATCATCACCTTTGGCTACTCCTATTTCTAATTCCTCCCTCTAGGCATCATCATAGTCACCATTATCACAAAGCAGTGTTTATTACAAGTGAGCAATGATACTAAGCACCTACAATATATTATCTCATTAAATCTCAACAGAATCGCAGAAGTTAAAAGAATTGCCCAAGGTCATCAGGCTAGAGCAACGCATGCAAAGAATTCAAACCCACCTGGGCATGGTGGTGCGCACCTTTAATCCCAGCACTTGGGAGGTAGAGGTAGGTGGATCTCTGTGAGTTCAAGGCCAGCCTGGTCTACACAGCGAGCTCCAGGACAGCTGGTACTAAAAGGGAGACTTTGTTTCAAAAATATCAAAAAAGAAAAAAAAAGAAAAGAAAAAAGCAAAGAATTCAAACCCAAGCAATTTGACTGAGTTTGTACTATCACTAGGCTCCACTGTTCCACCGCCAGTATACCTTTTAAGAGATCTCAAATGTGCTGCAGTCTCTCTGGTCCACCTTCAGACCTTCACCAGCGGCTGTGGTTGACTGCCATGTGGTTATCGCCCCTCCCCGCAACTTGCTACCCAGTTAACTTCTACACATTTTTCAAGTCCCAACATTTCTGGCTCCAGCTGAGCATCCTTGTTGTTTCTAGCAGCAGCCTGTACTTCCCCAACAAGGACATCCATCACATCTAGCAGTCACTACTTGCTTGATTTATCTTCCTCATTAAACTTTCAGACAAGATAAGAGCAAGAAATAACTGTTTTATTTACTACTAAATTCCTTGCTCCTGTATGAGGGGATGGAAAAAAAAAATCACTTTACTTTTCTTTTTTAAAATCACTTCACTATATACTATATGCCACTTTCTCCCCTAAATTCCAGACTAAATGTTAGATAATAATGAGCCAATACTGTGAATCACAGCACATATTCAGCATATTAGTCAGGGAATATCTCTCTCTCTCTCTCTCTCTCTCTCTCTCTCTCTCTCTCTCTCTCTCTCTCTCTATATATATATATATATATATATACACAGATTTATTGATTTGCTCATGGGACAGAGTCTGAGTATCCAATATCAGCTGCACCACATAGAAGAGGCTGAGAATCCAGGGAACTGCTCAGTCCAGGAGGCTGGATGTCTCAGTAGTCCCAGTCCAGTGCTGAAGGCCCAAAGGATTCCGGGAGACCTGCCCATCTCAGTCTATGCTGGAATCTGAAGAGCTGATCACAGTAGCAAGACAAACTCACCAGTGAGCGAGAAGGCAAGCAGCAAAAAAGGGCCAGCTCCTTCTGCCGTGGCCTTTTATGCCGGCTGCCACCAGAAGGTAACGCCCACATTTAGGGGGGGTCATCCGGCTTGAGATCATCCAATCTGAAGGTCTCTGTCTTATTTGTTCATCCCAAATCCAGTCAAGTTGACACCCAGGATTAACAGGATTAACCATCACAAGTCCACCCCTTGTCAACTTGACACCCAATAGCCTCTTCTTACCTTATGCTTAAATGTAAAACGCAAACAATGGCAAGGTCATAGTTCTACCTAACATGATATAAGTATCCCATGTGCAATCGCAAAGCATTATATCTTAGAGTAGGTGGTAATGTCCTTGAGAAATACTTAGTCCTTCAGTACCTAATGACCTAAATATGACAACACTTAACATTTATCTCAGTTGTACATTCAAAAGGGAACACAAGTATCTGCTTAATATACGTATATATATGAACAAGCACATTCTTAACCAAATAGGACAAAAGTTCATGTCTATTATAATCCACCAGTTTCTGCAACTTGGTCCCATGACCTCAGCTGATATTTATGACTACCTTCTTCTACTACCCATTCTGTATTTCCTCCACCATCAGCAAGCACCTCTGCAGGTCTTGGCTCTTTTCCTGGAGGAGTGACCCATACCTTCATCCCTGAAGAGTCTGGGCCGTTTGTTTTCCTATCTGGCTTCGGTTGTTGGAGTTTCCCATTGACCTTAATCACAGGACATGGTAGCACCAGAAGGCGCCCTACAGCATCTCCTGCCTTCCAGACATAATCTTCCTTGCACCCACTGTGGAAAACAAGTCCAATTTCCCCCTGGTGGTCTGGATCAATCACTCCTCCTCCTACTGTTATTCCTTTCTTAGCCTGTTGGCTTGCACTCCCCACTTTGGAACCAAAATTTCTAGGCCAGCAGAATGCAAGGTTGTGGGTATGGGAAGCAAAAATTTTCCTACTGGGTCACAAGGGATGAAAGTGAGTGGAATCATTCCCACTTCCACCCAATGGTTCCTGGACCTGTGAATTCTGGCTATAGGAGAACAGTACAATATATTGGGCACTGACACAAAGCATATACTGCCTGTTGGAGAATCTTGCCTCAGCCCTCCAGGGTATTGTTACCTAATTGTCTTCAAAAGGCCATTCCATCGTTCTATCAAGCCAGCTGCTTCTGGGTGGTGGGGAACATGGTAAGACCAGTGGATACCATGACCGTGGGCCCACTGTTGCATTTCTTTGGCTGTGAAGTAAATTCACTGGTCAGAAGCAATGCTGTGAGGAATACCATGACGGTGGATAAGGCATTTTTTAAGTCCCTAGATGGTAGTTTTGGCAGAAGCATTACGTGCAGGAAAGGCAAATCCATAACCAGAATAAGTATCTATTCCTGTAAGGACAAAACACTGTCCCCTCCATGATGGAAGTGGTCCAATGTAGTCAACCTGCCACCAGGTTGCTGGCTAGTCACCCCGGGGAATAGCACCATTATCATGGGCTCAATGTTGGTCTCTGCTGTTGGCAAATCTGGCACTCGGCAGCAGCTGTAGCCAGATCAGCCTTGGTGAGTGGAAGTCCATGCTGTTGAGCCCATGCATAACCTCCATCTCTGCCACCATGACCACTTTGTTCATGGGCCCATTGACCAACAACAGGGATAGCTGGAGAAAGAGGCTAACTATCCACAGAACGAGTCATCCGATCTACTTGATTATTAAACTCATCCTCTGCTGAGATCACCTTTTGATGAGCATTTACATGAGACACAAGTATCTTCACATCCTTTGACCATTCAGAGAGCTCTATCCACATACTTCTTCCCCAAATGTCTTTCTCACCAATTTTCCAGTCATGCTCCTTCCAAGTCCCTGACCATCCAGCCAAACCATTGGCTACAGCCCATGAATCAGTATATAATCGAACCTCTGGCCATTTCTCCTTCCAGGCAAAATGCACAACCATGTGCACTGCCCGAAGTTCTGCCCACTGTGAAGACTTTCCTTCACCAGTGTCCTTTAGGGTTGTTTCAGAAATTGGCTGTAATGCTGCAGCTGTCCACCTCTGGGTGGTGCCTGCATAGCGTGCAGAACCATCAGTAAACCAGGCCCTAGTCTTCTCTTCCTCAGTCAACTGATCATAGGGCAAACCCCATGAAGCCATAGGTGCATGCTTAAGCCCAGGAGACATTGTAACAGGAGTGGGAACCATAGGCATTTGGGCAACTTCTTCATGTAGCTTGCTTGTGCCCTCAGGGCCTGCCCGGGCCCTGTCCCGTATGTACCACTTCCATTTGACAATGGACTGTTGCTGTGCACGTCCTACTTTATGGTCTGGTGGGTCAGATAACACCCAGCTCATGATGGGCAGCTCAGGTCGCATGGTGACTTGGTGGCCCATTGTCAAACGTTCAGTTTCCACTAAGGCCCAATAGCAGGCTAAGAGCTGTCTCTCAAAAGGAGAATAGTTGTTTGCAGATGAAGGTAGAGCCTTGCTCCAAAATCCCAAGGGCCTCCGCTGTGATTCCCCTATGGGAGCCTGCCACAGACTCCAGACAGCATCTCTATCTGCCACTGATACCTCAAGCACCATTGGGTCTGCTGGATCATATGGCCCTAGGGGCAGAGCAGCCTGCACTGCAGCCTGGACCTGTTGAAGAGCCTTTTCCTGTTCCAAGCCCCACTCAAAGTTTGCTGCCTTACGAGTCACCTGATATATGGGTCGTAGTAACACACCCAGATGAGGAATGTGCTGCCTCCAGAATCCAAAAAGACCCACCAAACGTTGTGCTTCTTTCTTGGTGGAGGGAGGGGCCAGGTGCAACAACTTATTCTTTACCTTAGAAGGAATGTCTCTGCATGCTCCACACCACTGAACTCCTAGAAACTTCACCGAGGTAGATGGCCCTTGAATTTTAGTTGGATTTATTTCCCATCCTCTCATGCGCATATGCTTTACCAACAAGTCTAGACTAGCTGCTACCTCCTGTTCACTGGGTCCAATCAGCATAACATCATCAATATAGTGGACCAGTGTGATATTTTGTGGAAGAGTCAGGTGATCAAGATCCCTTCTAACTAAGTTATGGCACAAGGCTGGAGAGTTAACATACCCTTGAGGTAAGACAGTAAAGGTATACTGTTGGCCTTGCCAGCTGAAAGCAAGTTGCTTCTGGTGGTCCTTATGAACCGGTATTGAGAAGAAAGCATTGGCCAGATCAATAGCTGCATACCAGGTACCAGGAGACATATTAATCTGCTCAAGTAAGGATACCACATCTGGTACAGCAGCTGCAATTGGTGTCACTACTTGGTTGAGTTTTCGATAGTCAACTGTCATTCTCCATGATCCATCTGTCTTTTGCACAGGCCAAATTGGAGAGTTAAAGGGAGATATGGTTGGGATCACCACCCCTGCATCTTTCAAATTCTTGATGGCACTAATTTCTGCAATCCCTCCAGGGATATGATACTGGTTTTGGTTCACTATTTTCCCTGGTAGAGGCAACACCAATGGTTTCCATTTGGCCTTTCCAACCATAACAGCCCTCACTCCACAGGTCAGGGAACCAATGTGGGGATTCTGCCAATTCTAAGTATATCTATCCCAATTATACATTCTGGGACAGGGGAAATAACCACAGGATAAGTTCTGGGACCCACTAGGCCCGCCGTGAGTTGGACTTCAATCAAAACTCCATTTATCACCTGACCTCCATAGGCCCCTACTTTAACCGGAGGGCCACAATGCTTTTTAGGGTCTCCTGGGATGTCAACTCAGAACCAGAATCTAATAGGCTTCGAAAAGATTATTTCCTCTTCCCCACTGTACATTTACCCTAGTAAAAGGCCTCAGGTCCCTCTGGAGAAGGACAGGAGGAATGCAAACAGCATAACTCTTTGGTATGGTGACAAGGTCCTTCTTCATCGGAACCCAGACACCCCTTCATTCAAGGGGTTCTGTCTGTGAACTGTCTCAAGTCTGGAAACTGGCTGACTGGACGGGACTCGCTATTCTAAGATACAATGTTGAGTTTATGTCATTTGTTCTAGAGCTTTTCTGCTTTTACAGATCAAATAAAAATTTAGTAGGCTTCTTATGTATTTGGTTCCTGAGAACACCATGATTAATTAGCCAGTTCCAAAGATCCATTCGGGTCATGCCATTATAGGCATTGTTTTGTCTTCGCTGCCCATTAGTGTTAACTATCATAACTACACTCATTTGGCCTTTGGCAATTCAATGCTGCCACCTGACGCCTACCCTGAGGTCCTGTTAAACCTATTATGTGTACATTTAATTTATGTAAGCGAGCAACAGCTTCTCCAACTCTAAGATCTGGCATAAGAAACAGAGCAAAAAACAAAGCTCTTCAAATGTTCTGGTGTCTCTCTCAGTACTTTCCATCTTATAAACTCAATGAAAGGCATGTCCTCTGGGCCCTCACATTGTGGAGAATGTGGTTGTACACTTCGAATCCACTTGAGCATGCCCATTTGCCTAAACTAAGCTTAAAATCCCTTCATCAATACTAAGCCAAGGAATATCAGGCATCTCTAACTTGCTGTTAGTAGGCCATGTTTTAATAAATATGTCAGCCAACGAATCAAATAAACTTTTAACACTTTTTAACCGCTCGAGCTTCCATGTTAAATCTAGAATCTCTACTCAGTGGGCTCACCTCGATAAACTCAGTCTGATCCAATTTTATATTCCTTCCACCATTATCCCACACCTTTAAAATCCATTCCCACACATATTCATTAGGCTTCTGCTGAAATTAGCAAACTCACTAATTTCTTTAGTGGTGTAGCACACCTCCTCATGGACCACACTTTCTATCTCACCTCTAGGGGCTTGCTTAGCCTTGACTCTGGCTATAGGTCTAGAGGCAACAATTGCTGGGCACTGAGGGACATCAGCTCCCTCTGGGAAAGTGAGATTAGTTTCCTCAGGCAAGGGTGCCGAAGGGGGATCTTCAGGGTGTGGGAATGCATTCTCTGCTGAGGGTGGGGAGATTAATTCCTCAGATGAAGTAAACCTCTCAGAATCCAAGGGCTCAAAGTCCTCATCATCATGGTTCTCCCACATGGCTCCAACCCAAGTTTCAGGGTTCCTCCCTTTCCCCACCAGTGCCCTCACTTTGACTGCTGACATTCTTCCTGGCTGATTTTCTGCTGCTTTGGCTCTTTGGCTGCTGGAGAGAAGACTCTTCGAGGGCACACTTGGAAACTTTTAAATTGTTCTTTCGAACCTGGAGCTGGTTAATTTTTATCACTGAGCTCCTTGTTTTTCTTATTTTTCCACAATTTCTCAAATGTTTTATATAGAGTTGCTAAATTCCTTGTTCCTCACAAGAGGTAAGTTAGGGAACTCAAATGCATCTATCTTCATAATTGCTTCAAATAGTCTGCACCATGGATTATCATTCCACTTCATGCCACCAGGAGAGCCTTCAGTAACTCTAGGCTTCATTGGGTTGGAAAGCTGGCTCCAGAAACTACCAAGCCCACTAAAGAAATACATCCTTTCAATTCTGTTTCTCTAGAACCACTCCTGATACCACAATCTGTATTAGTTGGGGTTCTCTAAAGAAATACAATCAATAGAACAAATCTCTCTCTCTCTCTCTCATATATATGTGTGTATTTATGAGCTGTATGAGACATATACATATCTGTATACATATACATATATATACATATATATACACATATACATTATATATATATATATATATACACACATATATACATATACATACACACACACACACATACAGATTTATTGATCTGCTCACAGGATAGAGTCAGTCTGAGTAATCCAACAACAGCTGTGCCTTGAGAATCCAGGCAGTTAGTCCACGAGGCTGGATGTCTCAGTAGTCCCAATCCAATGCTGAAGGCCCGAAGGATTCTGGGAGATCTTCCCTTCTCAGTCTATACTGGGACCCAAAGAGTTGATCACAGCAGCAAGACAAACTCACCAGTGAGAGAGAATACAAGCAGCAAAAAAAGGACCAGCTCCTTCTGCCATGGCCTTTTACACCTGCTGTCATCAGAAGGTAACACCCACATTTAGGGTGGGTCATCCAGCTCCAGATAATCCAATCTGAAGGTCTCTTTCTCATATTTGTTTATCCCAAATCCAGTCAAGTTGACACCCAGGATTACCAGGATTAACCATCACATTCAGTTACTTAATTTTTGGTAATTTAATCTTCAAAAATATAAATACTGCTGGGTGTGGTGGCGCACACCTTTAATCCTAGCACTTGGGAGGCAGAGGCAGGCGGATCTTTGTGAGTTCAAGGCCAGCCTGGTCTACAGAGTGAATTCCAGGACAGCTGGGACTACAGGGAGACCCTGTCTTGAAAAGACAAAAAAAAAAAAAAAAAAAAAAAAAATATATATATATATATATATATATATACTAAATTTTTTTTTATTATTATTTTATTTATTTCTGTATGTGTACGAATGTATTGTCTGCATGCAAGTCTGTGCACCCGTGTCGTGCAATGCTGCGGAGGTCAGAAGTGGGCGTCGGATTCCCCTGGAGCTGGAGTTCTCCTGGAGTTGGAGTTTCAGACGGTTCTCAGCCACCATGTGGGTGCTGGGGATCGAACCCGGGTCCTCTGCAAGAGCGGTCGGCGCTCTTATCCGCTAGGCCATCTCTCCAGCCCCTTAAATTTATTTTTTTAAATACTTTTAAATTTAAAGAACTCTTTCTAGTATTTCCCATCAACTTTTAAAATATTAAATCAAGTTCTCTAATTCTCCACAATCTTCTATGCATCAACTTCCTCATCTCAGACTGATTTTCCAAATAATGAAGGTTTTGTCAATCATGTGACTTCAATCATATGACTAGTTGCAAAATAAGTACACTGAAATCTTGCTAAGTAAGTTTCTTTCCCTTTGTCCCCAATAGTTACCATTATAAATTTGGTTTGAGTAACTTCCTACCTAAATTATGATAATGGCCTCCTTTCTGGTTTTTTGTTTTTTCTCTTTCTTATCAGTCCTTATCCACCTATCTTTTCTTCATCTACTTAATCATGGGAAGGCCTTTCCAATATCCTGTAGGTGCTTTCTCCAGAACAAGTTTCTATGAAAATAAGTGTGTACATTTTGTCATTCTTTAAATGCTATTATAATTTCTGTTTCCCATAATTCTTTCCTCAAGTCTGTAGGAATCCAGTTACATTATTTGTTGGTTCAGTCAACCCTAGCATGTATTTTTTTAGAGCTTGAATTCCTAGAAATCTGTAGCCAGACTACAAATGCATGTGCTCTGTAGTACTTTTTTCTCATTTTATTTTGTTGTTTTTGGGGGGGAGAGACAGGTTCTCATGTATCCCAGGTTGACCCAGAACCCCCTCTATAGTCCAGAATTCCTAGGAACTCATGTATCCCAGGCTGACCTAGAACTCCCTCTACAGTCCAGAATTCCTAGGAACTCATGGATCCCAGGCTGACCTAGAACCCCCTCCATATAAGCCAGAATACCTAGGAATTCACGGTTGGTTCTCTTGCTTCCAAGTGCCAAGATTATAGGCACGCTCCATCATATCCTGTTCCTGAAGTGCTGGAAATCAAATCCAGGATTTCCTGCATACTAGGCAAGCACTCTACGAACTCCCCAGACTTGTATGTATTTTATAGCTTTCAACTGTGAGCTTGTTTTGGGATGATCTTAAACCTGAGAATATTCTAAAATCCAGCTCTTATACTATGAGTCAATATAACTGAATATAGGAGTGATAAAAATTTGGACAAGAGGTAAGTTTCTGAACATATAACAACCAAAAAGTAATAAAAATTCAAACATGCGTGTTGCCTGCATTTTTTTACCACACAACTTCCTCACAATTCCAGAATATGTGGTTCTGAACACACAACATATTTACTTTGTACTGTGACGCCATCATACCCCACAACATCAATGAACACTGCTTAAAACACCTCAACTGACTTAACTAAAGACTATTATTATATGTAACAAAGCAGTGTTTTAACAAGACACAAAATCTCGTAAACAAACTCAATGATAATAAAAACATAATTAAAGAAAACAAAGACAATATTTTCCTACTGTCATTCCTCATCATATAAGTATAAAATTAGTATACATTGATTGATCTGTGGTAGAATGCTTAATTTAAAAAGTTGTTGTTTGAATCAATGAGTTGAGCTTCATTAAAAAAAAGTCGTTATGTGATGTTGGTTTGGGACTAGGATAAAATTACCAGCAACTTCTGAAGTAGTCTTAAACATACTTCTGCCACCTTGAACTACATTACTAACCTGGGCCAACTTTGGGTTAATTCCTTGGCTTCTAGTTTTTCAGACCATGTAGAATGTGAACCTTGAGTCAATGATGGCAGGCTATTTATTCAGCTTCAGGCTGCAGATGGTGTCTGTGTTCTTCCACCTGGACCTGTGCTGAAAACAGACAGACTTCTTTGGGATCTCCCTCTCTAAGGAGGGAGAAATTTTTCTAGTCTTCCTTTCACCAAGTGAGTAGGCTCTTAAGATCTGGATAAATGGGGAAAAGGTAGCTCTGTAGACATGACTTGTACCATTTCAAGAGGAAAAACTTGCATTTCATTTCATGAAAATATTACTCACTGAAACCTAGGCACCATTTGCATAAAATACCATGAGAACGGTGCCTATAAGACCATGTGCTTAAGAAAGCACAGAGGTAGGAATACTCTGTAGTCCAGGGTGGCCTCAAACTTTCAATCCTCCTGCCTTGACTTCTTGGGTGCTGGGATTACAAGCATAAGCTACCATGTGTGGCTGAAAAATTCCCCTTTCTTTACTATAAAATGTGCTATACATTTAAAAAGCTAATATAACTTATTCAGCATTTAAGGGTTTAAAAGTTATTTTCAAAAAATTTTGCTTAACCCACCAATACAAGTATAACTTCCCCATTTTATTTTTTTAGATATCTAGAACCTTCCCAGTCTTGGAAATTGACCAGAGGGTTGGGAAGATAGCTCAGTTGGCAAAGTGGTTGCTTTGCAAACACAGGGACTTGAATTCAACTTCCAGAATCCATATAAATGAAAGCCAGATGTGGTAGAGCCTTGTACCCCTGGAGCTGAGAAGGCAAAGACAGGAGGATCACTAAGGATCACTGGACAGCCAGCCTAGCCTACTTGGCAAGTTCCAGGCAAGGAAGAGATTCTATCTTAAAAACAAGGAGATATTACCTGAGGCTGTCAACTGGCCTCCACACCCACATCCACAAATGTGCATTTGCACACATATACACATAGAAAAAAAAACTGAGCAGAAATGTTAACATTTGCACATAACCTTTACCAATCTCTCTGCATGTGTAAGTAAGCATTTCTGAGAACACCTGACTTGCACATAATTATTTTTCTTCACTTCTATAGAATGAAAATTGAGGCATACTTGAACTGAATAGAGAAAGATTCTACTTCACTCATCCATAGTCAGCACTCAGTATTTGTTGAATGAACAACATCAAATCTTAACTCCGGAAATCAGCCTTGGCTTTTCTATTTCACAAAGCAGAATTATCATCATTTTCCTCCCGTCACTCAGATCCCTGGACTTCATAGTAACTCTGCCAGAGGAGGGTCTCTCCGAAGCCCTTACATACTATCCCTAAGTGATGGTAACTCCATTTCTAGAAGTCATTTGCAACCAGTCTTCCTCCCAGTGTACACTGTAACCACTCAATTCACGTTCTCCCTTCTTGGTCTGTTTTTCATCCCCTTGATCCATTCTGTCTACACTGCCAAATTAACAAGTATTCCTCTACTCAAAAAAACTTTTTATTTTAAGTAAAAGTATGCAATCTCAGTTAAGTTTCATGACTTTTTTAACCAATCTCTCATTTGCAAAATGGGAATATTTTCAGTACAAACTTCAGCATCTATACATTAGCTAATAAGATAGGTACATCCAGTTATTTAAATTAAAATTTAAAATTTTTTAAATTTCAGTTCCTCAGTTCCTCTTTTATAGTCACTACAATTCAAATACTCAGATCCACATCTGTCTAGTGGCTACCAACAGGACACTAAAGATACAGAACACTTATCATGAAAAATATTCCACTGAGCTGTGCTAGATAACTATAGATGCTGAAGTACCACCAAGAAAAGAACTTAACATACCGATCATGTATATTAAAAAAATGATGGCTTTTAATATTGATTGTTAAAGTTTGAAATTGCATTTATTCATTTATTGGGGAGGTTAAGGCCCACTTTTGGTAATCAGTTCTTCCCTTCCACCATGTAGGGAACAGGGATCCAACTCAGGATGCTAGGCTAGGCAGCAGGTGTCTTTACCACTAAGCCATCTTACACTCTCGGTAATATTTAGTCTAAATAGAATAACTGATTCAGCTGGGCATGGTGGTGTTATGCCTTTAATCCCAGCACTTAGGAGGCAGAGGCAGGCAGATCTCTGTGAGTTCAAGGCCAGCCTGGTCTACATAGTGAGTTCCAGGACAGCTGGGGCTACAGGGAGACCCTGTCTCAAAACGACAAAAAAAAAAAAAAAAAAGCTGATTCAGTGAGGTTTATTCAACTACTAAGTGAGATAATAGAGGTTAGGTACTACTGTAAGTGGTCAGCAAATACTTGTTGCTCTTTTAGAACGTAAAAAAAAAAAAAAATAGCCTTCAGAGCTTCCCAAACCTGTGCCTTCTACAAATTCTGAAATCCATATACAAAAAAACAAGAAGTTATTGTTTCAATCCACATGATTTTAAAGAGTAGAATTTTAGCCAATGAACCACTGGTACTTGAGGCATAAGCACCAGCTAAGGCATTATGAACAGGATCTTTTGCTTTAAAGAGTTTGTCTGTTTGTTTGTTTGTTTGTTTGTTTGTTTGTTTGTTTGTGTCTCCCTATAGCCACAGATGGCCTGGAAATCACAATTGTTCCCTCAGAGTTCAACCTGCCTCTGACTCCAGAGTGCTGGGATTAAAGGTCTGAACCACCACACCTAGCCTGAATCCATTCTAAATGGTGCTCTACCAGCTAGAATTAAATAATGCTTTAATTCTAGGAAGTTAATTTTCTGGTCTACATAGTGAGTTCCAGGCCAGCTGGAGCTACAGGAAGACCCTGTCTCAAAAGGACAAAACAAAACAAAACAAAAAACCACCATTACCACCTTCAGTTACTTGATTTCAAGCAAGTTACTTAATTCCCAAACTATAGTACTCTAATTTGTAAAACAATCACTTAGAGTTGTTCCTTAATGTGAACAGTTAAGTATAAAATACAATAATGAATATAATACCCATGTTACTTATCACCTTGCTATGTAATGTAGGAATGTAAAGTAATATTTTTTTTCTTTACTTATATACAACTCTGCTGTCAAAATGTGAATCCCTAAACAGGTTTTGGAATCAACTAGTTTATTTTCAGACGTCATAATCTTGGTATATGTGAGGCATGTATATATGCATTATTTTAGAAGGATACAAATTGGAAGGAACAACAAAAAGACTGGGTCAAAGATCTGACTGAAACAGTAAACTTCTGCCCAAAACAGTAAATTCTGCATCAAAAAATTTTAAAAAGACTGAGAAGATGAAAGACATCAATGGCAGAATGCATGAGCTCTGGGGTAGGGGGCAAGAAAAGGGGAATGGGTCTAGATTTGATTAAGCAATGTTGTATGAAATGCACAAAATTTCAATTATAAAAATGGTTTTGGAAAAAAATACAATAATGGTTCATTTATTCATTTGTGTACAGTCATTACTAACTGCTTATACATAATACAACTTCTTTGTATGATTTTTTTTCTGGATGTGATATATTTATATCTCTTTAGGCTTTGAAGATTCTAGTCCTTTAAGCTGACAATTTAGAGGCAAGGCAGGGCTTAAAATACTAAGTCCACCAGTAAGAACAGAGAAACTGAAGTACACAGAATAGGTGAGGAAGACTACTACTTGCCTATGCATTTTTGCTTCAGAAAGCTGAAAGTGGGCAGAGCAATTTCCAGCTAAGCAGATCGGAACTTAAATAATTAACTTCTTTTTTTTTTTAGATAGGGTCTCCTTGTAGCCCCTGCTGGCCTGTACGCCAGGCTAGCCTTGGAGATCTGCCTTCCTTTGCCTCCTGAGTGCTGATAACCAACAATAGTTAACTATTTTAAGGGTTAAAAATTCAAGAAACCCGCCAGGCGTGGTGGTGCACGCTTTTAATCCTAGCACTTGGGAGGCGGAGGCAGGCGGATCTTTTTGAGTTCAAGGCTAGCCTGGTCTACAGAGTGAGTTCCAGGACAGCTGGGGCTACAGGGAGACCCTGTCTCAAAAAGTCAAAAAAAAAAAAAAAAAAAAAAAAAAGAATTCAAGAAACCTTTTACAGGAGTGGGTAGAGGATTTACAGGGCAAGCTAGAGGCCTAAAGTTCAATGTCCAGTACCCACAAAGGTTTAAAAAAAGGGGGGGGGGAGCTGGAGAGATTGCTCAGCAGTTACAGCGGTTAAGAGTGCCAAGTTGCCAAGTTAAGAGTGCCTACTGCTCTTGCAGAGGACCCAGGTACGATTCCCAGCACCCACATGGCGGCCAAGAATGGTCTTTAAACCCTGCATGGTGGCACGCCTTTAATCCTAGCACTTGGGAGGCAGAGGCAGGCGGATCTCTGTGAGTTCAAGGCCAGCCTGGTCTACAGAGCTCCAGGCCACCTTGAGCTATAGGGAAACCCTGTCTCAAAAAACAAAGAAAAAAAAAAAAAACTTTTAAAATTCTTGAAAGTATGCAGGAATAAACTTTGTAGAAGAGTTTAGCAAAACTTCTTGTCTTTCTCCAACTTCTGTTTTTTAAGCTCATGAATCAGAATTCCAGTTACAATTTTTTTCACAAGCATTTAAAAGCCACTGATAATAAATCTTATGTTCTCCCTTCTAAGTGGCAAAAGCTAAGGAGCAATAAAGTAAACTATAGGTGTTCCAAATGAACAGACAAAAAGCCCTAAGCTTTTTTCAGAGGTACAAAGGACAATCAGTCCCAAGGAAAAGCACAAAAAAGATTATTAAACTCTAGAATGGCCTCCTGACAAACCTAATTAATGAGTAAATCCTAAAGAGAAATCAGAATTTGTTAAAGCGACACAAATTGTTTGGGTACTGCTTTATAAATTGGAAACTGAGAGGAATGGAGAAATTATTTTTATGCTGCTGTGTGTTTTTTTTCCAATGAGCGAGGCTATGAGAAGATTCTGGACTAGCCATTTCCTTTGGCTTGAGACCACTCCCTGCAACACAATAGTGAGCAGCAGGCTGAGCAGTGTGAACATACTCGAATCAATTTCATACTTTCCCTGCCCCCACCATCAAGAAATAAGAGTTCAGGAATGACAAAAGGGACACGCACTTAATCATTGTTTTTGTGGGACTCCGAAAAAGGTTTCTTTAGCTGCCTAAACAAATGCAAAATATTTTACACCCTTCCTTCCTTTTCCTTCCTTCCTTCCTTCCTTCCTTCCTTCCTTCCTTCCTTCCTTCCTTCCTTCCTTCTTTCTTTCTTTCTTTCATTTTTCACTAAGTCCAGTAGTACAAGAGCGAAGGTCTCCCTTTTGCTTTGCCAGGGGCCAAGAAAAGAAGACTCGAGACACCAAGCCTGGCACTAAGCACCACGGGACATGCTGGCAGTAGAGTAGCAAAGAGAGAGAAAAAGTGGGGCGCGGGAATCTAAGCCAGGTGCCATTCGCTCGCGACCTTGGGCCTTCCGGAGCTCGCCTGCGCCTCCAGTCACGTTGTGCCGGTCTCGGGCTCCAGGCACGCGGAAGCTCACGGAGCAAGGTGAGCCAGCGGCGGCTCACACGCCCGCCGCCCGGGACGAAGGGTCCCAGGCTGTGCCCACTGGCTCGCCCGGCGCGATCCATCTCCCGACGCACCTACGCGAGAGGGCACCGAGGCCGGACAAGTGGCACTTCTCCCCAGACGCGCTTTCCTGCCTTCCTTACCTGGCTAACCCCTGCCAGCTGGAGCCAGCGCTCCGGAGCCTGCCCGCCGCAGGAGACAGGGCGGAGCCCTGGGGCGCGCTCCCGAGCTGCTCGCAGGCGCGCCGCCGCTTCGGACGAGCCGCTTTTTACGGCAGTCGCGAAAGTGTCGTGAACGTGCTGCCGCTGGGAGTTACTCCGTCGGCCGGATACGGAGTTGCTATTTCTAGGCTTGAGCTTTGGGGTCGTGGTAAGGCTGCGAGTGTGGCTGCGGGGAGGCGGCAGGGTTTGCACCGACGCTGACGGCGTATTTCTCCCTGGAGGAGTGGCGCAAGGGCTGGACGCTCAGGGGTGGGCATGGCGGGGAGGCTGTGGACTGACTGCGAGGCGGACGGCGTCCTTCCTCCCGCAGGGTGGCTTCCAGCGAGGAGGCGAGGGGCGCCGGCCGCAGGTCCCGGGGCTCCGGGTTCGGAGGTGGCTCGGAGTTTGCGCGGGAGCAGGCCGCATTCGCGGTGGGGAAGACGGCGGCGGGCCAGCCTGGGCCGAGTGCAGGGCTGGGGCGCTGGCTGTGCGGAGCCGACCTTGCCTAGCGGGTCCACACCCTCCTGGCCGGGTGCTGCCTGGTTCTGTCTGGTCCACGAACCCTGCAGCATCCTGCGGGCCTGCCCTCTGAAAGGCGCTTGGGCCTCGCTTCCTGTTCAGCAACTTTTCTAGAAATTTCAGCTCATATTGACGAGCTCTGAGATTGCCAGCCAAGGGTTTATTTTAGCCGCGTTTTCAGAAGGAGATGGCTGGGGTTTTCCGGGGTTCCCAGGAAGGCTTGGATGAACCTCTTTACCTCTGTTTTGTTTTGTTTTGTTTTGTTTTGTTTCCTGTTCAATGCTTGGCAATTTTGTGTCATTTTACCATTTTGCATCATTGGAAGGAATACATGGTTTTGCTAGAACTCTAACCTCACTAGGGAATCTCGATTACGTTAAAGGCAAAGTGATTTTTGCTTTTCAGTGAGTGTTAGTGTTTTATCTGTAAGTGATCGCAAAATTCCATTCCTACTCTAGACCTGTCAGGAATGTATTCAAATACTTGTGTGTTGAATTGACTGGCTCAAAACACAAGATAAAGTTTATGAGACATTTGGAGCATTACTAGCTTTAAACATTGGCATTCACATAGAATTCCAGAGATTATGAAGTTCTGGAAGCATTTTGCTTTGTATTCCTTCTATGCTGAGAAAAACTAAAGATCCGGTACAACTGTCATTAGCACTCTTCCTAATAAGAAACAAATTATCCGCTCTTGATACTAGTTACATGTTACTGCATAGCAGTTTCTTTTTCTAGGCTACATATTTGCTCTTTGAAGCGAGCTAGAATGCTAGTGATGTTGTTTATGAGGGTTGTGCTGCGCTCTTAAGAGAACAGAAAGGGGGCTGGAGAGATGACCTAGCGGTTGGAGAGATGGCCTAGCGGTTAAGAGCGCCGACCGCTCTTGCAGAGGACCCGGGTTCGATCCCCAGCACCCACATGGCGGCTGAGAACTGTCTGTAACTCCAATTCCAGGAGAACTCCAGTTCCAGGGGAATCCGACACCCTCTTCTGACTTCCGCGGCATTGCACGACACGGGTGCACAAACTTGCATGCAGACAGTACATTCATAACACATACAGAAATAAATAAAAAATTTAAAAGAAAAAGAGAACAGAAAGATGTATACAATACTAGGCTTTTGTGTGCCCCCCAAAAATAGAAGTTATTTCCTTTTTTTAAGGAACACAAGATTTTGCTTCAGCAAAATACTTAACACAGTATTCTTTGCTTATAAACTACGGAAAAGGCTTTTGTTTTACAAACTTGCCCTATGTATCATTTGTTAAATAATGTTGAGTCTAATCCCATGGTCCTTTTAGTTTTCTTTCTCTTCTTCCTCGTTGTTTATACTGTGTTCCCCTCCATAATAGTATCAGCCATTAGTTTTTCATTCTAGCAGTGACAGAGAAGGGAAAGCTGTGTTCTACTAGATCCTTATGAAAGGCTTGTAAACACACTGCTGAATCAGTGCAGATAGAAACTTGGTACCCTTAAACATGAGGGGGTGGGGGGAGGAATAGAAGCTCTAGAATTTCACACAGCATGTTGGATATTGTGTAAGTTTACCTTATGGTCTGCTCAGCAGTTGGAGTTTTCTAGTTCTTAGTGGTGGTGGTGTGTGTGATATTTGTCAGCTACTCCTTGCCTATGTCCATGACAGGAACAAGGTGGATTTGATGCTGTTACATAGGTTCTACATGGGACCCTTGAAAGCTCACAACTTAATTGTAATTTTAGTAAATGTATTGGTCTCTGACTGTATATTTGTACCTTTGGTATATTAATGCATGCACAAAGATAATCCTTTGTCAGGTCTTTCTTTCTCCTTTGGGCCCCCCAAAAGCTTATTGGCATCACGTTAGAACTCAATTGCTTGTAAGACGCTTTCCCCCCAACTTTTTGTAGTTTTTGAGAGTATAGAATGGCATATCTTTCCAGGTCTAGGATGACTGAGTGCTCATTAAATACCAGATAGTGCTAAGTATGGTATGAAATTGTGGGGAAAGAATGTTAAGACAGGCATGGTCGATGGTCTTGGGACTGACTTAAAGAGCACTGTGGGGGCAAAGACAAAACTCCAAAACCAGAAAGCATTCGGAGTATGTTAAGGGCTATATAAAAGAGCAGAACACTAGAGTCAGGTTCTAACAGAGAGAGGGTGTTTAATGAGTACACGTGGAAAGCTTGCAGTAGCCATCGATATTATAAACTGAATTTCAACAGGCAGCCAGAATTTTTTGAAGTTTTAAAATACTTTTATGATGTATGAAAACCTGTTCTCAGTTTGAATGTGTAGGTTCCTGTGCTCTGAATTTGTAGGTTTCATTACAAGCTCATTGGCTGCTTTCCATTGCATCAGAATAAACCTCAGCTCTTCACCATAGTCTATGACCCTCTTCATTGTTTGACACTTGAGACTTCATTTCATCCGGTTCTTCCATCTGGTTTACTCCTGTCCCGCCTTCATAGTCTCCTACATTCCTGAACAGAGCAACCTTTTTCTGCCTCATTTTCCATTTTCTTGGACTGTTCTTCTTGCTCTTAAAATATGTTGTTCCCTCTTTTCTGACTGAGTTGGGTTTTATAAAAACTCCTTCCTTAGTCTCTTTACAAAGTATGCTTTCAACTATTTTCTGACTCAGCACTTTATTTTCTTTATAATGTCAGTCATACTGTATAACATTATTGCTTGTTTCCCAGTGTTTATTTATCTTCTGGATGTGGGAACTAGGACCATGTCTGTGTTGCTTACTGCATTCCTGTATCAGCAGAGTACATTGTGAATTTGGAGTCTTTTCTTTTCTTTTTTTTTTTTTTTTTTATTTTATTTTTTTTTCCAAGACAGGGTCTCCCTGTAGCCCCAGCTTGCCTGGAACTCACTCTGTAGACCAGGCTGGCCTTGAACTCACAAAGATCCGCCTGCTTCTGCCTCCCGAGTGCTAGGAGTAAAGGTGTGCGCCACCACGCCCGGCTTGGAGTCTTTTCTTATAAACACTGTTTTGATTGATAAGTTCCTAGGCTAGTCAGCAATAATTTTAGATTTTTATTTTGTTGACTTTTGGGGGTTTCGTTGAGTTACATTTTTAGTTTCTTATATTGTAGTAAGAAAAGACCTTCTGCATAGCCTTTTGGACATGGGTCTGACTCTGTACAAAACTCTTAAGCAGTTAGAATAATTTTTGTTAATGTTTTAACCGTCTTTCCATATTTTCATCCACATGTTTTTTCCTCTCTCCTGAGCTTCCTTTTGCTGCTGTCCGTTCCCTTGTCATGTGTTTGCTTTTCATTTGCTCAAATTCAGAAATTTCTAGTTTTTCATTTTTTTTGGTTGAGTTGGGTTGGTTTTGTTTTGTTTGTTTTTCATGGCATTAGCTCTCTCCCATGGGATGGAGGAAGGAAAGGTGGAGATGGACTTATGGCAGTGTCAGCAACCACTCTAGTTCTTAGCATGTACTGAAAGTAAAGTAGCCTGTGTGTCAGGGACTACCTGTGCCTGAATTACAGTTACAGCGTTGCTAGTAGCTTTCCAGAGCAATGTTGCCAGATTGAAATTTAGCTAGGAACTCTTCCAAAACTCCTTGTGTCTTTTTTGTGCATGACTTTATAATGGCTGGATCAAAAATTGTCAAAATATAGTTTGGGTTTTTTAATGACCAACAAAAGGTTAAAAGAAATTAGGTCGTGAGGGGAAAAACTCAGAAGGAAAGTATCAGTTTGTCAGCTAGTCCTGCCAAATGCACAAACTTAAAACCATTAGGGTCAGTTTCTTGTAGCTGTTCAGTTCCAAAAACAGGCTAATACCTTTGGTGTATCTCGTGTGTGTGTGTGTGTGTGTGTGTGTGTGTGTGTGTGTGTGTGTGTGTGTGAGAGAGAGAGAGAGAGAGAGAGAGAGAGAGAGACTGAGACACATTGAACCAAAAAAATTAAAGCTAAACTTTTGTTCCTCTTTCAAGTAGAATTCCATAAGAGCTGATATTATAGATTACCAAAAATAAAATATAAAATATATCATGTAATTTAACTATAGAAAAGTTGGCTACAAGTGCCAGACATGGGGCATGTGCCTCTAATACCACCCCTGAGGATTCGCTGGAGGAGGGAAAGTCCAGGCAAACCTGGGCTACAGCATGAGACTCTGCTCAAAAAATGAAGGAAGGAGAGATTAAAGAAATATATTGGGGGTGGAGTGATGGCTCAGTGGTTAAGAGCACTTGCTGCTCTTACAGAAGACCTGAGTTCACTTCCCAGGGCCCACATCCTGTGGCTCACAATGCCCTATAACTCCAAGACCACTGCCCTCTTCTGGCAACTGTGGGCACATGCATGCATGTGGTGTGAATGCATGCACTCAGGCATATATGATATGCATGCCCATAAAATAATCTTTAAAAAATTGGCTACTATTAAGCTAAGTGTTTTGATGATTATTAGCCTGTCTTGATCTAAAGTGAAACTTTTCATAGGTTTTGTTAACGTTTTATGTAAACATTGCTATTTCATAGCACTTCAGTTGCTTAAATTATAACTCTGATTTTGAGGTCTTTGGAGATTTAAGGAAGTTAGTTTGACTGCAGTGTGGCTGACTTCTAAACCAAAGATTGAGATATATGATTGACAGAGAATTTGGATACTTTAGTACATATATGAAATTAAAATTTTGGAATTGGATATTTATGGGATATATGGAAGAAACCCTGGTCTATATGGGACACCCAACAGTTATTGACCTGTCCAGTACATAGGCGTCCTTCCAGCCTGTGCTGCCGCCCACCCCTGACTTATATTGCTGGCCTTCATTTTGCCTTCAGTCTCTCCCTCTACCCATTCAGGACCACCCTTGCAAGGCAGAATAAACTAATCCTGTCAAAGAAAGGAGAGAAGGACACCTGATCCTGTTTTGATACTAGCGCCATGTTAGGATGTCTCATGCTGTAGCACAGTCTGTACCCTGTAGCACACCATTTCTGGGAACTTCATATCACTTCCTGGATGGTTTTTATCCAGAAGATCAAAGTTACCTCTCAGCTAGCTCATTGTCACTACACCTTTGGTTCTGTTAAGATTATTCTATTTGTTTGGTTTTAATCTCTCCTATTCCATAATGATTCTCACAAGATTCTTATTCTTTTCCTTGTTTCTCATATTTAATCCCTTCAAGAAACTTGCCTTTCCTAGTCTTTAGGCTTTATCGTGGAGTGGAATTTCATCTCACCCAAACTACAGTCTTTCGATTTCATCTAAAGCATCTCTAATTAAAAGCTGCATGTATTGACTGGACATGGTGGCATGCACCTACAGTCCCAGCTACTCAGGAGGCTGAGACAGGAAGATTGTGTGTGTGCAGGTATTCAAGGCCAATGTGGGCAGCATAGCATGATACCAGCTTAAAAAAAAAAAGAAAAAGGGGATAGAATGGTTGCTTATCAAGTGAAAGGCTCAGGGTTCAATACCTAGCACTTCAAAAGAAAGTGTGTGTGTGCGTGTGTGTGCACACGCACGTGTGTGTGCACATGTGTGTGTGTGTGCATGTGTGTGTGCGTGTGCGCGCGCGTGTGCGTGTATGCGCGTGTGTGTGCGTGTGCGTGTGTGCGCGCGTGTGTGCATGTATGCGCGTGTGTGTGTGCACGTGTGTGTCTTTCTACCACTGTCCCTTGCTCCCCTCTCACCTCTCTCCCCAAAAGATGAAAAATAATGGAACTCCTCAGCTACCCTGTTAGATGTCACTGGCAAGATTCTCCAACTGTTGATTCTTTCTTCTGTTCATCTCCTCTGTTGAATCCCTAAGGACTTTCTGCAGAATCTGCTTTCTAAATAGAAATTACTAGGGGACTTGACTGTCTTTCATATTTCCATTTTTCCCTCCTTACTCCAGACCTCATACCTTAAACCTTTTAAGATCATATGCTAATTTTTTATTCTTACTGTTTTGCCCTTTCTAAATAATATGTATATATCCTATTAATCTTGAATTCTTTGTAATTATTTTCTTATACTGCTTAATGACTTGTAAAAATTATATCTATTATTCTTTAAATGCATCACTTCGGGGATTAAATTCTCAAAAGTCCCTTAGTAATAGCTATCACTTAATCCATTTACCCTTGTTTTCTTACAAATTCAGCTCATCAGACCACTCTGCTGATATATATATACACATATATATGATATATATGTGTGTATAGCGTATATATTGCATATATATGTACAGTGCTGCCCTCTTTTTTTAAATTTTTTTAATTTATTATTTTTATGTGTATGAATGTACTGTCTTCATGTAGGTTGGTGCACCCATGCCGCGCGGAAGTCTTTAACTCCAGTTCCAAGGGAACTGGAGTTAAAGACGGTTCTTAGCCACCATGTGGGTGCTGGGAATCGAACCTGGGTCCTCTGCAAGAGCAGTCATGCTCTTAATCCCTGAGCCATCTCTCCAGCCCTAGTGCTGCCATCTTATCTCACCAAAATACCATCTGTGTTCCTTTCTTTTTTGTTCTATAAGATTTTTTTTTTTTAGGCAGAGTCTCACTTTGTAGCTCTCTACTTGGTGTGGAACACACAGAAATCTAAGAGATCTACCTACCTGTGCCTCCTGAATCCTGGGATTAAAGGTGTGCAACACCGTACCCAGCTGAATTCTTTTTTTTTTTCTTTTTTTTTTTTTTACTATAATAGAATTCCTGTATTTGATTAACACCACTCACCAGCTACATGATTTAAACATGTTAATTAGTTTCACTGTACCTCTGTTTCCTTTTCCTATAAAAGTTAGGGTAATTAGTACCCCCCCAAAATTATAGTGAGAGAAAAAATTAGTTTATAGAAAGTGCTTGGTTTGGATACAGGTGCTTAATAAATGTTCTCTGTTGGGGCTAGAGAGATGGCCTAGCAGTTAAGAGCACTGACTGCTCTTGCAGAGGACCCGGGTTCGATCCCCAGCACCCACATGGCAGCTGAGAACCATCTGTAACTCCAATTCCAGGAGAACTCCAGTTCCAGGGGAATCCGACACCCTCTTCTGACCTCTGCATTATTGCACGACATGAGAGCACAAACCTACATGCAGACAGTACATTCATACACCTAAAAAATAAATAAAAATTAAAAAAAATTTTTTAAATGTTCACTGTTATCATTAAGTAAACATGTAGTTTAACAGGGAGCTGAGTCTGTAAATATGATAGAGCACTTGCCTAGTATGCCCTAGATCCTAACTCCAGTACTACACACACACACACACACACACACTCACACAAGTGTAGTATAAAACTTGTTTCAATGTTTCAATTAAGTAATTCCTCCAATTCTATTTTTAATTAATTCTAATTAATAATTATTTGCAAGCTTAAGACCTCAATTTCCATACTTTGTGTGTATATATGTATACAGTGATTAAAATATTTCTAATATTTGATTCCATTGTTTACTAGAAGCAGCATAAGATGGAGTATGAGCTACAAAATGAGACGGGCTGTAAGGTAACAGGAAGCATATGTCTCTTAAAGTCACATGATAATTTTCACTTAAACCTAAATTTGAATACTTTCAGTAAGAGCTAGAACCAAAATTAGGTCCCTAGGTCCAATTCCTGATTGGAGTTACTCTGTTAGGTTGTCGTATGTTTTCTTTTGTTTTTTTTTTAAATTTATTGCTATTAATACATGGGTAGCATCTGACAAATGTATCTCCTTTTTTCAGGTAAAAAGCCACAGCAGGCTACAAAGCAAGGTAAAGTGCTGTCTCCAAATAAAAGAAAAACAATATCTATGAGTGGGCATCGGTCAACGAGGAAACGATGTGGAGAGTCTCACCCAGACTCCCCTGTGGGCTTTGGGCACATGAGTACTACCGGATGTGTATTAAATAAGTTGTTTCAGTTACCGACACCACCATTGTCAAGACACCAACTAAAACGACTAGAAGAACACAGGTATCAGAGTGCTGGACGGTCCCTGCTTGAGCCATTAATGCAGGGATATTGGGAGTGGCTTGTTGGAAGAGTGCCCTCATGGATCGCCCCAAATCTCATCACCATCATTGGACTGTCGATAAACATCTGTACAACTATTTTGTTAGTCTTCTACTGCCCTACAGCTACAGAGCAGGTAAGAGGAATTTCCCACAGCAGCA
Organism: Rhizomys pruinosus; assembly: GCA_009823505.1. NCBI lineage: Eukaryota > Metazoa > Chordata > Mammalia > Rodentia > Spalacidae > Rhizomys > Rhizomys pruinosus. The sequence continues at coordinate 176,701 of VZQC01006772.1, forward strand.
ACATTTACTATTCAGAAACATTGAGATTTTTGGGTCATTTTAAATAAAGTTAAAATATTCCCTGGTGGTGCATGCCTTTAATCCTACCTTGGGAGGCAGAGGAGGCGGATCTTTGTGAGTTCAAGGCCAGCCTGGTCTACAGAGTGAATTCCAGGACAACTGGGGCTACAGGGAGACCCTGTCTTGAAAAGACAAAAAAAAAAATAAAAAAAATATTCTTGCAGTTCTCTATTAACTATTTTTACATATCCTGTTACACATGCTATAATAAATTACATAAGCACATCATATTTCATGTACTGCTGTTGCTTATTAGAAACCAGAAAAAAGGAGTATACTTTGATCTTACTAGATAACTGAATGTTACCTAGACCCTTTTTGTAGTCTCCCTCTCTTTTTTTTTTTTCTTTTGAGATAGCTGAATGAGGCCTTAGTGAAATTTAAAATAATCAGAGACTCTTTGGTATTTGCGATGGCATGACTACAAACAAGGCTTATTGAGAGTTTTTCTCAAGTGAGTGTAGTGTAGAATGCCTGTGACCCAGCACTAGGAAAGCTGAGAAAGATCATTGGTCAGAGACTAATGAGGGTTTCATTGCAGCAAGGCTTGTTTGAGCTAGCCATTTTTTTTTTTATTTAATTTTATTTTATTTATTTTTGTATGTGTATGAGTGTACTGTCTGCATGTAGGTTTGTGCACCCGTGTCGTGCAATGCCGCGGAGGTCAGAAGAGGGTGTCGGATTCCCCTGGAACTGGAGTTCTCCTGGAATTGGAGTTTCAGACGGTTCTCAGCCACCATGTGGGTGCTGGGGATCGAACCCGGGTCCTCTGTAAGAGCGGTCAGCGCTGTCAACCGCTAGGCCATCTCTCCAGCCCCCTGAGCTAGCCATTTGTTTGCGAAAACATCTCTCATCTCTCTTAGAATAGATGTCAGTTAAGGGTCACCATTGCCTGCAAAACGTGATTTTTTTTTTTTAATCTTTCAGGATTTTCCTCTACCTAAAATGCCTTTATTTTGTTTTAGTTCCTCTTTTATTATGCAAATGTGGTTCATACAGAGTGTGGATGATTTTTCCCTCCAGGTTTTTTTTTTTTTTAATTTTTTTTTATGTGTATGAATGTATTGTCTGCATGCAGGTCTACGCACCCGTGTCGTGCGATGCCGCGGAGGTCAGAAGAGGGTCTCGGATTCCCCTGGAACTGGAGTTCTCCTGGGACTGGAGTCACAGACGGTTCTCAGCCGCCATGTGGGTGCTGGGGATCGAACCTGGCTCCTCTGCAAGAGCAGTCGACGCTCTTAACCGCTAGGCCATCCCTCCAGCCCCTCCCTCCAGGTTTTGGAGATAGCATCCTGCTACCTAGTCCAGGCTATCTTCAGACTTAAGACCCTCCCCCTATCTTGTGCAGGCATACACCACCATGCCTAACTTCTTTTCTGAAGTATCTTGCTGTATGTCAGGACAAAATCCAGTGCAACTGTGGAATGACATCACATGTCCTTTGAGCTCTGACCCATACTTCCAGAAGATTTTCATTCTAATCTATGTAACCTTATAAGGAACAGCACAGAGGTGGGTTGAATCTAATAGAAGTGTTCTAATAATCCTAAGCAAGATCTAGGAAGAGGATCAGGGTTTGAGAGCAGGTTTAACAGTGACTCACTCATTGATCATCATTTATTAAACACCCTAGGATAGGCTAGTTAATCCTGGCTCCCTATAATACTTTTCTTGGGCATTGTTCTTAAGTGATTTGGATTTATTAGAGTAACCTTAGGTACCTAAAACTTTAGGGGGATTTCTAGAATAGGAAATACTCTGATCAAAAGGAACTTTTCAGAATTGCGGTGGGGAAGAATCAAGGTAAAAAACTACTTTATCACTGTTTGATGCTCTGCAGTGGAGGGCGGCTATATGGTAGAAATTCTTGTTAGGCTTAGCTCTGGAAATATTAATATAGAATATGCCTATCTGTCCTGTGAGATCCTATCATCTCTGGGATTGTCAGTAAGATATGTAAATTCTCCAAGTAGCATTTAATCTTTCTAAATCTTATTTTGTGGTATTATGAGAATTAAGGAATTTAATGTATTCATGATTCCTAGTGTGCATTGCTTAATAGAGAGAAGCCGAATATTGTTTCATTGTTCAGAAAAGGTTTAAACATATAACCTTTCCTTTAACCCCTCCCATTCCCGATTACCTCTATAATATGTAGAACCACATATTATTTTTTCTTCTTTTTGAGTATTTTAGAATCAAAGGCTCTACAGATTTATTAACCAGAAAAATGTTCATTCATTATGTCTCTGATTTTTTGGGGACATTTTACCAGTAGTGATTATCAAGTTTTGTGCATATGTGTTAGGAACTTTCTTTATTAGACTTTTTTAACAAATTACCATTTCAGTTGCTAGTATTTCTAACAGAAAAGAAACAAATACAAAAAAGTATTCCCTTTTTTTGTTGTTTTGCTTTGGTTTGGTGTGGTTTTTTGAGATGGGATCTCTCTGTAGTCCCAGCTGGTGTGGAACTCTCTATGTAGATCACAGAGGTCCTCTCACAGAGGTCCGCCTACCTCTGCCTCCCAAATTCTGGGATTAAAGGTGTGCACCATGGCTATGCTGAAGTTCTAATGGATTAAGTGGGATCCTAGTTTGCTTTCAATTGCTGTGACAAAACACTGTGGCCAGTACCAACTTGGGGAGGAAAGGGTTTATTCATCTTACATCTCCCAGGTCATAGTTCATCACTTAGGGAGCCCAAGGTAGTAATTCCAGGCAGGAACCTGGAGGCAGGAGCTAAACCACAGGCCATAGAAGAATGCTGCTTACTGGGGTGGTCTCCTGGTTCATGTTCAGCCTGCTTTCTTATAGAATACAGCACAGCCTGCCCAGGGGTGGCACCAGCCCTCAGTGGGCTGGACCTCCTACATCAGGTGAAATCAAGAAAATGCCCCACAGACATGGCCACAAGCCAGTCCAATGGAAACAGTTCCCCACTTGAGGCTCTCTCAACCCAGGTTTGTCAGCTTGACACTAATGCTATTATCTAGCACAGGTGGGTTTGTTTTTGTTAGGAAATAAAAGCTTCTAGTAGGCAGGTAAAGAAAATAAGTTAATCCTTTTCACATTTTGCAGGTAGAACTGTCAATTTCTCTGTGTGCATGGAGTACCAAAATATCTCCTTCATCTGTCCGTTACTAAATATTTAAACTTTATTGGCTAGTAGCTTAGATTGTTTGTTTTTTCTTTTTTCTTTAATCTTTCTGGGGTTTTTTGTTTTTTCAATCAGCTCTGTAGCTATGATTATAGACATATGCCACCATACTTGGCAGGCTTTTGTTTTGTTGTTTTAACTGCTGAAGAACACATACTGCTCTTCCAAAGGACTGGAGTTAGACTTCCAACACCCACATCTGGTGCCTTAGAGCCCCCTGTTCAAGAGGATCCAGCCCACTCTTCTGGCCTCCATGAGCAACATTCAGATGCATATACCCACACACATACACATACATGTAATTAAAAATAACAAAATAAATTTTTTTCAAGAACTTTACATTTTTTGTGTTTTAAGACATCATCTCACTTTGGGTTCTGGGCTGAACTCATTGTGTAGACTAGGCTGCCCTTGAGCACTTTTCAGTATCCCTGCCTATATCTTCCAAGTGCTGGGATTGCAGGTGTGTACCACCATGCCCAGCTTTAGCTCCACTTTTAAGTACCACAAACTAATGTAGATTTTTGTCTTGCAGTTTTATCTATATTAGGATGCTTGAATTACCCTTACCACTTAAGACAGATAAAGTTGAGGCTGGAGAGATGGCTCAGTGGTTAAGAGCACTGACTACTCTTACAGAGGACCCTGGTTCAATTCCCAACACCCACATGGTAGCTAAGAACTGTCTTAGGCCGGGCATGGTGGCACCACACACCTTTAATCCCAGCACTCAGGAGGCAGAGGCAGGCAGATCTCTGTGAGTTCAAGGCCAGCCTGGTCTACGTAGTGAGTTCCAGGCCAGCTGGGACTAAAGGGAGAACCTGTCTCAAAGAAAAATAAGGGGGGGGGGGAGATAAAGTTTATATTACCAGACACATGAAAACTAGAATTGAGCTGTCTTACTACTCATGAGTTTTATTGAGATGCTAAAACTACAGGAAACAAGAAAATCAAACATCTGATATGTTGAGAGGCTGAGGCAGGAGGATCTCAGTTCTAGCCTAGCCCAGATTGCAGAATGAGAACATCTCAGCAACAGCAATGACAAAAATTTGGTTGAATTTGCCAGGCATGGTAGTGCACGCCTTTAATCCCAGCACCAGGAGGCTGGGGCAGGCAGATCTCTGTGAGTTCAAAGCCACCCTGGTCTACATAGCAAGTTCCAGGACAGCTGGGGCTACAGGGAGACCATGTCTCAAAAAGACCTAATTAATTAATTAATTTAAAAAGTTTGTTGAATTTAAATACAATTTCTGTCATGTAAGCATAAGAGATTTTGCAGTTCAATGCTCATTTGGTTTTGTTCCCAAGTTTTGTGCTTTCCTTTATTAAACTCACTAAAAATAACTGTTGCTTTTTAGCATAGAAAAATGAAAAGAAAATTATAATACCATGTTCATAATATCGCTGCACAGTTCAAAAGAAAAAGGAAAAAGATTACATAGAAAAATTCAGACAAAGAGGATATAAAACAAAAAGTAGCCTCCTCCTCTTTTATCTCTTACATTACTTTATGAAAGCAAATTAAGGAAGAGTTTATTTGGCTTATTTTGGGGAAAGGCTCCCTATTGCTTCAGGGAAGGCAGTGGGGCAGGAACATGAGGCAGTGCTGGGCAGAGATGAGTGTGATGCTGGCTTTCTGCTTTCTCCCTTTTCAGTCAGGGCCTCCAGTCCATGGGATGGGCCACTCAGCATTCAGGGTGGATCTACCCTCCTCAGTTAACCTTTCTGAAAACAACTTCATAAACACTCCCAGAGATGTGTTTCCATGGTGATTTTAAATCCAGTCAAGTTGGCCATGAAGATTAACCATGACACCTACTCTTTAATATCCTTTCCCTCATCCTCCCGTTCAGACAACAGTATTTCACAGCTTTTGATATGTCCTTTAGCAAACAGATCTTTCCTACCAGCTCTGTATATTTCATGCATATGGATAAATTCTGGCATATATGTTAAACCCTGTCAAGTCAAGTTTGTGTACCCAGGTGTCCCTCAGTGTCCTCAGTGTGAGTTAATCCACTGGAGCCTCTTCAGCCTATCTAGTGCCACTCCCCTAAAGAAGACCAGCTCTCTCTTACCCAGCAATGATCAGTTGCTAATAGTTCATCAGCTGTGGTTGGCTTCTTGCTCATTTCTCCAGTTCTATGCTGGGATTTTCTCTGGTTTGTGTTTGCATGGGTCTTTACATATACTGTCACTGTAAGTTCATATGAGCAAATTCCCAGAATCCTGGAAAACTGTTTTCTAATGATCATCCCCACCCTCATTTCCCCATTTCTCATTTCTTAACACCTGTCTCTTACTATCCTCCCTGTCTCTGTCTCCTCCTTCCCCTGAGCCTCTATTCCATAGAGGTTCCTTTTCATTTTCCTGCCTCCTGCACTTTCTTCAGGATATATACTCTTATATAAGGATTTTGTTCAAAGATCAAATGAGAGAACATATGTAGCTTATTTTTCTGAGTCTGTGTTACTTTACCCAGTATAAAAGTTTTTAGTTCCATCTGTTTACCTGAAAATTTGATGATTTCATCTTTATATTACTGAGTAGAACTCTGTTGTATAAATTTACCAGATTTTCATTGTCCATTCTTCAGTTGAGAGACATTTGTGTTGCTTCCATTTCAACTATTGCGAAAAGAGTAGCAATAAACATGACTGTGTAAGTATCTCTGTAGTAGGATGAGTCCTTTGGGTATATGCCAAGGAGTGGTATAACTGGATCATATGGTAGATTTATTTTTGGTGTTTTAGGAGTTCTCCACACTGCTTTGCATAGTGGTTGCACCAGTTTGCAATTCCACCAGTAATGAATGAGCATTTAAGAGAAGATAACTACTTTTTAATGAATGGGTTTTAAACAGGTCTCTAGCAAAGAAAACTCCTATCCAGTACAGAATATACTAAATATTTTACAATTCTGAGTATAACCTGATGACTTCTATCTAAGAAAATATCTTGTGATAATAAAATCATTTTCATGGTCTAGGCCCAGGAAAATAATTTCTTTAAAAGGTACAAAATATTCTTTTACATTCTTAAAGTGATAGCCAAATAAACTCTCTTTTAAAGTAAATATTTAAATTCAAATATTCATTTTCTGCCTAAGAAAAGAGAAAGTAGTCCTTAAAAATATGACTATAAGTATTTGAAATATATTGGAGGCTGGAGAAATGGCTCAGTGGTTAAGAGCACAGGCTGCTCTTGCCAAGGATTCAGGTTCAGTTTCCAGTAACCACATGGTGGTTAATAACCATCTGTAACTCCAGTTTTAAAGGATTCAATGCCGTTTTCTGACCTCCAGATACACTGCACTCCACTCCACCTACCTACATCCAGGCAGTATATTTATATACATAAAATAAAAATAATAAAAGTTTAAAAAAATTTTTGAAGTATAATGTTCAAAGCTTTCTATATACTTACTACTGAATCATTTTCCTAGTAAAGTTCATAAGCCCTTGAAAAACTATGCTAAAAATAGATTATTGTATGGACTAGAGAGATGGCTCAGTGGTTAGTAGCACTGGCTGCTCTTGCAGAGGATCCTCGATTTGTTTCCTAGCAACTGCATGCATGATGGCTAACAGCCATTCATAACTCCAGTTCCAGGAGGTCCAACTCCCTGTTCTGGCTTCCATGAGCATTGCATAACACAGGTGATGCACTTGCATGAGGGCAGAGCACTCATACACATAAAGTAAAAATAAAAGGTTTTAAAAAGTAAAGCAAAAAAATGTTTCATGATAAAATAAATGTGAAAAATATCAGAATAGTGTTTGCTGGTTTTGAATATTCACAGTGCTCATTTGACACATTGGGAGCTGGAGAAAATCCAATAGTAAAGAAGTGTTAAGTAGCTGGATGTGGTGCCGCACACCCTTATTTCCCCCAACACATGCACTTACACACACTCGGGAGGCAGAGGCCGGTAGATTTTGAAGCCAGTCCTGTCTTCATAGTGATTTCCAGGTCAGCTGTGGCTACAGCAAAACCCTGTCTCAAAAAGACCTCCCCCCAAAAAATGTTAAATATACTTAATAATGTTAACAGTATTTCTTTAAGTGCATTATGGGAAAAGCTATACTAGTTCATCTGGGTTTTATTTGTTTGTATAAGCAGGATGTATGATGGCACATTCCTGTAATACTAGCACTTAGGAAGTAGGTGCCAGCCTCAATTACATGGAGACTCTAGCCTGGACTACATGAGACCCTGTCTCACAAAGTAAAACACAGTAAGAAAACCTTTGTTCTGAGATGCCAGAACTTGGGCAATAAATGCAGAAGGAATTCAAAGCCAATTTTGACTTTAAAAGATTCGGGGCCAGCCTGAACTACATGAGGCCCTATTTCAAAATAAGAACAATAAAATCAGGGTCTCATGTAGCCCATGCTGTCCTTGAACTAGCTGTGTAGCTAAAGATGACCTTGAATCTGCAATCCTCCTTTCTCCACCTCCCAAATGCTGAATGATAGGTGTCTGCCACCATGCCTCACTAGAATATTAAATATTGGGGGGAATTTAGGGAAGATAAGGTAGTCTCATGAGATTTCTGTAAAATTCCTAAGTACAGTCATCCCTTGGCAACCACAGGATGGTTCTATCTCTATCTCCCCACAGATACAGAGGTCTACAGGTGTTTAAGTACCTTCTCTTAAATGGTCCAGTGTTGGCATATAACCCATACAAAACCCTTGCATACTCTAAAAATCATCTCTAGATTACTTATGATACTGCATATAGTGTAAATGCCATTTAAATAGATGGTACATGGTATTATTTAAGGGTAATATTACCCAAAAAGTCTGTATATGTTTGGTATGGGTATAGTTTTAAATTTTTATGTTTTAAACTCTGTGTATGTGTTCAGACAGAGATCAGAGACTTTGTATCTCTCTGAACTGGAGTTACAAAGAAAGTTGTCAGTCACTGAACATGGTTGTTGGGAATTGAATTCAGATCCTCTGCCACAGCGTTATGCACTCTTTGATGCTGAGCAATCACTTCAGCTCCCAGATGCAGGTTTTTTGGGGTTTGGGGGGGGTTTTTTTTTTTTTTTTTTTTTTTTTTTTTTGTCTTTTTGAGGCAGGGTCTCCTTTTAGTCCCAGCTGGTCTGGAGCTCGCTGTGTAGACCAGGCTGGCCTTGAACTCACAGAGATCTGCCTGCCTCTGCCTCTGAGTGCTGGGATTAAAGACATGTGCCACCATGCCTGGCCCAAATGTAGTTTTAATAGCTCACTATTTTATCAGATCTCTGTTAGGGAGCCCAGTGATATAGAGGATCTGTTGTAGTTAACCAAGATTGTCTTGAGTACCCTTAAAAATAAGAAATTCACCGGGCGTGGTGGCGCACGCCTTTAATCCCAGCACTCGGGAGGTAGAGATAGGTGGATCTCTGTGGGTTCAAGGCCGGCCTGGTCTACAGAGCGAGCCCCAGGACACCTGGTACTAAAAGGGAGACCCTGTCTCAAAAATACCAAAAAAGTGTAAAACCAAAAATAATAAATTCAATTCTCCTACCAATCTCAGTTGCTTCAATAAGTTCTTCAGTGTTTAACACTAGTCATACCCTCCACAGATTTCATCCGGGTGTACTTCTCTAGAGAGTGAAGATAAAACAGGGCTGGCCAGGTGGCTCAGCAGGAACATGCACTTGCCCCAAGGTTGACAACCTGGTTGATTCCTGTAGTGGTGGAAGAAAAGAACCTTTGATCTCCACATGTGTACGCACGCGTGCGCATACACACACACAGTCAATAAGTATATAAATAAATATGATTAGAATAAAGATAACATAGCTGCAGGTACAAAATATGTTAGCCACACGCAGTAACTCATAATCTGAACATTCTTGCTTTCCTGTTTTTCCTTCATAGGCACCTCTGTGGGCGTATATTGCTTGTGCATGTGGCCTTTTCATTTACCAGTCTTTGGATGCTATAGATGGAAAGCAGGCAAGAAGAACCAACAGTAGTTCTCCTTTGGGAGAACTCTTTGATCATGGCTGTGATTCGCTATCAACAGGTATTGTTGATTTTTTTATGTTAATGGTTATTAACTGATAGACACATTGTGATAAACAGTGTTAGGATAAAGAAAAAATTATTTAGTCTCCAAATATTTAGCTTTAAAAACAAATGATTTTGTATTAAATTTTAGTATTTTTTAAGACTATGATTCTGGTTAGTGAGTTATTCATTATTGGCATTTTGGAAAATTTAGAAGCTAAATTTATTTATGCTTACTTTTATAAACCTAAGTTGATTTGGGCTTTTTTTTTTTCTTTTTCTTTTTCCCCCAGTGTTTGGGATTCAAACCTAGGACCTTGTATATGCTAGACGAGGCAAGCCCTCTACCACTGAGCTACATATCTAGCCTAGCACCTTTTCCTTTTAAAAAATATAGTATAGGGTATAATTGCCATTGCCAAAAATCTTGTAGGTAGGGGTACAGTAGTAGGTGAGTAGTAATCCATTGTCTTCATATTTAAGTTAACCTTAAATGTGAATGCTTAAGAGTAGTGTTTGGATTACAAATACAAAATATGGGTCTGGATATGAAGATTGGGGTGAGTGAATCCAGAGATGTGATATACAGCCAATAATACTGTATCTTATTATTACAGTAAGATTTCCCAAGAGTATATTTTAGGGGTTCCTCTCACAAAGGAAAGAAATAGGTAACTAGGGAAGGTGAAGGGTAGGTTCATTCAGGTTTTATAACCATGTTATGTGTACATATATCAAAACAACATGTTACAATTTAAAGAAAAAAATTAAAAGTGCTAGTTTGGGTTGATTTAACATAGCTGAAGTGTAAGTGATACATCTTTGTTTTGTAACATAAGTTCTTCAAATAATTCTTCAAATAATGTTTGAATATATTTTTAGGGAAAAAAATAGAAATGAAGCTACTTGAGCTGGGCATGTGCTGCATACTTATAATTCTAGTACTGAGTGAGAGGCTAAGGCCAGTTTGAGGCCAGTCTGGACCACACAAGACCCTGTCTCAAAATGACAAAAATTAGATGAATTTATTTCTAACTAGTCTTCCTATCAGTTCCTACCAGGAACATTTCCCTCATTTTAATTTTGTTCTTCAGTTCTATCATCTGGTATGACAGTCTTGATAGCTTTACAGCTGAGTCCAGATATGCATCTCAAAATCACGACCTCAGTATATCCTGACAGTTGTTGCCTGCCTGTTGCAGGAAGAACAGCTAAGTAAGCTGCTGTAACTTTTAAGTCAGAATGAGAAAAACTCAAAATTTCTACTAAATGAAAACTAGTTGGGTAAATTGAAAGACTGTTAACATTTCTTCTATAGTGAAGAAACTATAGAATCTCTGGAATCTTATTTTTGTAATTTTATTTATTTATTTATTGGTCTTTTTTGAGACAGGGTCTCCCTGTAGCTCCAGTTGTCCTGGAACTCACTATGTAGACCAGGCTGGCCTTGACCTCACAGATATCCACCTGCCTCTGCCTCTGAGTGTTGGGATTAAAGGAGTGCGTCACCATGCCCGTCCCCCCCCCCCGTTTTTGTGTAATTTTAAATTATAGTACTTTTATTTTACACTGTGGTTTGAAGTCTAAACTTTCTTAGGAAGCCTTTTTTTCTATGTGTGACCTAGATGCTAAATAAGTAAAGGCAGCTTTCCAGTCTGAAGCAAGTAGATCTCTTCTTGATGGTTACTTAAACTCTCTAGGTTGGTTGTTTTTGTTTTCTTTCTGGCTTTTGTTTTCTTTCTACTATTCGTAAGTCTATCTAGAAGTATACTATCTCTTGCCTATATTTTCTGGGTAGAACTTTTCCCTTAAATAAGTTTCTTTTCCTATAGTGCCTTTCTCTACCTTCCATTCAGCTTTCTAAGAAAGGGACCTTAAAATTAAGTATGCCCTTAATTATTTTTGTGGAGGTTTTCTATTTTCCTTAGTGCATGTATGTGTCTGTGTGCACATGAGTACGGGTGGTACAAGGCCAGAATAAGCCATTGGATCCCCTGGAGCTGGAGTTAGAAGCAGCTGTGTTACCCGGTGTAGGTGCTGGGATTGGAGGTGGGGTGCTCTGTGAAAGCAATACACACACCTAACTCCTGATCCATCTCTCTAGCCCCTGCTTGTTTTCATTTGTTTTGTTTTGTTTTAGGCAGGCATTCCAATGTAGCTAAGGCTGGCTTTGCTTAGCCTCTTGCCTCAGCATCACACATGCTTAGATTATAGGTATGTGCTTAACTTTTTTATTACTTACTAATTCCACTATCACTGAGTAAGGAAAATTCTCAAAAATGCCCAACTTTGCTTCAACTTAGTGATTTAGTGAAGAAGAAAAAAAAAAGACATTAAAATTAGAGTGTGAAAAATATTGTAAGAATTGCATAACTCAAGGATATTGTGTGTTCACATCACCTTCTCAACATTTTCCAGCATAGCTGATGTTTGTTAATGGTACTATTCAGTTTTTATTGTTATTTTCCTTCTGCAGTTTTTGTGGTTCTTGGAACTTGTATTGCAGTACAACTTGGGACAAATCCCGATTGGATGTTTTTTTGTTGTTTTGCTGGAACATTCATGTTCTATTGTGCACACTGGCAAACATATGTTTCTGGAACATTGCGATTTGGAATGTAAGTAATACTTAATGGTGATTTTGGTTTTTGCTTTTAAATATGGAGAGTGTTGCTTAGAGGTATTAGGTATTAAGTATTAAAGTGATCATATTACAAAATTAGCTTAATAAATTTTAAAAATTATTATTTAAAAACTTTTCTTTTGTTGATGTGTCTCTTTCATTCTTTTTGAAAATAAATTATTTCCTAACCAGCATTTTTTAAAAAATTTTTATTTATTATTTTTATTTTATGTGTTTTGTCTACATGTATGTATGTGCAGTGCCCATGGAGGTCAGAAGAGGGCATCATATTCCCTGGAACTGGAGTTACAGACAGTTGTTAGCCACCATGTGGCTGCTGGGAATTGAACCTGGGTCCTCTGTAAGAGCAGCCAGTACTCTTAACCACTGACCCATTTCTCCAGTCCCTCAACCAGCATTTTTAAAGTAACATGGAAAGCAGTATTATAATTTAGTTAGCTTTTTTCCTTTGATACTATTTTATTTATAAATCTATTAAATCTAAACTTTTAATAATTCAGTTGACATGTGCACACCATTTATTACACCCAACAGAATGTCTGAGAATTTAAAATTGAAATTCAGACATCTTTTGACCTTAATGGAGAGCTCCTACCTATAGTCTAGCATTGTGACAGAAAATAAATCCAGTGTAGGATGTGAGTGAAGCAAAGAGACCAGTTAGAAAGATTCAGCACAATTAACATGGGCGATGAAGTCTTCACTAAAGCAGTGGCAGTGCTCTTTCAGAGAAAGGGCTAGGCTGGAGAGAAACTTCAGAAATAGAAACAGCGGAGATTGTGTCTAGGAGTAAGGGATGAATGAGGATGGGTACTACAGTGATTCCCACAGGTCCCTTTCTTAGAAAGCTGAATGGAAGGTAGAGAAAGGCACTATAGGAAAAGAAACCTATTTAAGGGAAAAGTTCTACCCAGAAAATATAGGCAAGAGATAGTATACTTCTAGATAGACTTAAGAATAGTAGAAAACATAGAAGAGGCTTTGAAAGAAGGCTATGAAAATAATTGAACAGCCAGAATAGGAGAATTTGGATTGGAATGAAAACCTGAAAGGTGGATGAATTTGAAAAAGAGCAATGCTCAGTGCTGCAGAACTGAAACTGAAGACAGAAAAGTGTGTATTGAATTTGGCAATATGAGCCATCCATAGTGGTTTCTGTGTAATGGTAGTAGAAGCAAGGCTTTAGTGAGTGGAATAAATTAACTTCTTATAGGTTATTCGTGAAATATGTGACTGTATTGGGAAGAAGAAAAGAACTGGGTTGAGGAAAGACTTTTGGTGATTAAAAGACTTTTTTGGTTATTAAAAAAAAAAAAACCACACAGAAGAAATTACTAGAAAACGTATTAAAGATACTAAGAGAAAGAAAAAATAAGAATGATTTGTAGAGAACATTGTTGAAGGTAGTAGACCATAAGTGCTTTAGGGTAGCACGGTTAGTTAAGAGGAAACTACAAAGACTAAAGTGCTTTCTTACAGTGCTATTTAAAATTTTTAAACCTGTGGCTGAGGATATAACCAAGTGATAGAATGTTTGCCTAACTAATACTTGAAGCCTTGGGTTCAATCCCCAGTACTAGTACTACTGCAAAGTTAATAAAAATTTTAATTGTGTTGAGGCCACTGTAAATTTAACAATTAAATTTATATCAGCTATCATAAGAGAAATTGTCTACATTGAAACAACACTGAATTTTCTTTTTAAATTAAAAGCAAGCACACCGGAGATACAAATACGTAAATAGGTCTCCAAAGAAGTCATCAAAATACTGTTAGATTTCACATATTTTAAGACCATACATAGTAGATATATAATAGATTAAATATACATAATTTCATATATATATTGAAGAGAGTAAAAATTTATTTTGCTTAACAAAGAACAAGGTCAACTCTGAGCTGCAATTTTAAGTAATGGAATTTTTTAAATGACTTTTTATTCTTTTATAAAGGAAAGTGAATGCAGCCTTAACATGAGGAATATTATTTTAAAATATTTTATTATTTTTTTTACCTTATGAGTATATTGCCTGCATGTATGTAAGTGTACCCCTGTCATAATATGCTGACAGAGGTCAGAAGAGGGTGTTGGATCCCCTGGAACTGGAGTTATGGATGATTGTTAGCCACCATGTGGGTGCTGGAAATTGAACCTGGTCCTCTGCAAGAGCAGCCAGTGCTCTTAACCAGTGAGCCATTTCCCCAGGAATATTATTTTTAAACACTTATTTGAATTGTTTTAGTGTGATATTTATACATGATCGAGAAGGATCCTGAAATTTTCTTTTTTATATATAATAAATTATGATTTCAGTAACCTTATAAAATAGACTGTTTGCCACATAAGGAATTTTGGAAGCTGGCCATGATGGTGCATGCCTAGAGTCCTAGCACTTAGGGAATGAGGGAGGAAGATTGGAAATTCAAAGCCAGCCTGAGGTACATAGTGATAAAACCTGTGTCAGATAGAACAGGGGGGGAGGGAGGGAGGGAAGGAAGGAAGGAAAAATATTTTTTTTCCCTTTTAGTCTCTTTTAAATGAATGTTTCTAATTCCTATTTTAAGTTTGTTCATAGTATCTTGAGCACATTTAAATGTGAGATTTCAATTCTTCAGGGCTGTAGAGATGGTTCAGCTGTTAAGAACACTTGTTGCTCTTTCAGAGGACTGGAGTTTGGTTTCCAGCACCCAGCTGTTTCTCCAGCTCCAGGGAATCTAGTGCCCTCTTCTAGCCTCAATAAGCAGGCACCCCCAAGCATGTACACACACAAACACACGCGCACACACACACACACACACACACACACACACAAACAGAGCAAGAGGGGTAATACACATACACATAAGTAATAAACCCTTTAAAAATCTATTTTAATTAGTCTGTAACTAATTACTTTCTATTTAAAGTCTACCATTATGAGAAAGCAAATAACACTTTGGATACATGTTTCTGAAATGATGAGCTGTATTGTTTTCCACTTTGCTGTGGTTACAGCTAACAATGCCTTCCATAGAAAATTTTAGTGCCTATCATATCTAGACAGACCTCTGTCTCACAGTCTTCCTAGATTTAGCCAGTGCCGTTCACTAGGACTCTTCTAGTCCTAGCTTAACCCTTTCAGGTTTTACTAGCCTACATATGAAAGACTGGGGAAGGAGGTGAATGAAATTAGAACTGATTAGAAGGATTGGGTCAGTAGAAGAAGAAAAGTATTAAGAATTGTCATAGAGATAGTAGCTAGTGACATGGATGGTGCCACATGCTATAAAAGTATTAAAAACTAATGAAATTCTTTCTGTACTTGCTGTGAAAAGTGCTATATTCTTTTCAATTTATCACACCAAGAATTTTGTTTTCATCCTATCTGACTCACCCATTAGTTTGTAAAATTGTTAAGGGTCAAAATTTAATTAAAGAAAATAGAAGAATTATGAGTAGAAGCCCCCTTTTTTGTTTTTGTTTATTTGGGTTTTTTTTTGGGGGGGGGGTTGAGGCAGGGTCTCCCTGTAGCCCCAGCTATCCTGGAACTCTCTGTGTAGACAGGCTGGCCTTGAACTCACAGAGATTGGCCTGTCTTTGCCACCCAAGTGCTGGGATTTAAAGGCATGTGCCACCATGCCCAGTGCTCATTTATAATTTTTAAAATATTCTTTAGAGTGAATATGGATCAGGTTAAACCAAAGAGTTCGCATGGCCACAGTTAAGTCTTAAACCTTCTATATCTTTTGAAAAAACCTTCTATATCTAGATGCTTTTAGATTTATGCCCTATAGCTGTGTTATGAAATTTTAGCAGTCAGTTAGTTAGTTAGTTAGTTAGTTAGTTAGTTAGTTAGTTAGTCAGTTATTTTGAGGCAGGGTCTCATCATATAGTCCTAGCTAGTCTGAAATTTGCAATGTAGACTAGACTGGTCTTAAACTTAAAGATCCATCTGCCTCTGCTTCCCAAGTACTGGGTTTTGAAAACATGCATCACCATGCCCAGCAGAATCATTGTATAAATGAAATGTTTGCAAATTATTTAATCTATACTAGGTAAAACATAGACCTTGAAAAAAATCTTCCTTTCTATAAAGGGAGAACTCTTTATTTTATTTGAGATAGGGTCTCTATAGGCTGTTCTAGAACTCACAATGTAGTGTAGGCTGGCCTCAAGCTCATGATCATCTTACCTCAGCCTCCAAGTCCTGGAATTACAGAAGTAACTCACCACACTGTACAAAACATTTGTTTAATTATTATTTCAAAGGAAAAATAAACTAAGAAAGAAATTATTATAGAACACAAACCAATATATCTTTTTGTTGGGGATGCTTTTTCTTTGCTTCTTTAGAGACAGGGTCTCCCTGTAGCTCCAGCTGGCCTGGAACTTGCTGTGTAGACCAGGCTGGCCTAGAACTCAATATATAGACCAGGCTGGCCTAGAACTCAATATGTAGATCAGGTTTGCCTTGATCTCACAGAGATCTGCCTGGCTCTGCCTCCAGAGTGTTGGGATTAAAAGGTTGTACCACCATGTCTTGCTTAGGCCAGTATATCTAGACTCATGCAGGTGGTATTTGTGTTTGTTCATTTATTTGCTTGCTTATTTATTAGTTTGGGAGCTGGGGATTGAACTCTGAGTCTCTCATGTTAGGCAAGTGCTCTTCTGAGGTACATCCTCACCTCCATTCCCAGCTGAGTTTTATATTAGATAATCTCTAAGATTCTCACTACTTGTAGAGTCAGACTCTATTAATTTTACAGGTATTATTTCTAGTATACTTATAACTAGATAGACTATTGATTTCCACAGTACCTCTATTACATTGTTCAGTATATACTACTAGAATTTACATTTAACTACAAATGATACCACAAAATGTTTATTTCTATTTAAACAAATAAATATGTACTTCTTCCTATAGTTAAATGAGAAAAAGTTAGATTATGTATTCCATTGGTAGTATGACAAATCTAACTATGTATTCCATTGGTAGTAGGACAAATCTACTTTTTTTCTTATCCAAGTAATTTTCAAAAATTAGCTTTTTGAAGACTTCCTTATAATTAAAGACCTTTTGTTGACATTGGAGATGTGGCTGAGTGGTAGAGCACTTGACAACTATTTACAGGACCCTAGGTTTGGTTGGGCATGTTACACAACTTTAGTCATGCACAAGGAAGGGAGAAGCAGGTAGATCTCTGACATTGACCCCAGCCTGGTCTACATAGTAAGTTCCAGGCTAGCTGGGCTTACAAAGAAACACTGTGTGAAAAAATAAACAAATGGGATAGAGAGAGAGCCTAGTGGTTAAGAGCACCAACTGCTCTTGCAGAGGACCCGGGTTCGATCCCCAGCACCCACATGGCAGCTGAGAACCGTCTATAACTCCAATTCCAGGAGAACTACAGTTCCAGGGGAATCTGAGACCCTCTTCTGACCTCCGCGGCATTGCACGACACGGGTGCACAAACCTACATGCAGACAGTACATTCATACACATACAAAAATAAATAAAATTAAAAGAAAAAGAAAAAATAAACAATGACAAAAAAAAAACCCTAGGTTTGATCATCTACACTAACCCTCTATGTACATGCATGACTTTTTAAAAAGGATTTATTTTTTTATGTGCATGTGTGAATGCCTACACATATGTATGTACACCATATGTGTGGCTGGTGCCCACAGAGGCCAGAAGAGAGTATTGGATTTCTTGGGAACTGGAGTTACAGGAATTGAACCACATTGGTGCTTGGAACTGAACCTGGGTTGTCTACATTAATGTTTAGTTCACTTTCTGTTTAAGAATTAGGAAACTTTACATTGTAAATATATGTACAATCTGCTTCTCTTTATGTACTTAAGACTTTATCATATAAATTACCAAAAATGAGAGACCTTTTAGTTTCTAGTTTTCATCTGTAGCTGTATTGTGGTGATGGTGGTGGTGGTGGTAGTAGTAGTAGCAGTAGTTTGTTTCTGACAGGATTTCACTCAGCCTGTCTTTGTTATGTTTTCTCAGTAATTCATTCATTTGGAGCCTAGTGCTGTCCACTTAGTTTTATAAATTGTTATATTAATGTAAAAATTAGATTGCAGTTTGGATTCTATAACAGGTAAAATCAGTGATTGAACTGGATGTTACTTTTTTAGACCATTAGTAAACTAATCCATTGTAGTTAAGAATTATAATGCTGATGTGGAATTAGGGAAGGAGGGAAAAGGAAGATTCGGGAGTGGAGATCATCAGGCAGTAGGACAAGAACATAGCCAGTTGTGTTTTTTTTTTAATTTTTTTTATTAATTTTTATTTATTTCTGTATGTGTATGAATACTGTCTGCATGCAAATCTGTGTACTCATGTCGTGCAATGCCACAGAGGTCAGAAGAGGGTGTCAGATTCCCCTGGAACTGGAGTTTCAGACACTTCTCGGCCACCATGTGGGTGCTGGGAATCGAACCCAGGTCCTCTGCAAGAGCAGTCGGTGCTCTTAACCGCTAGGCCATCTCTCCAGCCCCAATAAACCAAATGGCCTCAAACACTTTTCTTTTTTTTTTTTGGTCTTTTTGAGACAGGGACTCTCTTTAGCCCTAGCTGTCCTGGAACTCACTTTGTAGACCAGGCTGGCCTTGAACTCACAGAGTTCTGCCTGCCTCTGTCTCCTGGGAAAGATTCATTTAAAAATTAGTTGTCAGTGGGCTGGGGATGTAGCTCAATTGATATAATATTTGCGTAACATGCATGAAGCTCTGGTTTCTATCTCCAGTACTCCATAAACAGGCCTTGTAACATATGCCTGTGATCCTAGCACTTATGAAGTGGAGGTTGGTGGAGAGAAGTTCAAGGTCATCCTCAGCTACATAGAGAATTTGATGCCAGCCTGGCAACAGAGACCCTGTTTGTTGTTTTTGTTTTTTAATTTTTTTATTTATTTCTGTATGTGTATGAATGTGCTGTCTGCATGCAAGTGTGTGCACCCGTGTTGTGCAAGAAGAGTATTTGGCATAGTAACATAGGCCTAGAGTCCCAGAACTTCTCAGGCAAAGGCAGGAAGATCAAGGCCAGTCTGGATAACAGAAATTTCCAGGCCAGTCTAAACTGTAGAAACCCTGTCTATTACATAGATGAATGATTGAAATTTCCAGGCCAGTCTAAACTGTAAAAACCCTGTCTATTACATAGATGAATGAATGATTGATTGATCGATCGATTGATTGATTGAACCTTATTGCCCACGTAGATGATAGATAGATAGATAGATAGATAGATAGATAGATAGATAGATAGATAGATAGATAAATAGATGATTGATAGATAGATAGATAGATAGATAGATAGATAGATAGATAGATAGATAGATGATGGATGGATGATTGATTCTATAGGAAAGGCGATGAGCTCAGTTGTAGAGTGCTTGCCTAACATTCATGAAACCCTGGGTTTAATTCCCAACTCGGGATAGAACATGATTCTGAGAAAAAGTGATTAACTTGCATGTCAGACAGTGTTATTTAGATTCCTTTATATCCCTCATTAAATAGTGTTTTAGAATGCAAATCAAGTGTATTTTGTTAAATATCTCTGTCAACTCAGAAATAAAAGTGAAACCTGCAGAATAGTCAGGGACCAGGAATCTGGCTCCTGTCTACAGTAAGAAAGTCTGTATGGATTTGATACTTATATGTCATTTTTTAAATTATGTGCAGTTTTTAAAACTATTAATTATATTTAAATAAGAAATATTTGTGTATGCATAAGGATAGCATAGTAGCACATAAATTGTATCATTTAGTCTGGGTGTCTTTTTAAGGGGAATGCTTCCTTTGAAATCTAGTTTTTGCTACCTGTTTTAGTTGGGCTCTTTCGAAAATCTCTGAATAAAGCTATTTTGAAATGTTTGTTTCCTTATGCATAGATTCGATGTTACTGAGTCCCAGATCATAATTATATTATGCCAGCTTCTCTCAGGAACAGTGGGGCCTTGGTTCTGGAACTTCACGGTAACTGCTAGAATATTCATGCTGTCTAATGAATAATGATGTGAACTCAAAAAGACGGCACCTTTGTCATGCACAGAGTAATCGAAGAAATGAAAAATCAAGTCTTCCTGGTGGTATTTTACAGATACACATGCTATTAGAAAATAAATTATTTAAAAATATAATAGGGCAATAAAAATCCACCCTATACCTATAACAAGATTTTGGAAAAAGTAGTATCTCTGTGATTTGATTTTGATGCTAATTCTTCCATTTACCTGTAGTACCTAGCATTGTTTTTACTCCACGTAATATTTTTTTTTTAACAAATGCCTTTCCACCATTAGATTTTTCTTTTTCTTTTGTTGTATATTCTTATTTGGAAATAGAATAAAACAAGCAGAGTTTTCTTTGTTTTTTAGATAAATTGAGAAAATGCTATATTAGGAAATAGTCTGCCTATTTTCTTAACTTATTTCACATGTCTTTTAACCTTTCTAGTGCTGCTTGGATTAACAGTGATCTTGCTATTAAAAAAAGAAATTGTGCTAGAAGCTGTTCTCTTCCCATTATTTGTTTTTTTTGTTTTGTTTTGTTTTCCTCCTTTTTTGTGCTTATAAAACTAAATATCCTTAGCCTCTCATATCACATATTTGGAATATGAGTTTGATCCCCAGCACCAACAAAAAGAGAAAAAAGCTAAAGTACCCTAAATTTATAGAGCCTTTTGTGTTAAATTTTTAATTAATGCATTTAAACATCATAAAAATGCTTTCTTCTATTTTCTCCAAGCAATTTTCAGTTTCATTCACAGAGATTTTCATTTGCTCTTAATATTTACTGCTTTAACCTATCTGATCATTAGTTCAATGATCAGTAACTTTAATCACTAAAATTATGTCATCTGGTATGCTCATTTCTGGTTTTGGAGTTGGAGAAAACAAGCTTTAGAGTTGTTCTTATTAATTTCTTTCTAATTGGTTTCATTTAGCATTTAAACTTCTACTGGCTGTTGTGTTCTAGCAATGTTTGGTAAAACTATACTAGAATACAGAAGCATCAACTTCTACTGGCTGTTGTGTTCTAGCAATGTTTGGTAAAACTGTACTAGAATACAGAAGCATCACCCTGAAATATATCAGCAGTAAAAAGTAAAAGCTTAGGAAAAGCATTTATCCCAACTGCTTAATGGGTTAGCATTTGCTTAAGAACAGCATTTCTTTTGTCAGGATTCTACTTCTTGTTTTCTCCTTAAAAAAAAAAAAAAAAGTCAGTTAATGTTTTGAAGTTTCCTCATATGTAAAGTGGAGATATTATTTCCCACCTCCTAGGGCAGTTGTAAAGGAGAAAAGGATTAAAAATGTTAACAACTACTAGCCGGGCGCACACACCTTTCTTTAATCCTAGCACTCCGGAGGCAGAGGGAGGTGGATCTCTGTGAGTTCAAGGCCAACCTGGTCTACAAAGTGAGTTACAGGACAGCTGGGGTCCAAAAAAAAATGTTAAATACTAATGACTGCTATATGTAATATATAGTGTGAATCCTTCTACCTTCATATTTTAAGGCTTATATTAATAGCTCCCTACAGCACATAGATTTTTCTTGAATTGATAGAGAGGGAAGATTAGAGAGTAACGTTTTTTGTTTGTTTGTTTGTTTGTTTGTTGTTTTGTCTTTTTGAGACAGGGTCTCCCTGTAGCCCCAGCTGTCCTGGAACTCACTCTGTAGACCAGGCTGACCTTGAATTCTCAAAGATCCGCCTGCCTCTGCCTCCCAAGTGCTAGGACTACAGAATTGATACAAATGAGGGGAAATGATGTGTTGTTCTGCTTCCAGAGGTGATAAGGGTAGTCTGCCCCCTTAGATTTGAGTCCTCCTTCTAGTTCCTCTGCTTTTAGATGACTCTAGTATATTTTTCTCTACTTAAGTTTTTCAGTAAGTTTTCTCTTTTCAGTATTCTTAGAAAATCTGAGGATCCATACTCATGTGAGGTAGTACTATTTATAATAATTGAAGTTATTTTAAAATAACTATTTTCTTTGTATATAATGTTTGAATCAAAAAAATTGAGTTATCATTGAACCGTATGGTTAACATTAATCAAAGTTCACCCCTTCCCCAAGGTAAAAAGTATACTATTGGAATTCTTAGCTAATCTTTATTTCAGGCCACTGTTAGTAACCTCACCCAAGCATTTCTAGTAAAGAATATAATGGATGTCATACTGGTTATTCTTTTTTTTTTTTTTTTTTTTTGTCTTTTCGAGACAGGGTCTCCCTGTAGCCCCAGCTGTCCTGGAACTCACTCTGTAGACCAGGCTGACCTTGAACTTACAAAGATCCACCTGCCTCTGCCTCCCGAGTGCTAGGATTAAAGGTGTGCGCCACCACGCCCAGCTATACTGGTTATTCTTAAGTTCACTAGACATTTACATCCATTTACAAATAAATCTGTAATTGAATATTATTCCTGATGTCTTCAGATTGATGGATTTTTTTGTTTTCTTTTTTTTTTTAACATAAGCTCACAAGTGGTACAAACTCGGGTTTATCATTATGAATTTATCCCTTGTACATGGTCTGTGTTAAACAGGCTAATGGTCAACTCAGCATAAAAGTTATGTTTATCGTTTATGGTATAACAGGAATGGTTATAAAACTGCAAGTTTTTCTTTGAAATGATTATGTCA
This sequence comes from Rhizomys pruinosus, assembly GCA_009823505.1. Classification (NCBI taxonomy): domain Eukaryota; kingdom Metazoa; phylum Chordata; class Mammalia; order Rodentia; family Spalacidae; genus Rhizomys; species Rhizomys pruinosus. Next base: position 199,233 of record VZQC01006772.1, read on the forward strand.
CATGTAGAAGAAAGATAGATTAGAGAATCTCATTTTAGAGGGAAAAGACATGTTCAAATTCTGGAAAAGTGAATTAATATGCTTATCAGCTCTCACAGCTCCCTTCGTATCCCTCATTAAAAGTTGAATTAGAATTCAAATCAAATATATTTGTACATTTGCTCTCCCTCTGGAAGCTGAAATTTAAAAACGAAACTTTCAAAATAGTCACAAGCTCAGATGTAGCTCCATTGCTACATGCTTGCCTCCCATGAGTAGAAAGAAAAGTCTGAAAATCCCCTCAGCAGGCTTACATAGTTTGGATTTGGTACACTCTGTCACTTTTAAAGGCCATTTTCTGCTTCTGATGTAGTAACTCTTCTGATGGTAGTTTTCTAACCTGCCAACCTATAGCTGAAGGCCCCTGTGATCTTCTTGTCTACTAAAGAAGTTCGTTGTTCCCTTGTTTAAAGGTTCAGATTACTTATAGTCACAGAAAGACATGTTCTCTACATGAAGGTCTCGTTATGTAACCCAGGCTGGCCTTGAACTTGGCAGTGCTCATACTTCAACCTTCAGAGTGCTGAGATAGCAGGCCTGTTCCATTATGCCTGCTTTGTTCTCTTTGAATCCTAGTATCAGTAGGCCCTTAGAGTAGTGGAGTGAGAAGTGATTGACCCACAGGGTTTAGTATGGGTTTTGAAGGTTTATTTTTGATGTTGGGCTTTTGACCTTTGTTCCAGACTCCCTATCAAAGGTGTGGAAAAGTTTAGATTGCAGACAGTTTTGCTTTTTTCCCATGTTCTTTTTCTGCTAGCCATCTGAACAGTGTTTGTCTCTGGTTTGTAGTGGTCTAAATTGTTCAGACACTGGGAGAATTCTTGTCCTTTGACAACTTGTATTAAAAATAAATATAAATGGGAAATTATTTTACATCAATACTAGTTAAGATGTTGAAACATCTTCAAGGGTAAAAAAATATTTTTTTTCTTCCTTTGAAGCTTTAGGCTATGGAAATCTAATGCTACAAATCATTTTTTTTTTTGCTCAGTTGGTGTTTGGGAGCCTCCTATACCACAGTTCTCTACCTTCAAGGATTTTTTTAAGTGGTGGTTAGTTTCCTTGCTTTTATTTTTTAAGACTAGTCATAGAATTTGGGAATATTATAACTCCTTATTCTCCATTGTTTTTAATAATAATGGGGGATGGGGGAAGTGAGCTGGAAAGATGTCTCAGTAGTTATAAGCACTTGATGTTCACTCATGAGGACTGGAGTTTGGGTCCTAGCACCTATGTAACAAGCTAGGCCTCAGACAAAGGCCTACACCTCCAGCTCTGATGGGCTCCAAGACCTTCCCCTGGCCTCTGCACATGTACCTGCTCATGTATGTGCATACACAAAGGCACAAATAAGTAAAATGAATCTTTAGAAAAATAAAAGAGATTATAGAAATGTCCTATTGCTACCTGTACATAATAGTCTCCCTTCTAGATAGGGATCTTTCCTACATGGTCACAAATATTAAAATGATGCCCATCCTATTAACTATCACAGTAAATTGAGCTCATTCTGAGAAGCTGTTCCTGAGAAGGTGACAGAATGGACTGTCATGTAACTGGCTATCTTCTAAACATCATCAGTAGCTCTTTATTAATCATTTCTGCAACCTGCTTCCTTTAGTTCACAACCATAAGGTAGCTTTATATCGCATTCTGTTTAATTCTCAGTAAACATTAGAGAAACAGTTCCAGGAGTGATGCTAGATGGCTCTCAAGGGAGTTCAGAGAATTCTTCTAAATCAGATAAGTAAATAGGAAAAAATATTCCCAACTGTCTATCAACTGGTAAGTAAGTTTTCTTTGACCCTCTCTCCCACCATTAAGGCATTGTCAATCTAATTACAATGACAGTATCTGAATAGTTTAGAAAATTCCATCTTCCAAAATTTCCACAAAACTTTCCCTTAAAGAGCTTTCATGGTCCTTCTCTCTTAAACTCATCCACAGTACAAAGATAATTGTATGAGGTTCTCTGACACATTTTCATTATGTAATTATATACTTCTGGCCCTTCCCCTTCCAAAAGGCTACTTCATATGTTCAGCAAAATGCTGTAAGATGTCTGCCCTCCTCTACCCAAGACAGAATCGATCATCTTTGACACACCTACCTGCTCAGTCTCCTGAGTCTGCTACTGAGTGTATTTCCCCTTATTGGCAACAGCACTCACCAGGTCAGCTTTACAGCTTCTTTTTAGCTTACAGATTCTTTTTAGTCCAATTTTTTTCAACAAATGTGTATATTAAAACAATTACATCACTGTTTACAGTTTAAATAAGCATCTATTTTTCAAAAAAACCACATTTCTTCAGAAAATGAAGATCAGTAGTTTCTGTTTGGAAGACACTGGTTTCAAGCCAATTACTTATCACAGGCATGAGAGCTTATATGTCCTAAGCTCACATTATGGATTTTGTACTTTTAAATATCAGTTTTAGAAATTGGGGCTCTGCTCTATAGAAATTGAACCCCTTTACTCTTGTTACTTACTTTTCTTAGACTGATTGCTATTAATAAATTTTCTTGGAAAGCTAACACTGTAAGAAAGGTTTGTAATGAAAAATTTCCTTTTCCTTGTGTCCTAGCTGCTGGCAGTTCCCCGCTGTTCTCCCCAATAGTTGACGACTTCTCTTGGTTTCCAGTGTGTAATTCTAGAAATATTTTATGCAATTAAAATAAAAGAATAGATTTCTTTTTACAAACTATAGCTATATACATTTTGCAACTCTTCTTTTCACTTAATATGTACTTGAACCTTTTCCCATTTCATTACTTAGGAAGCTGCTCTGCCATACCTCTTTAAAAGCTGCAAAGTGTCCTATTATACCCAAGTACTCTAACATATAACATTCCCTCATTAAGGCATTTTTAAATTTTTCCACCATAACTGATTCTATAATGCATATCCTTGCACAGACAGTGAATCTTAGGATGCCCATTTAGGATAAGTTCTTTACACCGAATGCTGGATTCCATGCTGGTCAGCAGGAACAAGGGAACCACCCTCACAGGTGTTACTCCTTGCTCTTTTTGCCCATGTGCTTTTTTTTTTCCCCCTCCAGACTTTCAGGCTTCTAATTTCTATTGCCCTTTTTGCACAGCTTGTCTCTTCCTGACTGTAAAATGATTTTCAGCAATCTCAAAGCTAATTCTTGGCTGCTTTCAATTATCTTTCCAGAAATGTGAGATTTGATTACCTAGTGAGAATGAGAAATTGATTAAGAATTGGCTGATTTTTTTTCCACATCTATAGTATAGCATACATTAAATGAGTAAATACACCTAAATTTTTCAAGGTCTCAGTGATTTATGCTACTTCAGTTAAAGTTCACCATTTTTCTCTGTTCATACTACAGAGAGCTTATTTCAAGATTTTAAGCTATATAGCTATACAGTGTAATTAGTTCTCTGCTTGATACTCAAAATATGATACATACACATACTTTTTGGTGGGAAAGGTTATGAGCTAAGCAGTTTCCTTCAGAAAGGAGGGGTTTTTATTGCTCTGAAATTTATCAAATTAAATTCAAAGCCTCTGGATTTTATAAGATTTTATTCACGACAAATTGTTGATACCTCCTTTTCCCTTTGCCCCATTTTGAGATTTGTCTTCTGTTGTGCATGATAGAGGAATGCTGCTTCGCTTGCTGGTAATTAACGTGAAATTGTTTTTGAGTAATTCTGCTTTTTGGCTTTTTGTACCTAATCAGAATTGATGTGACTGAAGTACAAATCTTCATAATAATCATGCATTTGCTGGCAGTGATCGGAGGACCACCTTTTTGGCAGTCGATGGTAACTTTATTCACATTGTGTATCCTATATAATGCATGTTATCTTTTGCTTGTGTTTTCTAATATAGGATAATCCAGTTAAAGAGCAATGTTTAAATTTGTTTTACTATTTTTCTGAGAAAGGAAGTTACAGCAAACAATAGAAAGCTTTTTAGAGCATGAGAATGGTACTGCTGAATATCCTTTTAAACTGCATTATGTTAGTTCAGACAGTTACTGAATGTAGTATTCCCATCTGTTTGCATGCCAAAATGGAAAAATCATTTTTATTTAGAACTCATATATGAAATTTTCATTGTTTTAAAAACTCAGGTCATAAAATAGACATTTCTTTACAAATCCTTATTAAATTAAGGTTTTTACTGATATTTAAAAAGTAAATGAATGGTCGGGCTGGAGGGATGGCCTAGCGGTTAAGAGCGCCGACCGCTCTTACAGAGGACCCGGGTTCGATCCCCAGCACCCACATGGCGGACGAGAGCCGTCTGAAACTCCAATTCCAGGAGAACTCCAGTTCCAGGGGAATCCGAGACCCTCTTCTGACCTCCGCGGCATTGCACGACACGGGTGCACAGACCTGCATGCAGACAGTACATTGATACACATACCGAAAATAAATTAAAATTAAAAAAAAAAAAAAAGTAAATGAATGGTAAAAGCAAACATGCAAAAATCAGTGCAGATGCCTTGATAAGGTTGATTCCAGATGATCAGCTAGTTTGCAAAGAAAATGGATTTACATCCTCTGCGTTTGGGTTGCCCATTCTTTGCCCTGTTTTTCCCCAGAAGAGATGGGATTTTACTAAGGATTATGGTTGATGTTATTAACTGTTTTCCTGGGTTTTTGTTTCACTTTGTTTTGGGGGGAATAAATACTTTTCATGTACAAAAGTTAGTACGAGTTTTATATATTCCAAGAAACAAGAACTACTTTATTATTATTATTATTATTATTATTATTATTGTTTCCCTCAAATCCTTTTGGAATGTCTGGAAATTCTGAGGGGGGGAGAAAGGATAGAGGGAGGGAGGGGAGGGGAAAAGGAGAGGAAAGAAAAATATGTGAATGGTGGATTTTGGAATCCTCTTGTATTTGAGTCTTTTAAATGCAGTCATTGATTAAAAAGTTGTAAACCATGATACATCTTTTAGAATTCAGTCAAAGCAACTAGGCGAATGCTACTGCAGTTCAATGTTAGGGTCAGCTCAAATACTGAATACTTCATATAGTGGAATGTATTTTTCTTTCTTCAACTAAAATCATTTTTAGTATGAGCCCCCAGTTCAGGGGCTCAAACTCAGTGCTTCTCCATTCCTAGACAAGTACTCTACAACAGAGCTGCATCCCCAAACCTTCATCTAAAGGCTTAAAAAGTGTCTTATCTTACACTTACATAATTTAGACATAGTGATTTTCCGTAAATTCTTGGTGGATAATGTAATTATGTATTTTCGTAGAAGTCACTTAAATTCAAATGATTTACAAACACTGTTCCCATACTCTTTGTAATAAAGTATTTACTCTCAAAATGATACTATTTCTACAAAACCTATCAAATCACATTAAAATCTAACCAAAACATGTTCATTATAATCTGGTAGAAGTGCTGAGAACCTTTTTTTTTAATCTCTAACCTTTTCTCCTTGTAGCCCCAGCTGGCCTAGAGCTCACTCTGTAAACCAGGCTGGCCTTGCCTCTGCCTCCTGAGCGCTGAGATTAAAGGCGTGCACCACCACGTTCAGCTCTCATCTCTCACCTTTTTAAAATCAGTTGTAATACATTGGTATTATTTGGGTGCATACCTTTATCACAAATCTAGAAGACTTTTCCCCTGACTGTTGAAAGACATTGCAACCTAAGGGAATTCTTAGTCTCCCCAAGTCTTGAACACTACTGAAATTCTAGGCAGGCTTGAGGTAAAAGTTTTTTCTGGACAAATCCTTGGCTATTTCTATAGAGTAAATGCACTTTTAGTACCATTCATGAGTTCTAGGAAGACAGTGGCAGGAAAAAAAAAAATTAGGAGACTGCCCACTCTCCTTAATCCTCAGCCAGTAGAAGCACTTGCCACCAAAGTCCAATGACCTGAATTCAGTCTCTGAGGCTGACATGGTGGAAGGAGAGGACAACTCCCAAAAGTTCCTCTTTGACCTTCACTGGCACACTCTGACACATTCCTGCCTGTGTGGGTACTTGTGTGTGCACACTCTTCACTGGCACACTCTGACACATTCCTGCCTGTGTGGGTACTTGTGTGCGCACTCTTCACTGGCACACTCTGACACATCCCTGCCTGTGTGCATACTTGTGTGTGCACACTCTGACACATTCCTGCCTGTGTGTGTACTTGTGTGCGCAGGCAACTGTAATTTTACAAATTAATTCAAACTAAACCGTTTGCTTAGGAACTTGTATACAGCTAGCTTGATAGAAGTGATGAGAGTCTTAAATGTTAGCTTTGCTCCAGGGTCTTAATTTGCTTGCTTACTTTGCAATTCAAGCCTAAATGTATTAAGTTGCCTGGCTTTTCTAATGTTTGCATGTATTCTCTTTCCAAAGACCAACAGCTTCCATGATCCTAAAGCAGTTTCCCCAAATTATAAATACAGATACAGAGCTCAGTCAGTTCAGTTGTGACATAGTTGGCTGTTATTCATAATTGTCCCAGTCAGGGTAGTCATTTGGGACCTTGATCCTAATATGGGGTTCCCTGTAATGGAGTAATACTGTTAGGCAAGTGTCATCTTTCCACCTTAGCTGACAGGTTCTTTTTGTCTGTGGAGGGAAAGTTGGAGGGATGGCAGGGGACTGGGAAGAAGGAAAGGAGCCAGAATATTGAGTTCACCCAGGTCCATCAGGTTTAGATTTTAGTATCCCTAGTTTTCTGAGTTAGAGTACAAAATTCTCCAGGAGTTCAAAGCAGCCATGGCATTTATTTTCTCTTCTCTTGAAAACAAGCTTTGAACTTGGGTTATAGGCTAGAACTTTAGGAAAGGAGGAGGGTAGATAGTATAGGGTAGTGCACCAAGTTCTGAACTGGATTTTTAACTTGACCTATTTCATTTTAGAAAATTAAACACTACTATAGTACAACTTCAAATCTGAACAGTTGATTTCCATTTTCTTTTTAGAGCTGTAGTTTTGCAATAGATCATAGAGTTGTATAAACAAAGGGGGTTCTTTGAAGAAATGCAATATCCAAACATTAAGATTTTTTTTGCCAATTTTACTGGCATTTTATATTACAAAAAAGGAGTGATGTCTTGTATCCTATTCTATTTAAAAGTGTAGGAAAATAAGCCAGGCATGGTGGTGTGTGCCTTTAATCCCAGCACTCTGGAGGCAGAGCCAGGCGGATCTCTGTGAGTTCCAGGCTACGATGGTCTACATATAGAGTTCTAGGGCAGTTGGGGCTACAGGGAGACCCTGTCTCAAAAAGACCAAAAGAAAAAGGGGGGTAGGAAAATAACAGTCCTGAATAGTGTAAAAAGCTCTATTTAAAATGTTCATACACATCAAAATAAATAAATAAAATTTAAAAAATTAAATGTTTTTATTTTAAGGCCTCATTACATCTCTTGTGATCTTGTTCCTGTAATCACCTAAATGTAACCTAATCCATCTTACTTTGGACAAACTTTGAAAACCAGAAGAGTAAAGGAAGATGGGTGTTTAAAAAAAAAAAAAACTCAATGACTAAAAATTTAATATACATGTCTTCCATTTTAAATAAGAGATGCTGTGCTTACAAAGTTAAATGCTTATTACCAGTTCACTCAGCCCCATGCTTCACCTTACTTTAGGAAATCAACTTTTTTAGTATACAGTTGCATAGCAATGTATTATTTACTGAAAAGCAAACATATTAAAATTTGGCAACTACAACTGTAGAGCTATACAAGTTTGAATGTACATGACTGGTTTTCCTAAATATGAATGCCATTTCAGTTTCCTTCCCTCAGCTCTTACTAGCTGCTTGTATCCTAACAGTTCAGAGTTGGGAACTCATCTGAATAGAACTTTTCTCTTCCATTCTATACTTTGCATATTTCTATTCTTTGTACTCAATACTAACAATAACTAGTAATGTACTACAGGTTTAGAGGTAGAATCCAGAAAGAAGTCACAAGCCTAGTTCACTGTTGCTAGATCTCTTGGATTCATCAACAGAGCTTTACTTAGCTTATGCATAACATAGCTAGATTTGTTTAAGGTTGATACGAGAAGTGAATCTCCATCCTTTGAGATGTGTTAATAGTGCTCATAGTAAAGAGAAGAATGAAATTGTCATTACATTAAGTAGTAACTAAGCTGGAAGGAACTGAGAGTATTTGGGAGTGTGCATAAATATTTGGCTTTATGTTTTTTACTTGGGTTTGTATATATTTTAATTGTTCTTTCTTTCTACCTATTAAAGATTCCAGTGCTGAATATTGAAATGAAAATTTTTCCTGCACTTTGTACTGTGGCAGGGACCATATTTTCCTGTACAAATTACTTCCGTGTAATCTTCACAGGTGGTGTTGGCAAAAATGGGTCAACAATAGCAGTGAGTATGTGTTAAGATTGCCAGTGACTTGAGGACTAGAATTTGGTTTTGTAGTTAATGTGTCTTTCATTTAAAAGGTATAAAATCAAAAAAAAATTTTTAATCAAAAAAATGAAAAAGGTATAAAATCATTTGTTAAAACTTCTGTTAAACCTTAAAAGTATATATTCATTCATACCTACTTTTTTAATATTTATTGTACGTTTTTTTATTGAATTTTTGTATATTTCAAACAGAATATCTCAATCTTAATCATCATTATATCCCCTTTCCCACTTGCACCCTCCTATACCCTCCACCCCCCAAATTCATACATTCCGTCATTTGTCCTAAGGCGTAGGTGTCAAGTTAATGTCCCCAGGTGTTCCTCAGTGCATGTTCATCCACTGGGTTCTAGTCAGCTTGTCTAGAGTCCTTCCCTTTAAGAAGACCAGCTCTTCCTTACCCAATATAGGCTGCCAATAATTCTTCAACTAAGATTGGGGTTTTATTGCCCATTTCCATAGGTCTGTGCTGGAGTTTTGTCTGCTTGAGTTGCATAGCTTTTGTGCATACTGACACCTCTGCTGTCAGACCTACTTTGTGCATGCTGACACCTCTGCTGTCAGACCTACTACCTACTTTTTTTTTTTTTCTCTTTTTCTTTTTTGGTCTTTTCAAGACAGGGTCTCCCTGTAGCCCCAGCTGTCCTGGAACTCACTCTGTAGACCAGGCTGGCCTTGAACTCACAAAGATCCACCTGCCTCTGCCTCCCGAGTGCTAGGATTAAAGGCGTGCACCACCACGCCTGGCTCATACCTACTTTTATATGTTGGTACATGCACATGTTTTGTGTGTATGTACATTTTAGAAAGTATGATGTGCTTTGTAAAAATAAGCCTCATCTCCCAAGCACAGTCCTGTTTGTGCCTTGCCAATTCATGCAGCTTCTTTTCATTAACTAGTCTAGTGTTCAACTTATAGTTAGCTGACAGCCACTGTGAGGATCTGGGAAGTTTGAGTTGAAGTGTGTTTTATGGTGGATCCATGTAGGATGTATTAACTTCTGTTAACTGTTTGCTCTGTACAGGGAACAAGTGTCCTTTCTCCTTTTCTCCACATTGGATCAGTGATCACATTAGCTGTTATGATCTACAAGAAATCAGCAGTTCAGCTTTTTGAAAAGCATCCATGTCTTTATATACTGACATTTGGTTTTGTGTCAGCTAAAATCACTAATAAACTTGTGGTAAGCACCTCAATTTTTACCTGTTTTGTTTTTAATATTCATCTTATTCTGATTTTTGTTTTGTTTTGTTTTTGTTTTTTGTTTTAGGTGGGAGGTTGGGGGGAACCTGGTTTTCATTCCCTGGCTTCCCAAGTAATCTAGAGGTTTGCTATAAAAATCTCTTCGTGTCAACATAAGGGCTGTTTTCATTCTCTTGAAATTAGAATTTGATTTTGCCTAAAGTTCTTTGAACCTCTACAAGTTTTTGCTATTCTATCCACTGTTTAATTTGGTTGATTGGTTTTACTACACTCTTCAGTCTCACTCTAAACACTCACATGAAAAACCGGTTAATTGGTTTTACTATACTCTTCAGTCTCAGTCTAAACACTCACATGAAAAACCCCTGTAAACATTTTTCATGGCCTTAGTTGACATGATCTATTCCCTTGCTCACACAGCTTTGTTTGGGGTTTTTAGTTGTACAAAGCCAATTATTGCTATCATTCTTGAAACTTCCTATGTGAGCATCATTGGGATTTAGTAGACTGCTGACAGTTGTTCTAATATGAAAATGTCTATATCATTAATTTTTGTTCTCCTCTTAGGTTGCTCACATGACAAAAAGTGAAATGCATTTGCATGACACTGCATTCATAGGCCCAGCACTTTTGTTTCTGGACCAGTATTTTAACAGCTTCATTGATGAATATATAGTACTTTGGATTGCCTTGGTAGGTCTTATGCCATGTCTTATTTCATGATTTGTAAGCTACTTATTTTCTTGTTTGAGCAAATCCTAAGGATTATAGAATGTAATAATGATTAGAAATGGCAGAAATCCACATTTATAATGTGTTGCAAGTTCTTTTTTATTTCACATTTTAGGCTCTGCATGTGTGTTAATACTAGTTTTATTTGTATTAAAACTCAATAATTTTAATTTCTGACTGCGTAACAGAAATTGATACTATACTCTGCAGATTCAGTCTGTCTACTCAGCCTAGCCACTCATTTATAAGCCATCTACCTGCTTTTATTCTGTAGTGGCAGAGGGTAAGCAGTTGAGAGAGAGCACAGCTCGAAAGCTGGAAGTAGCTAGGGATGTAGCTTAGTGGTACTGTGCTTGCTTGGTTGGTGTACATGAGGCCTTGAGTTCAGTCGCTAGCACCATATTAAACAAAAAAAAAAAAATAGTCTGGAATGGTGACATATGGCTGTGGTCCCACCGCTTGGGAGGTAGAAGCAGGAGGATCAGGAAGTTGAAGATCATCCTTAGCTACATAGTGAGTTTGAGGTCAGCTTGGGCTACATGAGTCCCTGTACCAAAAAGTAAAGAAACTAACAATAAAAAGCTTGAAATATTTATTGTCTGAGGAAGAATTTGTTGATCCTTAGCATAAAGGAGCAACCATGAGGCAGTTGATTTACTAATTGTATGGAACTGTAGGTGAAATTGAAAAGGCAGTAAGTCACCATCCTTCTGCCCTTTCAGGAAGCTTAGGGAGTATTGAGCAGGCACTGAGAATCTAATCATTCGTTTCTTCTCTTTTCAGGTCTTCTCTTTTTTTGATTTGATTCGATACTGTGTCAGTGTTTGCAATCAGATTGCATCTCACCTGCATATACATGTTTTCAGAATCAAGGTCTCTACAGCTCACTCTAATCATCACTAATAATGTAGCTGGTGTGCTATAAGCTTACATGTTCTGCAGGAAAGAATCCAAACATATTAAGGAGAATGGGGTTGGATATGAACAAATATAATTTATAATAATCAATGTTATATAACTTTCATTCTTCATTACTGATAACACTCCCTAACTATCCTGTATGAGAATGGGAATTTCAGGTCCCATCCTGTAAATGAAATATGTTGTCAAACAGAGTTTGATCTAAGAAAGCATGCAGGGAAAAAATGCTATGTGTTTGTGATTCTCCTGGATTCAGAATAGTAGTGTCAGAGAAGCACATCCCTGGTTGTGCTGATTTCTGATGTAAAATATTTGCAGGCCAAAAGATGGTTGCTTTTAATTTTAACAAACATCATCTTTTAGTAACATCCTTGTTTGTCTTCTCAAACTTTCTTTCATAAGCTCAATTTGTGACAGATACATCCCACTAGCTTGTGAGGTGAAAGCAGTGATAAAGACCTTAAATTTGGGTGGAAAGGGTTCCTATCTCTACATTATTGAAGAAGTGATGATTTTATTATTGATCAAGAAATGGTGTTTCTCACGGGCTTGGGAAATCCTGTTAGCATGCAGAATAATGTGGTAACTTTGTCAATCCATTTTATTTTTTTAAATAAATATTTGATCTAAAAGCCAGCCTTTTTTTCTTGGTTTAATTCAGATGACAGGTAAACTCCATTTTATATGTCATTTTTAAAAACTTAAGCAAAATTTATTCCTGTCCTTCAATAAATAAGAAAATTAGGTGAACTGTGTTGTCACGATATGCCTATGACCTTATCTTGTAGAAACTCTTCAGCTCTTTAAGGGGGGGGCTGTTTTCATTGTCCCTTTTATGGGGACAGTTGTCTTTGTGTTACAGTCATTAATTACCCTTGTGGTTACCAGTCTTTGGAAGCAGAGGTCTTTCCCCAGCATTTTCAGTTCTCAGACCTGTCACAAGAGGGTCACCTTGCATTCTTCTTTTCTGGGACTCTCCTTTTCAATATGATACTATAATTTGAAGTAAGAACTAAAGGTTCTTTGTAAATTACAACTGATTCCATTGTATACAGATGTTCTGTTGCTGCAATATAATGAGGATGACAACAAAAATGCTTAAGGGCAAAATTAGGTAACTTACTGTTAAATTTTATTTATACCTTATTCTATAATCAGAAATAAAATGTCTACGTTGCCTTGTCAGACAGCCAGAACTATGCTTTCTCATACTTTCATGGTCAAGTCATTGTAGATTTGTATCAACAATAACAGTTAACCTTTTAATATTTTAGTGTGTGCTTCCTTCAGCCCTAGATATCATAAGCATCATCAGATCAATGCTCCCTTTGTAGAATGCCTTAGCCAGCCCTTACTATTGTGTTCATTTACCTAGTAGGGTATCAAAATACACCAACAATGTGCTTCTTTTGGAAAACACATTTCCAGGCTGTTGTTTTGGTCCAGACAAGGTCCCACAGTAGCTCAGGCTGGCTTGAACTCTCAGTTCTGCCTCAGCCTCTTGAATTCTGGGATTATAGGCTATACCACCACAACAGGCTCCAGATTCTGTCTTTAAAGACAATTTGATGGATTCATATTGGAGCCTCAGGATTCAAGGTTCTTGATCTGAAACTTTTCAAGGTATAAGTGATTTAGCAACCACTACTGTAAAACTAAATTAATGATTCTTAGCTGTGAAAAATTGCAGTTAGGTGTGGAATATTTACTACCTGCTGTAGGTGTCTCAGCCCCCCAAATCATATCACATCACTTTTAACTTCAATTTAGCAGCCCCTGCCTCTTATCCCACACTCCAGACCATTTATATTCTTTATATCAGGTTCAGAAATCCAAGTGAGGGCCACACTCAAAAAGGAAGAGAAAAAACAAACATTTAAAGGGTCGAATTCAGGATGCTGCTAAAAGTGTTTCCCGTCTCTTGCAGTGTTTAAACAGAAGTGTTAATGGAGTCTAAAAAGAGGAGTGCCTAGGTTACAACTGTTGGACTCTTTTTTTTTTTTTTTTTTTTTTTTTTTTACAGTCATGTTTGAGAAGCATGACAAGGACCCAGCCAACACAAGCAGACAAGTAACCAGCACAGAACTCTGGAAATGAGCAGCAGCCCCCAATCTTAGTGGCTGAAGAACTATTGGGAAACTGAGTACTGCTTGGTGAGGAAGAGCTGAACTGCTTTAAGAGAGTGGCACTAGATAGGCTGACTAGAGCCCAGTGGATGAACCTGCACTGAGGGATGTCTGGGGACACTAACCTGACTCCATAGGCCTTATCATGAATGACAGAATGCATGAAATCCAGGGGCTGGAGAGATAGCCTAGTGGTTAAGAGAACCGACTGCTCTTGCAGAGGACCCGGGTTCAATCCCCAGCACCCACATGGCGGCTAAGAACTGTCTGTAACTCCAATTCCAGGAGAAGTCCAGTTCCAGGGGAATCCGAGACCCTCTTCTGACCTCCACGGCATTGCACGACATGGGTGCACAGACCTACAAGCAGACAGTACACTCAGATACATACAAAAATAAAAAAAAATAAATAATTTAAGAATGCATGAAATCCAGTGCGGGTGAGGCCTATGGGAGGGTGCCAATGAGGAAGAGAATATAAAGATGATTATGCTGTTGTGTATGAAACACACAAGTTTCAATTTAAAAATATACAAAAAAGATTGATATCCAAAAACAAAAATCACAGTTTGGTTGAATTTTTAAACCTGCATGCCTGTGTTGAGATCCACCTGCCTCTGCCTCCAGAGTGCTGGGATTAAAGAACTGTTGGACTCTTAAGATTTTTTTCCCAAAGGAAAAAAATGTGAATGCAAGATCCCTCCATCTTGAGCTAGAAAATCAAACGACTTACCAAGTAAGCAGTTGAGGTGGGATCTGAGACTGCAAGTAAAGGACTAGATCCAGATGGACTGTGGGCAGGCTGGTCTGTTTTTAAAGGCCATGGAATGGTCTTAAAGGGCTTCTGTTGGGTGGAATTTGTCCCTTTGAGCTAGCTCATGCTACAGGTGCCTCCTTCCTCCTAGCAGGCTCTGCTGTCAGGATTCTGGAGGGCACACTGACTAGCACTGAACACTGCTGTCGGGATTCTGCAGGGCGCGCTGACTAGCACTGAACACTGCTGTCGGGACTCTGGAGGGCGCGCTGACTAGCACTGAACACTGCTGTCGGGACTCTGGAGGGCGCGCTGACTAGCACTGAACACTGCTGTCGGGACTCGGGAGGGCGCGCTGACTAGCACTGAACACTGCTGTCGGGACTCTGGAGGGCGCGCTGACTAGCACTGAACACTGCTGTCGGGACTCTGGAGGGCACACTGACTAGCACTGAACATGGCTATGTTATAGCTGCTCTGACCAAGATCTGTTACCCTTCCTACTAGACATGGAGCTGCTGAACCCTGTGGTTCCAGGCAGCCCAGCAAGACCTCTACATGTCCTCTACAACTTGTTCCATTTATTTTCACATGCATTGCCTCCTATATCAACAAACATGTAACCAGATTGTCATCTTTATTCTCATCCTCACGTGTCAGATCCCTGTTTTGTACATGGGCCATTGGGCCACAATAGCTTTCCCTGTTGAAGACTGTGTAACAGTAGTTCCCAGAGATGGAATTGTAGTAACGTTAACCAAGTGCCCACAATACCTGTACTATTGCTTCCCCCTGCATCATCTCTGCCAAAGTGCAACTTTGAGTACAGTTCTGTGAGATGGGGGGTGAGAGCTCTCAAAGTCCTGAGAAGTCCTGACACCAGCGATCCCAAACTCAAACACCAGTTTGAAGCAGGACCAGGTTACCAAGACTCAGAAAGAAGCCATGGGTTCTGGAGATTGAGATCTTCACTTTCTAGCCATACTGGCAGGGCCCAAATTCCAAACTGGCCTGTAGTTCTACACAGTCCTGTACACCACAGCTTTTACTTCACACTCTTTTCCCTTGATTTCTTCTGTTTCTTCTGTTCTTCATACTCATGTATTTTCTGTTGGAAATAGCCTGTGGATTCAAGCATGTGTGTTAAAGACATCTAATTTGTCAGGCAGTCTGATAAACTCGGGAATTAGCATCAGAAGTTCTCTGAGCAGGCTGGGGCCTGGTCTGCAGAATTACATGTCTGTAATCCTACCACTTAGGAGGCTAATAATGAGACCCCATCTCAAAAGAACAGAAGGACCCCACACTATACCCAAATGCTGCCAGTCCCGAAGCCCTCAATGATGTATTCAGCCTGATCCATAAAGAGGCCCATAAAAAGTAATTAGCTCCAGAATTAAACCATACAACAGGTCTGATGAACAAACCTATTTTTATAAAATACTAGTCCTGAAGCAGGTTCCTGGGTTTCAGGCTGCATCCAACCCCACTGGCACAAGTTACAGCTCTCCCATGAGCCTCTGGAGAGGAACACTCCTGGCCTCATGGTTTAAGAAGAGACCCTTTCTGGAGTGACATGCTGGGAGCCCTATGTACCTGCAGGGGGGGTTCTGCTCTTCTCTGCTTCCTGAATGAACAGGGAGAAGAGCTGTGTCTTCACAAACTTCTTCACAAATCGGCGGTTGGTCTTGGAGGTGAGAGCTTTACAGAAGGACCGTTCTTGGAAGTGGCCTTGACCATTGGCCTCCCTTTTGATATAGGAAGCATAGTGGCCCACAGTTTTAACAAAAAATTGCACAAAGGGGCCTGAAACATGCTCATTGATTTGTTCTGAAGCTGCAGGAGACAGAAAGGCCATTTCAGGGTAACAAAGGGACAAAGTTACCCCAGTTCCCTTCCACTCATGGTTTCCTTTTCATCCCAAAGCTCTGGGGTGGGGGTGGGGGTGGGGGGAGATAGCAGAGTAAATAAATAAATGAAATGGGAGCCTGAGTCTTTTCCCAGGCTCACACCTGTAATCCCAACTTTTAGGAGGAAGCTGAGGCAGCAGGATTGCTGTAAGTTTGAGGCCAGCCTGGGCTACAGTGTGAAACTATCTCAAAAGAAAACAAAAACCAAACCTGGAGCCTGGGTATGGATTCTCTGCCATTGCCTAGGAAAACCAAAATCTCATATTTAAATCTAGGCCTCTGGCCCAGGCTGCTGAACAAGTTCATTGTGGTTCTGGAAGGGAATGGTTGGGAATCGGGACTTCAGGCTCTCTGGAGAAGCCCAGAAGACGAGCCTAGGACTTACTGTTTAACTCATCAATCCCCTGACCAAGTGAGTCTAAAATGTTATCCTGAAGTTTTGGTGGTAGGATGTCTTTTTCATCACCAACCTAGGAGAGGACAGAGTTAGATCAAGGTCAAGTAGTGTGGTCAGGAGGTGCAAGTGAAGGGACACGAGGAGAGCCCGAGGAGGGCACGGCATCACCCACTCAGGTCACCACAGGGAAATGATACGTGTGCAAGGAATTCTCTCGGCCTCCGTGGACTTAGCTTATTATGTCCCTTGCTCAGGAGACACTGTCACTGATGCTCTTAATGAGGCAGGCAGAAAGATCTTTGCCTGTGGCCTCTTCACGAAGGGAGGGCACAGTAGCATAACTTCCCCCTCAAAGTGTTGACCAAAATCAGGAGCATCGTAAGAGTAGAAAGACTGAGTTAGCGGGCCTCGAGCGTCTCTGAACCCAGACACTTACCGACAACAAGAAGGTTCCTTCACAAAGATTCACTAACAGGACCTGCGGTAAACACAGAATGTCTTTATCTCTTCATAGACCTCAGAGTACCTAGCACCTCCCTTCTGCCCAGGGCTATCTCTTGGGCCCAGCTCGCAGTAATGTCAGCATATTTAATGCCCATTTCCTGTTTGGCATTCTCATTCCTCTGGAAATTATCATTTTTTCGCTGGAAGTGTGAGTTCCCTTCCTGGAGAAATGCTGTATATGTAACGTGTGTGTGTAGAAAAGCAGCAGAAGAAAGGGCCAAGGTACAAGGGAAGTACAGCAAAAGGAAATCATAATCACTCAGTAATCAAACACTGATCATACCAAGCATAATAGTGTACACCTTTAACCCCAGACCTCTGACCAATCTCTGGAAAACTGAACTGAGGCAAGCAGGAGGATTAATTGTCTCTAGTTCTAGACCCAGACTAGGCTACACAGAGGTGCTGCCTCCAAAAGAAAGAAAAAGAGAAGACATGGAAATTACAGTAATTGCTTCCCAACACAGAGCATCCACATAGCACTCACATAAATACATACTTTGCATGTTTTATCCCATTTAATCCTAGCGACAGTTCACTGAGACAGGCTTTACCCCATTTTGTAGATGAGCTAAACCTAAAGTTCAGTCCCTAGAGGTTACAGGGCTGAGAAGTAGCAAACCAGTTTCCAAGCACAGACTGCTTTGGAATGCCATTCGTTCTCCTCTCTCCAGCTGTCCTGCAGCACCCAAACCTCTAGTCAGTTCAAGGATAGAGGCAGTTGTGTTCCCATTTCTTCAGGCTTGCAACAAACAACTCCATGCACAATTGCCTGAGGTTCAATTAAAAGCTCACTCAGATTTTGTGGAAGTGGAAATTACTGATAAAGCACATGCTTAACGTGCTGCAGGCTCTGGGTTCACTTAACTAAAAATCTGATAGCGGGGTGTGGTGGCACATGTCTTTAATACCAGCATTTTCAAGAGGCAGAGGCAGGCAAATCTCTCCTAGATCAGGACCAGCCTGGCCTACACAGCTCCCGGCTAGCTGAGGCTACTGGGAGACCCTGTCTAAAGCAAACAAAACAAACTGGATAGCCTTGAGCCTTCCTGCAGGAAACTCCTCAAGAGAACAAGTGCCAAGGTCAACAGGAAGATGAAAGGACAGGAAGCAAAGACACTATATACATACGCTGCAAGTGAGACAAGCACAGGACTGAGTTCCTGGACCATCTATCTCCACCACAGCCTGAGAAGCCTGCAGTCTAGATCACAAACCACAAACAGGCATGCTGCTATGGATTCCTCAGTATTTCTAAGTAATTGGACCAGTTCTGATATTTAAATCGGATTACGATTTTCGCTTCTGAAAACTCATGAGCTCTAATATTGTCTGTTTTTGAGACAGGGTCTTATGTAGCTCAGGCTAGCCTCGAATTCCTTATCTTCCTACTTTTACCCCGAGTCCTGAGATTACAGGTAAGAGATACCACATCTGATCTGTACTATTTTAAAGACCAACATTCAACTACCCCCTTTAGATAAGGTCATAAGTGTACCATAGTTACTCAAATACTGGGCATTTAAGGGCTCACTTGCAGCCCCTATTTTTAGATTGTAGCAGTAGGATCCCTACATATTCCTTACATCCAAATATAAGGAAAGAGGACCTGGAAAGTTTGCCAAAAGACAGCATGCACTGTAATTATCCATCATCAGAGAAAAGTTGAACTAGTCCAGGCCTGAAAGCACTTGTGTACATAGGCTCAGATGCCTTCACTCAAGGAAAGGGGTTCATTTGTGGCCCTCGGAGAAGTGTATGTGTCAAGTTTGCTTATTGTTTTGTTTTGTTTTGTTTTGTTTTCCAGTTTTGAGATTGTTCTCAGAAGTCTTTTCTATATTGGGGTTTGTTATTATCTATGTAGAAATTCCTTTCAGAGAGCTTATGGAAAGTTAGAGAACCCCACCCTCCAACACACACACACACACACACACACACACACACACACACACTTCACATGGACTTCCTCTTTCTCCTGCCATTTCTCAGAGGAGTGAAATAAGGCAAAGCTTTTAGATAGCAAGAACTAGAGCCTCGCTGGCCCTCAGTGTGTCTTCCTGCCTGACGGTCAGGGGAGGAGCTCTAGCTTGCGAGGAGGGAAGTTTCATAACATCTGGGGTTGTGACATTTTAAGTTTTATTGCTAAACCCAGGGTTGATACTCTGCCCCAGTTAGCCATGAGGCCAAGGGTGGCTTGGAGGGCATGTGTACTCAGTCAGTACAAAGCAAAGGAAAGCGCTACGAGAGCAGAGGGGAACAGCGACAACTTCCCGGAAGGACTTTGGACTTGTTCTTAGCTAGGTTCCACCGTGGTCTCATCTGGACCTCTCTTACCTCTTGTGTAAAGGGGGAACTCCTCCCATGAGGACTAGCTCCAGGCCTCTAGTAGCTTGCATCAAGATGCCTTGATAGGTAACCCTGTCTCTGCACTGAGTCAGGGCTGACATTCCCAAGCAATCTTCCTGCTTTCAGATATAGTAACATACTATCCTAAGGTCAGAGCACATGTTTTAAGTTCTTTTTCCAACTTAGGGATAGCTTATGTGATGGCACCCATTTTCACAACTGAACCCTCAACTGTGTCTGGGTCATCGCCAAGGAATAAGAAACAATAAATCTAAAAGGGATTTGAATCTATGCCCTCATCCAACTAAGCTCCAAGCAATTTAGAAAGATGATTCTTGCTGCAAATGTCTGCATTTTCAAGACTCGTAGTTTACAAAAGAGCTTGCTTCTAAGGCATTTGAATGGATTCCAGCGGGGTGTGTATTGTACAGACCAGCTGTGGCACTCATTCATCTGCGAGATAGGACACAAGAAACTTCTCAATAGAACTAGTCACTCCCAGACAGTCTCATGGTCCCTGAATAAGCAGCATCTTGCCTCCTAAGCCCACAGAGGAATCACACAAGAGAAGAGAACCAACACTTACTAAGCTTGAGCTATATGTCAGCTGCTGGTCTAGGCACTCACACAAGTCATTTCCCCAAGTCTCTAGCAACTGAACACTGTTATCCCCATTTTACTGATGAGGAAGTTCAGGCTGAAAGAGATTAACTTTCTCAGATCCCACAACTGTTCGTAGCAGAGCCTGGATCCAAATCCAGGCCTGCCTGGCTCCACACAATGCACTGTCCTTGCTGCAGCATACCTCTTCCATGGGGCTGTCCATAACCTCCTGCTGGAAGCGCATTTGTACTCCAACCATAAAGGGCGTGGGGCAGCAGACGGTGGCCAGCAGGCTCTCAGGGACGACAGGGATGTAGGTGTGTGCCCAGCTGAAGGGGTAGAGCAGGGCAGCTGCAGCATGTATACACTGAGACAGTGTGCTGGAACAGGACAGAGAATGAGTCAGCATGGCCCGTGTACCCTCACAGCCCCTGCCGGGGCTGCCTGTGTGAGGCATAAAGGCAAGTCTCAGAGGCATGACAGTCACAGAGCTTGTAGCTACTTGTTGTTAGAAGGGGAAGGGCAAAAAACCCAGAGAGCTGAGGCTCCACTAACCAGGGCAGGGCCCTCTTTAATCTATATTCCCAGCTAGTCCTCTCAAGTCATTACTGCTAAAAATAAGAGAGACACAGAAAAGGGGAAGACAGAAAGGATTCCTCCACTTAAACAGAAGTGACTGAGCCCCTACTCTGAGCCCAAAACTGTGCAAGAGACACAAAGGATAGCCCCTGCTTTGAAGAAACTTGGTGTAGCGCAGAGGAAGCCAGTCAACCCCGGGCCTTAGTGAAGAGGACGAGCCTTTTCGTCTTGAGTCTATCCACCTTCATCCCCAGCTTTGACCTGCCATGGTTTCCTCTGGCCCCGTGAGGTTACTGAAATCTATCAGGTTGGGCAAGAGTTAGCTTGGGAAATTCCTAGGTTCCAGGAACCACTACTCGAAGATTCCTCCGTGGAAAGTCCCACCGAGAGGTGGCTCCTCTAGACTTTGTCACAAAGCATTCCTATTCCTGCCCAAGTCACAACTCAGCCCCCTCCTCATCCTACCAGACACACACACACACACACACACACACACACACACACACACACACACAGAGTCCACTCTCTGGCTTCTCTGCTGGTTTTCATGGCTTTTCATTTCTCCAGCCAAGGCCAATAAAAACACAGATGCGGAAACCTGGGTATCAAGCTAGCACTTCCTGAGTTAGAAAGACTGAGTCTCAGTGCCTAGCTAAAGCTTGGCTGACTGGAAGTCCCCTCCCAGCCCCAGCCTCCTGGATCTGAAAACACGATGTAGGAAGGAAGTGGGGAGTGGTAATACTTCCTGGAGAAAGTTTGCCTCTGAGAGGTAGATCGCCAGCCTCCATTTCCCAGATACCGATTGGACAGGAAAGAACTGAGCCCAAGCCAAGGCCCCAGGCACCACAGAATCTTCTGGTTTCCATACAGGACTGGAAGTGAAAGAGCCACCTCCCCACAAGGATCAGCCTGTGATTACTTCACCCTTGGTTATTGCCGGTGTTCTTATAATTTTGAATACACAGACCCCAATCCCTGCCCAAGCTCCCTTTCCTCTGAAACCCATGGCACTTGCTTGACACTCTGACCTCTGTTGTTTCCCTAACTTCTTTTTCTTCTTCTTCTTCCATTAAAGGTCAGAACCAAGATTCAGCTCAAAATCACTTGCTTCTTGGTGAGCATGCTGGTGCACACCTTTAATCACAGCATGCATGTAGGCAGCCAGAGCTCTGTGAGTTCAGGCCAGCCACACCTACATAGTGAGACTCTCAAAAAAAAAAAAAAAAAAAAAAAAAAGATACTTTTTCACCCTCCAAGATATAACAGAAAGTCAACTTCCTATTGTTTTTAATTAACTTTTTTCCTCTCTGTCACATGTGGCCCCATGTCTTTTTAAGACTTGAAGCCCCTCAAAGGTAGGAACAAAAGAACGACCACACCCTGCTTCTGCCCTACACAGGGGTATGTGCACCTGTGAGCTGACCGAGACGCCGTGCTCATCCTCACTAGTCTGCACCTGGCAGGATTCTAGGTACCTACCACTGTCCATCATCCCCTTTAATCCTCACCACAACCAGGTGAAACAAGTCCAATCATTTCCATTCTATAGATAAGGAAGTCTGGACTTCAAATTAAGAAGCAGGCTATGGCTGGAGCTAGAAGACATCATGCTGAGTGAAGTAACACAGTCCCAGAAAAACAAACGACAAATGGTATCCCTCATCTGTGGATGCTAGTGCCAATTACCTAGTTGTAAGTACTTCTTGTGCAGGGCCCCTTGAGTTTTTGTCTAAGCAGTTGGGAGTGATGAATATTGGAAACAACAACAACAACAGAAAGGACTGCATCAAAGAACTGACTGAAACAGTGAACTTCTGCTCAAAACAGTCAACTTCCACATGGAGAATATCGAGAAAGACTGAGAAAGAGATGAAAAGCATGTTTGGCAGAATGCATGAGCTCTGGTGGGGTGGGGGGATAGGGTGGGGGACAGGGGTCTAGGTTTGATAATCTTGTACAAAATATGTATTAAAAAAGAAAAAAAAAGAAGGTCTAAAGGAAACTTAATGGTTAAAGTGGAAGAACAGGATTTGAAACTCAAATGTGCTGATTTCAATGCCTATGCTTAAAACCAATCCATTATCCTGCATCTCTGAAAGGGCAGACACCAAGTCTTCTTGTCATCTTCCCAATGCTTGGCATCTGGCAAACACCTGCCATGCAATAAAATGTTTGTTGAATGACTGATTAAGTGGACAGATGAGCTTACCCTTCATATCATTATACGCCTTCCTGTCCTCTTCTCCACCCTCTTCCCTCCCTCTACCTGGTCTCGAAAGGGCAGAATCATGCTTGCATTAACCCTTACCTGGGTTTCAGTAGGAACACTCCATATCTTTCCCAGAGTTTAGTCAGAAACCTTCTTCAAGCCCAGGCAGTGACCAAGTTCAGAGATGGACAGAGGAGTAAGAGTAGCAGTTTCTCTAGGTCTAAAAGTGCAGATCCTGAACTGGACGTAGAAGGGTGAACACGTGGGTCCTATAATCTGACTGCCTTTGAGACTCTCTAGTGTGTTCCCATGAACCCAGGGATGCAGGCCAAGGTAGCCGGTCAGTGGATGAACGTACCTGAGATCTTCTGCCAGGAAGATGATTTTTCTTTCCAGCACTGCAGAGGCAAAGATCTGAATAATCTGTTCAAAATGGAGACAGTGCAACAGAGTGCTAAAATCCACATGCTCAAGGTGGGAGTCCAGGGGCCGTGTCAGTGAGATGAACTGTAGGAAAGAAAACCCAACAGGAAGGTGTCAGTGCAAAATCACAGACCCTGGAATGCTGGACCAGCCCCCCCCCCAATTCTCCCCACAGAACAGATCAGACCCTGGCTCATCTGTCAGGCTAAAAACCCACCAGTGGTTTCCTTCTGCTCTGAGTGAAGCAGGGTAGACTCTTCGGCCTGACTCATGAGTCCAGCCTGGAGCACACTCCTCTCTCAGCATGCTTCACCATGTACATGTTAGCCCTGGAGCAGAACCCCTCCTGTCACAAGCCTCTGATGGGTCTCCCCAGGGCTGCCCTCCTCAGGTCATCCTCTTTCAGGTCTCAGAGGCCCACTGCCCTCACCATAAGACTTCTGCATCCTTTTCTCATGCCAAACATGGCTTTTGCATTGCAAGTGCCTAGTCTTTAATTGTAAAGTCACTGGTGTGTTTACTCAATTTAGCATGCCTTCCCCATGAGACTTTAGCTCCATGAGGTCAGGGGGCCATGTTAATTTTGGTTACCACTGCACACCCAGAAAATGCATAGCTCAACACAGAGTAAAGCTTTCAGTACTTATTTTTCCAGTAACTGGAAATTTCTAACAACTCCCCATGTCCTGTGGGATACACATGGGACTCTCCAAAGTTCCAGAAATTGGGCTGGAATTCTTATAACAATGTTCTACTTGCTGCCTCTATCTCTTCAGTGACAGAGTAAAAGCATTTCATGAGACATGGGCAGGGACTGAGGGGTGGGGATGGATGATAAGAAGGCAGATGGAGACCGTAAGGTACACGCATGCAAGCACACACACACGGAGTACAGGTAAGGTGTAGGAGCAAATGAAAGTTCAGGAGGTAGGGACAGACTTAACAGCAAACCCCTCAACTTACATGATGTACTGATCACAGACAAAATTCAGTGGGCCAAACAGTAATTAGGTGCTGTTGCATATCACGTTAGAAAGTTCAGCAAATTAGGGTAGATTTTCAGCTGTGCAGATAATTCTAATGCTCAGTTCAGTTTCCCTAACTTTAACTTGGTAAATGAAGGAACAGTGGTACCACAGAAGCCTATCCTCTCCAGCCATGAGGAACATCACACACTTGCTAACCTACCTCCGTGCCCGAGTCAGGGATGAAGCTCTTCAGGGTGACAGTCTTTCCAGGTGCAGGGAAGGCTGCTTCTCGGAGGCCTTGCATGAATGGGTAGATGACAGCCATAGAGATCTGATGCCTCTTCTCTACTTCATCCAGGATCTTCAGGGGAAGGACCACAGGAAGCAAGGCTTAGCTGCCGAGTATGCTAAGGCTCTCATACTGGTCCTGCTTATTCTCAAGTATCGTCCAGGCCCCTCCAACATCTGGTTCTCTTCTGCTTTAATATCTGCTTATTTCCTGAATAAGACTTGCTCTCTAAGCCTTCTCATTTCATCTTATATCCCTTCCTCTTCCTAACGTTAACATTAAACTACAACTCCAGTAAGTCATTCTCCATGTAGGGACTAGCTGGAGTAGGAGCCTAGAAGCCTCACTTTCTGGGTATCACCCTCGTCAACTTCCACTAGAGTGGAAGTCCTGAGGGTCAGGGGCTGCCACCATGCCTCAGCATCCCGCACAGAGGTAAGCACCATTCACGCAAAAGCTGCTTGGTTCCGCCCCTCCACTCAGCATCCTGTGGCCCCCAAGACGCCATGTCCATTCTGAGTGACTCTACTTTCATCCTGACTCTAGCCCCAGCAGCAGCACAAGTCCTCAACTTCTCTTCCACTTGAAGGAGCCAGGGCAGGTTTGAAGGTCAGTACTGTATAATGATTGCCTTGAGCCTTGCGTGTGCTCTGCTTTCTATGAAGAGCTTCTCAAGTCAGCTCATGTGAGCCTCACACTCACTTGGAAGATAGAAAGGTGAGTGATCACTCAATCCATTTCACAGATGATAAACCCAAAACTGAGAAGAATCTTGAAGCTCTTCCCCTGTTCAACTTTTACTGCTTTCTTCATTGCAAGGGAACAACAGTCTTCTGGATTTCCTTGAAATCAGGTTTAATCCAAATCCTTCCCTGTCTCAGTTCTCCCATACATCCTTAATGCTGGCTGTATATTCAGAAAAGCACTCTACCAAGGGCTCAAATTGCAAAGCAAGGCAGGCAGCCAGGCAGAGCCAGAAAGCTGAACAGGCCTGCCTAACAAGCCCGAAGGAATCTCCTCCTCCCTTACCTTGGAGAACAAGCCAAAGCAGCCAATGCAGCTGATGATGCAGTATACTTTGGGAAGGCGAGGGCCAGGGCCGGCGGGCTAGGGAGGGACAAGAGTTTCCTTCAGGGCTGCAGTGTCTTCAAGAGCTTCCCAACCTGGGGCTAATGGGGGAAAAGGTGGAATGCTGGGGGTTGATGGGCTGGATGAAGAAAGGTCTGACTGTGCAGAGGTTCTGGTTCATGGAAAGGACAGGAGGAAGGTCTAAATGGTCACCAAGGTCAAAAAAAAAGATGGTTTTACTACAAACAGTAGCCAAATTATGCAATCATCCTAGGTGTCCCTTAACAGAACAATGGATAAAGAAAATGTGGTATATACACACAACTGACTATTATTCAACCATTAAAATGGAAATTATGGTCCTGGGCATGGTAGCACACACCTCTAGTCCTGGCACTTAGGAAATAGAGGCAGGCGGATCTCTGTGAGATCAAGCCCAGCCTGCTCTACGTAGAGTTTGAGGTCAGCTGAAGCTACAGGAAGATCTTGTCTCCAAAACACCAAAACAGAAAAGAAGAAAGAAATTATGACATGTGGAAGAAAATGGTTAGAACTATCATTCAACATATTAAAAAAAAGCCAGGCATGGAATGAAAAATATTACATTCTCTCTCATAAGTTTAAAAAAAATGACATGAAAGTAGAAAGGGGACTATTTGGGAAGAAGGAGACTAGCACAATGGGGGAGGGAATACAATCAAAGTGCATGGTATGCATGCATGAAAATATCACAATAAAGCCTATTTCATACAACGAACAAAGATGATGATGATGACGAAGAGGAGGAGGGGGGTGGAGGAGGAGGAGTGAAGGAGGAGGAAGAGAAAGAGGAGGAGAGAGGAAGAGGACAAGGATGAGGAAGAAGGTGGCAGCTTTCAGGCCAGGAACTCAAAAGCAAACACTCCGGTATCACGGACAACATGAACTGAAGGTTAATGTGAGCAAACACAAGAGTGTCTTAGACATGAGATGATTAGAGAGGAGAACACTATAAAGGCCCCTTAGAGAATCCTACTGAGACCCGGGAATTGAACCTAGGTGCTCAAGTCCTAGACTCCAGGAGGCTCCAGGGGCCAAGGCAAGCAGGCCTTGCTGGGAAAAATAGAGAGAGGAGTCAGTTGGATCCTCTTACAGTGTGTGGAGCTGTTGAGCTGTGGAGACCATAAGCCAGAGCTGGGAGACGACAGTCCTTGGGGTAGAAGAGGAGCAAAAGGTTTTGTTGTTATGGGATTCCAGAAGGGCACTGACAGGGCAGCAGAAGCTGAGCTGCACTCTCCCACAACACCACTGCCACATGGCCTGAGTTTTTGCAGCTGAGGCCTGAGCAAGTCCAGCTGTGGAGCTGAACAGGCTGCAGAAGGGGGGGGGGGGAGGCTGAGCAGCACAGACCAAGAGGCGCCTGCAGTAGCCAATCTTCCTGCTCCCATCCACATTGGTCAGGACGAACGAGAAGGTCTCCCTGAGAAAGAACAGACAGATGGTATGCATTGAATGCTCACTGGACTTGGAAATAGGAATGAGGCTGGCATCAGAGGAGTGGAAAGGAGGGCAAAGGGGAACTGGTGATTAATCGTGAGTGTAATCACTCCAGTAACTTATTAAGAACTCAGTGGTACCAAGCCCTAAATGCCACACTTCATTTGATTCTCCAAACAATATTGGGGAGGGAGGTTCAGTCAGTACCCCCACTTTAAGATGAAGGAAGTGAAGCTCTGAGAGGGTATTTCTTATCCATACTGGAACTCACAGTCAACTTCCAGTGTTCACAATATAAAGACCTTTCCTTATTGCCTTCGTAGAGGCCAAAGACTCTGTTCAAGCAAGCTTCTGCTAGTGCAGAGTCAAAATCGACTACTGCTCCTAGAGCAGGTGAGAGGTTCTCAGTGGTCTTTGGATAAAGGTCACAGCTTAGGTCTTTGGCCATAAGGATCCCTAAACAAGATATTCCCTTAGCAAGAACTCAGAATACACATCAGGTGAGGGGGTCACAGAAGCCACACATGGGCCTCTTCTATCCATTCTGATACCCTGGCCCCAGGCTGAGTGGTTACCTGGGATATTCGGTGCGTGGTACCCACTCATTCCCATCTGGGAAGCAGAACAAAGGGATGGCTTTGAGAAGCCTCTCCTCCTCTTCCTGCTGACCCCGGAGCAGATTCTCCCGCTACAAGGAAAAGACAAACGGATTGCAGGGGCAGAAGGAGAGCTCAGAGGGCTGGCGGGCTTTTTTGAAGCATTATAGCCATTTGGGGATAAGCTTTCCCACTGGCATAGGGTGCGAACGAGTGTCTTTGGTTGGTAGTCCGCACGATCTGCATTCTGGGTCTATCTAGAATGACCCCAAAGATGAAACAATTTGTTTTGGGCCACATCAACTTGATCTCGCCTTGGACTTTAGTATCCTGAGGATTTACATATTCAAGGAGATCAAAAAGGCCCAAGCTGGCTCACCCCCCCTGAGAGGGTGACATCAGAAATACCACATCAGAGAAGAGAAGCAGCCTGCCCAGTTGCTGCACCTGCTAACCAGAGGAGTTAACAAGAACAGAGCCCTAGTGTCACCCCTTCACCCAGCACAGGATGAGGCAAAGAAGACTCTGATACTTGGGGAATCTGATCTCTGGGCTTGGGTAAAGTTCTGGGCCTGCTTGCTCCTCTCCCACACAACCAAGAAGGGTATGCCTTCTTAGGGTCCTGGAATAAGCTGAGGGAGAGAGGTGATGGTGCTGGAATTTGGAAGAACTAGGTGGCCCTTTAAGCACAAGCCTGGCTTCCCTGCTACAGACATTCAGTCAGTCCCTCATAAAGCAGTCAGACCTAGATTCTGTGGGTGATAACAGAAAATGGGCTAGGTTAAGAAGGAAATGAGAGCACAAAGCTCAAAGCTCAAGGCCCAGGGGGGTGGGGGGGCAGGAGTATATCCCCACTGCGCCTGCCTTTCAAACACCCTCTGTCTTCTCACCTCAATTCTCAGTCCCCCTCCCTCAGTTCTTACCTTGGGAAACTGGTAGGTGATTGTTGGCTCATAATCATCTCCTGAATGCTTTCTCTTTAAAGAAACAACAACAAGGTATTCAAAAAAGTGCTGGCTCCCAGCAAAGCTGTGCAGAGTCTGGTCCTGGATCCTTTCCGGTTCCGTTACAGCTTCTCTGGAATTGTTCTGTGGAGGTCCTGGAATTGAGATACAAGAGTCCCTTCGGTATCTCATCCACCTATTCTGTGGCATCCGTAAGAATCTGGGCAACTTCCACACCTCAAGACTGCCTTGTCAGCTCTGAGATACCTGAAGCCTGACCGGCACCACCAGTCAGTGGGCAGGACCACAGCCAAGAGGGCAAGTTCCACACCTGACCTGGGAAACCTGAAACCATGGGGAGTTACAGGGAGGAAAAAAAACTACTGATGTAGAAGCTGAGGAACTGTGTGCTATGGGGGCTCCAGAAGGCCCGGTGCCAGACACTGTATGGCCTGCCTACCGGAGCAGTCCTGGGACAGCATTTCCTGAGCCCTGAGTAAACCTGTACTAAATCATCAGAGCAGGCCCGCAGAGCTTGTGACTATTACCACATCGAGACCTCCTAGGGCCATGACTGACTCTGCAGACCAACAGAGGAATCCTTCTAGCCTGGTCACATGGGGGACCATGTGGAGGTCCGCATGTAAAGGAAAAAGAGGGAGGAGCACCTCCAAGAGGAAACAGCCCATTTAAGAGGATCACCCTAAAAAAGGAAGTAGGCAATCCAGTCCTGACCTGCTCGAAGTCGAGGCAAGCGATTGCAGATGAGCCTCAGGGCTCCGCCTATCCCTTCTCCTTCCATCGCTCTGTGCTTTCGGGGCATGAGTGCTCTCCTTTCCCCTTCAGCCCGGCCAGAAAGCCAAAGAAAGAAGCTTCTGCTTTGGTGTCCAGTCCCAACTCTAGTAGAGCCACACTGTCTCCAAAAGGGGGAGAGCAGTTTCCACCCTGTGCTCCCAGTGGTTGAGCTAGAAAGATGTGACAGGGCTCAGGAGGCAGCCTAACATGGGTACTGACACAGGCAGCATCCTGGCACTGCGGCTCAGCTTTTGGCTCCTCCCAAGAGGCCCAGGGTGTGGTAAGAGAAAAGGTCATGAGCAAACATCTCGAGGCCCAGCTGCTTCTGGGCTAAGGGCTTTGAATTCCGGGGCTGCAGAGCCTGCAGGTGCAGTGACTTTATTTACAACCTCGGGCACTGAAGAATGCCTGAAAACATCATACTGTGGGCATTGGAACTTCACGGTCTCAGAATAGGGATCTTACATCCTGTATCTTTGATTGCTCACCATTCACTTCTCAACTTGGTCATCACAAGCTGCAAACTGCCACTAGAGCACTTGCAGAACCTCCAGGAATTCAGCATCTCAACCAAGATCACAGGACGGAACACTGCAGCCAAGATGCCCCTGCCTGGCCTTGATCCAGATAAGTAAACTTGGGTCCATAATTATTTAAGTGGATTAATATTTTAGCAAGAGAGGGAGGCCTAGAAATCAATACAGAACTCACAGATCCCCTCCTCATGGTGAGATAAAGTGCAAAGCCCATCTCTAAGAGTTCCAGGGATTATAGAATAAACTACATGATGATACACTGACCCCCTGCAACCTGTCCTGGGCTAAGGCAAAAAATTTTC
The DNA here is from genome assembly GCA_009823505.1 of Rhizomys pruinosus. Taxonomy (NCBI): domain Eukaryota; kingdom Metazoa; phylum Chordata; class Mammalia; order Rodentia; family Spalacidae; genus Rhizomys; species Rhizomys pruinosus. Next base: position 229,341 of record VZQC01006772.1, read on the forward strand.
TCACTGGGACTGTTCCAGGGCTTCAGCAGATTCTCTCTTTCCAAAAGGGCAGCTCAGGAAACTGTCCCCAACCTACAGCAAGCGACTGGTTGGATCGGTAGCAGTAGGAGTACAAAGCATGTGGCTGAACCTCCTCCTACCCCAACTCCTGTTCAGCCTTTCTCCCTGGTGTGCCAGGTCTACAAGCTGAACTGTGGGCCCAGTGCTGTATCTAAAGACTGAGTAAGAGGGTTGTGAGGGAAGTAGTCATCTGATATCCTAGGATTTTCACAGAAAGTCCTGAATACAGAAATGCACAGGGCAAGGGGAAAGAACCTTTGTCAGGAAGTTGCTCAAAGGGGAGGGAAGAGGCAAAAGATTTTGTTCCTGTGTCTGCCACTCCTGCAAAGAATCACCAGTCTCTGGAAGGGTGTGGGGAGCTTTGGTAAAGAAGACTGCTGCCCTGCTCCTAAGAGCCCTAGACTGGGCTTTTGTAGCACTAGTAAAAGCCAGAGATCAGAGGCCCAACCCTGAGTCCAGGGAGAAGCCCCAGTCATAGTAAATAGCATGGTAGGAAAGCTGGAACGGTGAGGAGCATGAACCAGGACACTCCAAGCACCAGGCATCCTATGCAACCTCTGCAGACCCTCACTGGCTGTCTTGAGGAACAAGCACCTGTCTGATACAGAAGAGGAAACTGAGGCATGGAGTAATTCAAAGGCTATTTAAGATTAACAGAATCTATGGAAGGTGGGAGTTAGGAAAGCTCCAGGTCTAGGCTCTGGCTCTCTGAACAAACATCCCACAAAGGTTCGTAAAGGACTTTGAGAACCAGAATCATCTTCCTGATATTCCAGAACCTCAGGAAATGTCTTTTCCTAAATCCTTTGGGCAGCATTTTCAGCCCATTTCCCTCCTGCTTTATCAGGAGAAACAAGGGAATAGCAAAGTCAGAAATTCTTGAGAAAAAAAAGTCACTAGATTTTTGGGCTTAAGGCCAAAGAAATCTAACAAACGCTGCTTTCTCTTTCTCCCTCTTCAAAAGGGGTTATCAGCAGAGCATTCGAAAAACTACCAAACTCCCAAGTTTGGTAAAGCATCCCACTTAGTCCCCAGTGCCCTGGAATGGAATCATTATCCTCACTCTTAATTGAGGAAGGAGCCACCCTTTCTAGGGCAGTCCTAAGTCTGGTTACACTTGTTCCCTGTCCAGGAAGCCCCTCCCACAGCCACCTGACTGAAGATGAGGGGACTTCTGGGAACCTTGATCTAAAAAGCCCTTGTTTCCTCTTTACTGAGCTGGAGGCAACACAGGACCACCATATCTGTCTTCCCTAGAAGTATGAGGTACACACACACACACACACACACACACACACACACACACACACACACACACACACACACACACACATATACACATGCCCCTAAAACATAACTTCCCTGAGCCAGAATGGCCCAAGAGAGTAGGAGAAATCCCCCAGGAAGCCAGAAGATGGCATGAAAGATGAAGAAGGCACACCCACACGACCTGACAGGTGCCAAACCTCTCAAGACAGGTGTGTGGGCTGCTTGTCTTCCTGTTCTCCAACCACAAGGAAGCACCTCCAAAAATAATCACCAGCTTTATCTTGGGGTGCGAAGGGGGTGGGGAAAAACTGGAATGTGTTTTCTGAGCCACAGGGAGCAGACTCCAGGCTTTCAACAGATTACCCCCGGGCTAGGAAGCCCAGAAAAACCAGGTCAAGGCTCTCCAGAGAACAGGGGACACATCTCTGCATTTTGCTCCAGCCATGAAGACCTCTCCCTTGGTGCCACAGGCCAGATGAGCCAGAACTAAGGAAGGAGAAGAGGTGGCATAAGTGTCAGCAGAACAGTTGATCAGGCAGAAGTCACTGTGGCCTAGAGAAGGAAGCAATGACCTTGCCTGGGGGTGTCCCCAACCTTGGGGCCTCTTACAAGAGGGGCTCACTCTCCACTAGCCAATACTAGAGAGCATGAGCTTTCTGGAAAAGACCCCTAGGAACCTTCCAGTCCTCTTTCCTGTTTAGAAGCAGGATCTTTGAGGGAAGTCATGGTTGGCTCAGCCATAGCATCAAACAAAAATACACAATAAATGTTTGTGGAATGAATGGATATATTAATGAATCCCAATTGCTTTTCCCAGAAAAAAGAAAAAAGGAAACTGGCAACGATTTCTAATTTAATCCCCATCAGCTATCCTGGACAGGTAAAGGATTCTCATCTCACAGGGCTAGCTAGGGTAAGTGGTTTTTTTCTGGGTCACACCGCCCAGCACACTGCATTGCCCCTGGTGGGTGCTAAGGTCGTCAGAGAGACTAGTTTTCAGGGCTTGCAGATATCTGTGGGGCAGGGACAGGCTGCCTCCCAGGAACTACAGTTCAGTTCCAGGCAGCTAAGTGGGGTGGGACAGCGCCTCCGGGAGAGCTAGGTAGTCAGAACTTGAGGCACACTGAGGCAGCAACACCAGCTTGCCCCAGGGCCCCAGGACCGATGCAGGTCTGTCGCAAGCAGCCTACCCCTGAACCCCACAGGTCTGGCCACTCGACTGACATCTACCTGCTTTCTTGAACTCACCTGACTCTCGGCCAGCCCTCCCGCGTCGCGCCTAGACTTCTCTAGGGTCCTGACCCCTGCACGGCTCTGCGCCGGTCCCACCACCCACAGTCCCTGCGCCCCGGTGCCGGTGCCGTCCCCGCGCCCTCCCCCTCGCGCGCCCTGGCCGGCACTAACCACCATGGCCGCGCTTCAGCCTCAGGCTGGCTCGGAGACGGCGGCCGAGCCCATCCATGGCCCTCGAATGCCAGCGCCCGCTCCCAAGTCCGCGCCGGCCCCGCCCCCCAATCCTTGACCTTCGCGGGGCCCCGCCACTTTCACTTTCACGCGGGGTGGGGGGGAGGCTTGGGGCGGGGCAGCGCACCTTCCGGGCTCCTGCCCAACCCACCACGCACCTGGGCGGGCCGCTCTTCTCGGGGCCCCTAGTTACTAGTTGTGGGGTGACCGAGGGCGCTCCACGCGCATCCGGGAGGGGCGGTGCCACCGTGGTCCCACCCTCCGTGAAACACTGGAGACCCCTACCCCCAGGCGAGGGCTGGGAAATACACTTCTCTCCCAGGTGGCGCCACACCAATCCCAGAAGGTGCACAATTTTTAGATCTCACATCCTTGCACACCCCTGCATCCCTGCTCCGCACCTCTGTCCCTTTCCAGGTCCCTTGTTTGAGTTCTACTCCCTCCTGACTCCTGCGGAGGTACTGGAGAGGAAAATTAAAGGACTGACCCTGCCCTCCATTCAACTTCGTTAGTCTGCAGATGAACAAAATGAGGATAATCCCTGCCTCACTGCCTCACCAAGATTCCTGAATGTCAGGGAAATAGGAAGCTTTTCATTAAGTGTTCTGTGATACAAATTTAAGACTCCTGTCAATCCCTTCTAATCAGAGACACCAACACCGTCTTCCAGCCCTTCCTCCTCTTCTCAGCTTCACTGACTTTCAAAAGGGCCCAGATTTTAAACTTCACCTATCAACTTTGATACTACTAAGCAGCAGGATCTGCCCTGCCTCGGGCTTTCACTCCCACGGAGGTATCTGTAAAGAAGGGATGAGCAGAGGCTGCCTGAACTTTCCATATTCAGGAAGATCTTAACTTTGGTTTCAGGAGTGAGAGGCAAAAGGAAACAAGGACTGTCAGAAGTATGCCTGGAAATGATCCCCAAAGCACAGCCCCCTTCAGTCTCTCCATGGCTAGGTAGCTCCAGGTGATCCCACAGCCCTCAGCTCTGTAGTGCGGAAGACTGAACTGGGAATCGAGCCCTAGCATTAAACTGTCTGCTCTGGGCAGACACTTAAAGAGTTGCCTTTACTCTGGGAGTGGGCAACTTTGCACCTAATTACGTGCTGCGTTTCTGTTATCTGTTCCCTATTCTCTGGATTCCTGCACCAAAGGACATCACTGTCCCCAAGCACCTTCTCTTGTGAGACGGGTGGCTTATTATTCATCTCTGCTTGAGGATGAGCCACACGTGAAAACCTTGTCCAACTAGTTGACCATTATTATATGCTAATTCTCCCAAGCTATTTTACAGTCTCCCAAAGTTTTTTCTTCCTTTAAAAGCAGGTCAAGAAGACTAGACGTAAACCAAGAAGACAAGAACAAAAATATTCATGGAAATCATATTCAAAACAGCCTCCAGGCTGGAGAGATGGCTCAGCAGTTAAGAGCGCCTGACCGCTCTTGCAAAGTACCTGGGTTTGGTTCCTACCGTCTTTAACTCCAGTTCCAAGGGATCTGACACCCTCTTCTGACCTTGGTGGGCATTTCATGACATGGGTCCATCTACTTACCTACATATAGGCAATACACTCATACACAGAAAATAAAAATAATAAATAAAATATTTTTTGAAAGAAATAGCCTCAAATGGAAAAAAACTCACGTGTCCCTTAACAGTAAGGTAGAGGAATTGTGGTATATTTATAAAATGGCATACTATGCAGCAGTAAAAATAATTAAGCCCTTGTTGCATGCAATCACATACCTGTACTGCAAAAATAATGTTCATCAAAAGATGGGATATGTTTCAATTATGTTTCAATTTACATAAAGCGTGAAACAGAAAAAACTATCTCTAGTATGGACAATCAGGATTACTTTTAGAGAGGAAGGAAGAAATAATAGTTGGGTTATAATACAGGACCTCTAGAGTGTTGCCCATGTCCACTTCTAACCTGGCCACAGATACATGGATGCATTCAGTAGGTGGCCATTCCATGCACTAAAAACTTAAGAACTTTTCAAGGTACATGAGACTTTCATCCAGAGATTTTTTTTTTTCCACAAGTGATATAGTAGTGAAATGGGTGTGCAAACTGGCTGCATTGAAGTGAGAAATGACTAGGATGTGAGGAAGTATAACCTATATCTCAGAAATATGCGAAATAACAGGGAAAGGTTCACTGGTCTAAAACTGAAGAAAGATTTGCATTCTACGTGGTGGATTCAATAAGAAGGCAAGAGAGTGTTAGAGGCTGAGGGATTGAGAAGGCAGGGCTCAGGAAAGGGGACAGAGGAAGCAAGGACTAAGAGGAGAGGAAGGAGGTTCAATGGAATTTTTACTTTAATTATTTTTATTGCTAGCATAAATTATTTTTATAAAACAGTGAATTTCATTATGACATGGTTCCACATGTATACAACATGTTTGATCATCGTCACCACCCTTTCACTGCCCCTTGTCTCCCCTTGCGAATGGGCCTCCTCCCTCCACATAGTTCATATATTCCTGTTTCTGCTTTCATGTTTTTTTTTAATCTAGATATTGAATATGAGAAAGCATGCAGCATTTATCTTCCTAAGTCTGGTTATCTTAATATAATGATCTCCAGTTCCATTCATTTTCCTGCAAATGTCCTAATTCCATTTTTCTTTGCAGTTGAATATGCTCCAATGTGTATATATGGCACATTTTTATCCCTTCACATCTGGACAGGTACCTAGCCTGATTCCGTAACTTGGCTGTTGTGACTAGTCAAGCAATGAACCTGAGTGTATAGTTATTCTTGAGGCAGGATGAGAAAGATAGGAAAAATCTTGAGGACAAGAGAAGTGGGGAAGAAGTCCCTGACCGGGGAGTTGGCTGAAGCCTTTGCCAGCAGCAAAGCAAGGATTCCAGCACAGTTGCCAGCTGCCTGAGGCCCTCTCCCTTCCCAGCAATAACCCTGTGACTTTCTAAGAATCTTGCCTAAAATACCATTTATAACAAAATAACATTGCTGAACCCCTTGTGCAACTCTAGTGGCTCCTGGTTATACCTTATCTGATCATAATTGTACAGGACATCTCTGGAGCCACCTCACATCGCTCTCTTATCAAGAGAGGAGAAGAAAAAAGGTTTCTTAGCAACTTTTTGAGCTGTAACTTGAGAGTCGCCAAAATGTTGTATATTGGTAATACGAAGTCAATTAATGGTCGACTCTCCCTTGAGGAGTCCATGCTCACACCTGGGAATATATCTTTCTGCTGCTTTCCCTTGGGAAGTACACACCCCACTTGGAATTCCCTAGTTTCTTCTAAACACTTCTCTTTCTTGCAACCTCATGCTTAAACCTATATAAAAAATATCTTTAAATTTCCCACTCTGCTTCACTGTACTAACTACTCTTATTTTTTTTAACAGTCAAAGCAACAAATCCTGCTTTGGCCTCAGTTGAGATCCTTAAAAGACTAGGGTAACTTCCTCAGGAGCTGAAGGTGGCAATGTGGAGAGGTGTCTTTTTCCCCTCACCATGGATTCCCCCTGTTATATGCTGACTTCTGTTCCCTCGGGTATACACTCAAGAAAATTATATGGTAATTCTATTTTTAGTTTTCTGAGGAAACTCCATGGTGATTTCCATAGAGGCTGTGTGGGTTCACATTCCTACCAGAAGTATATCTTTTCCTCTTCCCATACATCCTGCACAGCTTCTTATTGTTTGTATTCCTGATGATCCTTCTGGCTGAAGTAAAACAAAATCTCACTATAGTTGTTATTTGAATTTCCTTTATGGCTAAGAATGTTTGAAATTTTAAAAATTGTATCTACTGGCTATTTATATTTCTTCTTTTGAGAACTATTTGAGACTCACACTTGTAACAATCTCAGAACTTAGGAGATGGAGGCAGGAAGATCAAAATCTCAAGGTCATAACTACAAAAGAAGTTGGAGGGCAGCCTGGGCTCCATAAGATCCTGTTTCAAAACAACAAAGAACAACAGAACAAACGCAGACCCGAACCTCAGCTGAGCGCTACATCTTTAAAGGTCCACCCTCAGTGTCTTACTTCTGTGAACTTGGCCTCGCTCCTAAAGGTTGGGGACTGGTTGTTCGAATACTAGAGTCTTGTGAAAAACATTCCAGGTTCAAATCCTAACATTCTGCCTCTGATCCCTAAAGGCCCATGGCCATCTCATAATGCATAATGCACTTAGTCCATTTTCTACTCCATTTTCTACCCCATCCTTGGGGAGCTGGAGCTGGAGACCAGGTTGTTTCCTGATCTTCTCTGCACATCCTTTCTGTTCCTCTGTGCTTTCAGAGGCCTTATCATCTCTCCGTAGTTCCTTCGTTCTGCTATTCTTCACAGTTAGTCTGTCCTTTGTTATCTTGACTCTTCTTATTCACCAAGTCACATGGAGGAAGCTTCTAATCTGCCATTTTACCCCAGAAGGCCCCAAGTTTAAAGAATTTTAACTGAAGGGGGGAAAAAAAGAGATGGGTGTAAACATGATAAATTCACAGGAAAGGAAGTGAAAGAAAGGCCAAGAGAACCACAAGAGACCTCACTTTCTGCTGAAAGATCCCCCCCCATAGTTGATGCTTTACTCTTAATACCGCACCTCCAGACTGACTATGTAGTGGAAGAAAACAATCCTAGCCTTCCTTTTATGGGAGGGTTAGGAGGAGAGATGCGGGGTTAAACAACAGAACGAACTTGAACATCTGAGACTTACAAGCCTGAACTTAAGCCCTGCTCACTATTACATTCGCTTGCATTGCTTTCTTGACTTAGGCATTTCCCTCAGCCTCATTGTCCTGAGATAACAAACCATCTTGCAGGGTTGTTTTAAGGATTAGAAAGACTATATTGAATACACTTATAAGCTGAGTTCCAAACTTGACACATCCTTTAACCTTTCACTCACTATGGTCTTGCCTTCATCATTTAAATGCAGAAAGGATTGTTAGTAGCCAGGCTCACATCTCCAAGTGCTTCTCAGAAACTCCAAGAAGCACAGAATTCCAGTTCCAACACTGACTTTTCATTGGAGTTTATAAGAATCCAAATAATAATTTTTTTTCCTCCTGCAATTGTATTTGTCTCGAGACAGACTGCTATGCTACTCTTCTCCTCCATGCCGTTTTGCTTAACTTAGACGTTGACCTTGCCCTTCCATTCCATGCACCGATAGGTGACAACAGGAATAGTTTTGTATAGTCTTCGTTGAGGATTTAAGTTTCTCCTTTGTGATAAGAGAAGTATGCTAGGATAACTTAAGTGAAAGTATTAGAGCTCTGGAGAAATACACAGATGCCCTTCTCCTGGACACATCTCTACCTCTTGATCACCTGTATGTGGCAGGGACTATCTGACCTAGTCTAGTGGAAATACCCTTGAGTCCTGACTGCCTCAATATTCATATATTCTAGAATAATTCATGACAATGTTTATTGGGTTGATGGTAGCCCACCTCCATCCATAGGATCTGATCTAGTCCTTCGGCAAAGAATCAAGCAATCAAAGCAACAAACCAGGAAAGCAGCACCCCTTCCACCAACAAATCACAAGTTAGGGCTCAATAATTCCCCTTCCCCTTAGGATGAAGAGAAGTTCAAACTATGTATCCTTCAAGCTGTCTAAATGCTTGGCTTCTGATCTGTGACAAATAGTTTGAACAATAGCCGATACCTCAGCCAGGAACCCGTGATGACATCCCAGATCAGGAAAGAACACCTGAAGACTAGAAACAAAGATGACCTTTTATGTTGTCACAAAGAGTCCTTAAAGTGAGCGTTTCAAATCACTATCCCAGAGAAAGGCCTTTGGTAACCAACAACCTGCTGGGTGTGTCCCTTACTAGTTTTGAAGGGGTCTTTCTTGAATGATGTGCCTGTGTGATTGATTTGTTCTTTGCTTGTTCCCTGGCCTTGCGTTGGGGGTCCTTAGCCTTTCCTTATATAAGTCTTCACGAGTCTCATTGCTTCAGGTTCCTTCTTTCTCCCCACCCCCTTTTTCAGGTTTGGCTTTGTTTTTGAGTCAGAGTATCATGTAGCTGTCCTCAAACTTGGTATGAAACTAATGTTGGCTAGAACTCCTGATCCTCTGGTTTCTGCCTCCAGAATTACTGCTGGAATCACAGGCACATAATGTCTGACTTTATCCATTCGTTGTCTTGTTTAAATGACTTTCTGAGACTTCCTTATCTTTCCTCCCCATTTACTTCAGAATCTACTATTACAACCTCAAACACACCATTTCCTTTGTTTCTTTTTTTTAAAGAACATTTAAAATTATTGCATACGGTTCTCTACATATTTCTGAGGTTATTTATTTAACTACTCTCTTGCTTTTCTACTAATTTTTGGAGGCAGAGACTGAGTCCCCATTGTCCAGCACACTGGTACCTGGTAGATAATCAATACTTACTGAGCAGATTAATGATACACAGACAAGAAGATTGCCTTGAGCTCTAATCTTAGGGAAAAGCAACAGAATCATTTTTGCTCTACAGGTTTGTGCTCAGGGCAAACACTTGACTGTCTAATATCTGTTCTCCCATGTCCTACTGGTAGTCTTACTCAGGGCTATATCTGGTGGGTGGAGTATGTTTATGGTAGCCCTGGTCTCCTTTCCCCAAACTGACTCTAAGTAGGGATATGATTCTGCTCTGGCCAGAGAGAAGTAAAGAAAAGTTGGTTTAGTAAGGGACAAAGGGGATCTGTTGCAGATTTCTGGGGTGGGTTTCTTTCGATAGATGGTGTTTTTCTGCCTCTGGGTGTCATTGGATTTGGATAGAATATAGGAACTGCTGAGATGAAGCCAGACTGTGCAAAAGAATAGGGACATGCTCCCAGGGAAATGCGGCAGCCTTGGAGCTGCTCAGCTCGGCACCTCTCATTACCTGAAATTCTTTCTCATGATTTGCCAGTGAGCTTTCTCAACATGGCAATGCTCCTGCCTCAGCCTCCAGATTGCAGGGGTTAAGTATGTACCACCCTACTCAGTTCCAATGGTGCTTTACATCACCCCGAATATGTGCTGTAACCTGAAATTTAAAACATTTGGGGGGCGCTGCAGAGATGGCTCAGTGATTAAGAGCAGGTACTGTTCTTCCAGAGGCCCTGAGTTCGATTCCTGCCACCCACCCTGGGCAGATCACACTGCAAGATATTCCAGCTCCAGGAGATCCAACATCTCTGGCCTCTGAGGGCACTGCACGCAGAAACACATAATTGAAAATAAGTTAAATCTGAAACAAACTGGGGACTCCTGGTACTTTCTTTGCAGAGCCTGAAACCACACTACTTTGTCTTGGATCCCAGCTCTGGTATTACTTTGTTAATTAGACAAGTTTCTTAGCTTCTGTGTGATTTAGTTTCTTCATATTTGATGGGTATGATATTCCAAGGATTAAATTAGCGAATATATAGGGCATGTTTATTTAATTTTAATTCTTAATGAATCCTTTAATAAAAAATGAGTTTCAGTATATATATATATATATATATATAATATATATCATTTATATCACCTCTTACTAGTCTTCCTCAACCTCCCACCCATCCTTGCTGTGCTCTTCTTCCTTCCTCCTAAAGAGTCCCCCTTCTGCTTTCAGGTCTTGTATATAAGTCTTGATTTCACAAATGAGAGTAAACATGCAATATTTTCAAGGGTGGAGAGATGCCTCAGTGGTTAAGAGCTCTTTCTGCTCTTGCAGAACATACAAGTTTGGTTCCCAGCACCCACATTGGGCAGCTCACAACTATCTTTAACAGCTTGTACAGCTCTGGGGGACCCAATGTTTTCTTCTGGCTTTCATAGGAATCCCACACAGTGAGAAGACACAGAAAGGCACACACACACACACACACACACACACACACACACACAAACACACACACAAATAGAAATAAGTCTTTAAATTTCAATAATTTTTCTTTCCTTATACTTTCTTTCATCCCCCCTAAACTCTTGTCATTACATAGACTACTTCTACTTCCATGCCATATGATTATATCATCATATATGGTTATATCATCACATATATGGTTATATATATGTGTGTTCATATATATATATATATATATATATATATATATATATATAAAACCATATAAATCTTGATTTCATATATCGGATAAAACATTTCTTTATAAATTTTATTTCTTTTTTTTTTGAGACAGGGTCTCCCTATAGCCCCAGCTGGCCTGGAACTCACTCTGTAGGCCAGGCTGGCCTTGAACTCACAGAAATCCACCTGCCTCTGCCTCCTGAGTGATGAGATTAAAGAAGTACACCATCATGCCCAGCTTAAAGATGGTTCTTAGCTACCGTGTGAATGCTGGGAATCGAATCCGGTTCCTCTGCAAGAGCAGTTGGTGCTCTTAACCACTGAGCCATCTCTCCAGCCCTATTTCTTACTTTTATGTGTATGAGTGTTTTGCCTGCATGTATGTAAGTGCACCATGTGCATGCAATGCCCACAGAGACCAGAAGAGGCCATTGGATCCCCTATAACTGTAGTCGTGGATGGTTGTTAGTGGCCATGTGGGTTCTGGGAATCAAACTCAGCTCCTCTGGAAGAACAGCAAACTCTCTTAACCACTGAGCCATCTCTCCAGCCCCACATTTGCCCCTTCGAATCTGGCTTATTTCTCTTAGCAGTGTGATCCCCCGTTCCATCCACTTTTCTGCTTGTTTCATAATTTCATTCTTCTTTGTGGCTGAATAAAACTCCACTGTGTATACATGCCACATAGGATGTATAGCTCCTCTTCCACTTTGGAATATCTGTTTAACTTTTTAATAAATTCTCAAGAAAAAGAATGAAGACTGTATTTAGAGCTTTGAGCAATCCATTGGAATAAACAAGTTCTTTTACAAGTAACTACACTGTATTTGTTGGGGAAATGAATGAAGGAAGTCAGGGCTGTGAGTCAACACTAGCATACGAACAGTGCACATTTGTTGAATTCAACTGTAGACCCACTGTCTGGATTGCACTTAAGATCCTCTTGACTGTTCACTCAGGAAGAAAGAGTTCTCAGGCTTGAATCCCTTCATATGTTCCTGGGACCATGCTCAGTGTTTTACAAACGTTTCAAATCATCATTACCAATAATCCTTTGAGAAAGACATTTGCTATTTTCACAATAGAGATGAAGAAATGGATTCAGAAACTTTGAGAAATATGTCCAAATTTATACAGCAGGCAAACTCAACTGTAAATTCACACTCAAGCTGGGTGTAAATGATCCATACCTACAATCTCAGCACTCAGGAGGCTGAGGCAAAAAGTCTATTGAGACCTCAAGGCCAGCCTGGGATATATAGTGAACTGTAGTCCAGCCTGGGTAAGGACCTCTTGAAAAAAAAAATGCACAATCAGATGGAAATCTTATCTCCAGCTTCCTGGAACCCTTTGATAAGTCCACATGGACTTGTGGTGGTGCCTTCCACCTTCCATGGAGGTTACAGGCAGTGCAGTCCTTCGTGCTGACCATGATGTCCTCACACAGATAGCCTGTGGGACTGACAACACACAAGCCAGCCTGCTCACTGCCTCACCGCCTTGTCCTTTTCTATCTTGAGAAATTTACTCAAAATGGTGAAGGTAGTTTTGTTCCTTATAACAGGTATCACAGCTCCTCAATATTGGAGGGACACACTAGAAATAAGGCAGACATCTACATTAAAAAAATTTTAACAGAGTTTTGCTATGTAGACCAAATTGGTCTAGAAATCACAGCAATCCCCCTGCCTCTGCCTCCAGCATGTTGGTACTGCAGTCATGCATCACAATATCTGGCCAGATGCCTAGTTCTACCATTGGTGAAATGATCATACCATTCACCAACACAGTTAGAAATTTGGGCATAGACATGGGGCTTTGTGATTCATTAGAGTATCTCAGATGTTTTTACCAATAAATAACATGTCAAATGCTTGATTTTCTTAGGATTTCAAATTCATTGTTGAGAATATTTATAAATATAACAAATAAAATCTTTGTGTATATGTAAACAGTTTTATAGTTGAGCAAACATTCACGAGGCTGAATGCAGTCAACAGAAACAGTCTAACTTAAGTGGTATCAGGAAGACAGCCTGCTTTATCTGAAGGAACCAAATTCACCAAATAAACACCCTATACCACTTCCTATTGTCTTTCTGCTCATTTGTGTGATTTTTTTGGTGGGGGTCTTTTTGAGACAAGGTCTCCCTGTAGCCCCAGCTGTCCTGGAACCTCACTCTGTAGACCCGGCTGCCTCTGCCTCCCAAGTGCTAGGATTAAAAGCATGTGCTACCACTCCCGGCAATTTGTGTGATTTTTCTCTAAAACTGCACATTTCTCCCCATCTCACAAAGGGAAACTAGAACACCAACAAGGAACTGAAATTTCAGAGTCAGGGTTAGGGCTGTATAAGTCAGGGAAACAAGGCTTGGGAATTAATTCTAAAATTATTCAAGACAAGGAACAAGCCATCTTTTTCTTTTGAGACAGGATTTCATTACGGAGCATATTTCTGGCCTCAAACTCACTATGTAACCGAGTTCAACCTTGGGCTTTTGATCCTCCTGTCTCTACCTCACAGTGCTGGGATTACAGGTATGGACCACCTCATCTAGTTTATTTGGTGCTGAGGATCAAACCCAAGGCCTTGCTCATGGTAAGCAAGCATTCCCAGTCTATAATATGCTAATAAGCTAAATAAATGAATTCTTCTATAGTAATAAGACTTACTAATCCTACACCATTTCTTGGAATGCAATGTGTCTTTTATCTTTATCATCCTTTTAGTTTTTTTTAAGTTTTAGAACAATTGATATTTTAAAATATTTTATTAATTCTTTGAGAATTTCATACACTGTACTTTCATCATAGTTACCTCGGCTCCTTCCACATCCACCCAACATTGTGTCCTCATTTTAAAAAATCAAATCCAATTTGTGCTGCCTATTACATGCTCTTGTGTGTGTGACCACCCACTGGAACATGGTGGACCTGCCAATGACCAAATCCTTGAAGAAAATTCCCCCTCTCTCAGCAGCTATCAACTGCAATTGCTCTCAGAACTGAATGAAAATGAAAACAACATACCAAAATCTATGGGACACAATGAAGACAATCCTAAGAGGGCAGTTCATAATACTAGATGCCTACATCAAAAAAATTAGAGACAGCTCATATTAGTAACTTAATCATGCACTTGAAGGCTTTGGAGAAACAAGAACAAACAGCACCCCAAAACAATAGCTGGCAGGCAGGAGAGATGACTCAGCAGTTACGCGAACACTGGCTGTTTTTGCTGAGGACCGAGTTTCAATTTCCAGCACCCACATGGTGGCTAACAACCATCCTTAATTCCAGTTCTGGGGGAATCCAATGCCCCTCTTATGACCTCTGCAGGTGTTGCACGACATGGGTGCACTTACAAGCATGCAGACAATACACTCATACACACAAAATAAAATAATAAAAAAATATTTCACAAAACAGTACATGGGAAGTGATAAGCAAAATAGGAGTGAAATTAATGAAGTAGAAATTTAAAAAATAAAAAAAAATCAATGAAATAAAGAATCGATTCCTGGAAAAATTAACAAGATTGACAAAATTCTAGTCAAATAAACCAAAAGAAAGCCGGGCGTGGTGGTGCATGCCTTTAATCCTAGCACTTGGGAGGCAGAGGCAGATGGATCTTTGTGAGTTCAAGGCCAGACTGGTCTACAGATCGAGTTCCAGGACAGCTGGGGCTACAGGGAGACCATGTCTCAACACGACAAAAAAAAAAAAAAAAAAAAAAAAAAAAAAAAAAAAAAAAAAAGAAAAAGTAGAACTAAATAAAATCCAAGATGAAAGGGGAAGTATTAAAACAGACACTGAGGAAATTCACAGAATTAAAAGGATAGACTTTAAAAGTCTATATTAACTAAACTGGAAAATCTAAAAGAAATAGATGAATTCCTAGAAATACCCTATAAAAGTTAAATCAAGATGATATAAATAGACCCATAAAAACTAAGGACATAAAAGCAGTAATTAAAAATCTCCCAACTAAAAAAAGCCCAGGACCAGATAGATACAGTGCAGAATTCTACCAGATCTTCAAAGAAGAACTCACACCAACACTCCTCAAACTATTCCATAAAATGGAAAATTATTTTCAAAACCAATTAAAAAAATTTTTTTATTTATTATTTTTTTATGTGTATGGAGTGTACTGTCTGCATGTAGGTTGGTGCACCCGTGTTGTGGAACGCCGCCTAGGTCAGAAGAGGGTGTCAGATTACCTTGGAACAGGCGTTAAAGATGGTTCTTAACCACCAGGTGGGTGCTGGGAATCGAATCTGGGTCCTCTGCAAGAGAAGTTGGTGCTCTTAACCTCTGAGCCATCTCTCCAGCCCATCAAAGTCAATTTTTAAATTGAACCTCTGTGCATTCCACACAAATTTCAAATCAAATCCAGACCCGTGCCCCCCTCCCTGCCTCACCCCACCCCACCAGAGTGCATGCATTCTGCCAAACATGTTTTTCATCTTTTTCTCAGTCTCTCCCAAAATTCTCGATGAAGAAATTTACTGTTTCGAGCAGAAGTTCACCGTTTCAGTCAGTTCTTTGACACAGTCTTTCTGTTGTTGTTATTCCTTCCAACATGCATCACTCCAAAATACGCACATATGCATGCCACATATATCATAGGTTTTAGCATCTTCAGCTTATGATTTTTTTTCTTTATTAGGCTGAAAGATATCATGTTTGAAGGCTCCTCCTTGGCAAGCCCAAACCATCAGTTTTGCCCTTGTGCTCCACACTGGGGAATTTTTTTTTTTCCTGTAAAGCCGGTGTTACCCTGATACAAACCCAGCCAAAGACCTAACAACAACACTAACAAATTATAGACCATTCTTTGTCACAAAAATTCTCAATGAGATACTTGCAAACCTAGTGCAAGAACACACCATGATCAAGTCAATTTCATCCCAGTTATCCAGGGATGGTTCTACATATGAAAATCAATAAATGCAACCCAGTTCATAAGTGGACCCAAGGACAGAAACCACATGATCGTCTCATTAGATGCAGAAAAAGGCCTTTGACAAAATTCAATAACAATTCATGATAAAAGTCTTGGATAATCTAGGGATACAGAACACACACATCTCAATAAAATAAAGGCAATATACAAGAATTACGTCTGTGCTCCAAAGACTACCATTATTTTAATGCAGAGACAGCCTACAGAAAGGAAAAAGTCTTTACCAGATATAAGTTTGACCAAGGGCTAGTATTTAGAATATAGAAAGAGGTAAAATAAACATCAAGAAAGCAAACTGGGTCAAGGAACTAAACAGAGAGTTGTGAAAATATGAAATGCAAACGGCTGAGAAATAGTTTTTTTAAATTGTCAACATCCCTAGCCATAATGGAAATGCAAATTAATACTACTCTGAGATTTTATCTTACCCCAGTCAGAATGGTTAAGATCAAATTTATATTTTAGAACACATTTATACAAGTTTTTCTCTCCTCCACTTTCTTTTCCTCCTCCTCCTCCTCCTCCTCCTCCCCCTCCTCCTCCTCCTCCCCCTCCTCCTCTCCTCTTCCCCCTTTGCATTCTTTTTTTAAATTTTATTTATTTATTTTTATGTGTATGAATGCACTGTCTGCATGCAGGTTTGTGCATCCGTGTCGTGCAATGCCACAGAGGCCAGAAGAGGGTGTCGGATTCTCCTGGAACTGGGGTTAAAGACTGTTCTCAGCTGCCATGTAGGTGCTGGGGATCGAACCTGGGTCTTCTGCAAGAGCAGTTGGCGCTCTTAACCGCTAGGCTATCTCTCCAGCCCCCCCCCCCAGTCCCCCGCCCCCTTTGGATGCCTGACAACATCCTGCTGTGTCGCCTTGGCTGGCCTGGAATTTAGAATCCTCATTCCTCAGCCCCCCAAGTTTTGGAAATACAGATGTATGACAAACATGCCTGGAGCAGAAGACGTCTTATATCTGAGTTTTAGTTGGAGAATATGAATTAAAATTCTTTCCTGTTTGAACTGCAACAAAATCTCTTTGTCTTTTGAGTTCCACATCCCATTTGTTTCTCTGTACCTTATGTGTCTCATTAACCATCATTCTCTGGCCCTTTATTAAAAGAAAGACTCTAGAATAATAGAGTGTCTAATCAGGGGACAGTATTAAAGGCCATGCGTATGCCCCAAGCTGATGTTGCCACATGTCAAGTGCTAGAATCTCTCCTGGACAGTTTCAGTGGTGGAGAAATTTCTGTAGGAAAACTTCTGCCAGCCCTGGCATTTCTTCTCAGTTGAAGCCTCCTCCTTAGACAGTCAGTTAGAGGCTGTCGGGACTAGAACCCAGCAGATCTTTCTATATAAGACCCTATCTTCAGCCCAAGATAATAATCTAATGGGTACTTAGCTTTTTTTTGTACTCATCTTTTCTTTCCTCTTTTTTGATATAGAAGAAATAGACAATCGAGCAGCAAACACTCACTGCAATCCTAGAAAACAGAAATCAGAAAATACTTGTGTTTATATTAAAATACCTGTCCCTGTATTTGCTTTCTCTCACCTTCTAGTCCTTCTTTCACCCATGCCTAGCCCTGGAAGGATCCAGATAAACAACTGTATTCTACAGGAAGACTGTTTGGTAAGTGACCATGGCATGTAGAGGAACCCAAAGAAATGATGAAAGACCTTGAAAGATAACCACAGGAAGAAGGAGGGAAGGTCACTGTGGGCAGAGGCCTGCAGGGAAGAGAGGGTGAAGGTCTGGAGCAGAGCAGGATCCCAACCATGTTATTGCCCACATGGATCTCAGAAACTGCTTCCTCTTCCTTCTTGTTCACTTGCTACAGAGAGAATTGCTCTGTCTTACATCCCATGTCTTAAAGAGATGTGTGTGAGTGTGTGTGTGTGTGTGTGTGCGTGTGTGCGCGTGTATGTGCGTGTGTGTGTGTGTGTGTGTGTGTGTGTGTGTGTAACTACATGTACTAAGTAAATAAAACAGACAAGGCATAGAAAAAACAAGAGGCAAACTACATGGTGGCTGGAGACTGGTAGAAAGGCAGAGGTGGATTATGGCAGGCCTTCTTGTGACTACAACAGTAAAAACACAAGCCACGGATAACTGGCCAGACCCAGCATGGCTGGACAAAAGAACCATCAATTGTCTTCTGCTTAATTATACTGACATCTCCACTTTATCAGCCTTGAAAAATTGCCTACTCTCATCATGCATCAGAGGACATATGATACTTCTGGAGAACCCTATGTAAGGACAAAAAAAGGGAGGGGAAGTAACCCTAGTCCTCAAAAATTTCAACTCACTTCTGGAATTCAATGCTTTCTTCTTCCCCAATTCATGGATCATCCTTCCCTACATTAAAATGTGTTGTTAAACAAGCCATCCAAATCCTAGCAACCTGTGTCTTTCTTAACAACTGCACTCGATTCTCTCTGAGTTTTGTCTGTATAATAAACTCCCAATTTGCTTTATACTGGCTTGTCCTGAAGTTCTTTTCTGTGTTAAGTCAAGAAATCTGGCTGTGACTCTTAACAGAGCCAACAGCCTGTGGCCAGACAGATCATAGGGATTAGGGGATAACATTTAATGTTCCTGTTAAATGAACATAGTATTAAAGCAACTCCAAAGACTGTTATAGGTTAATGTATCTCTCAGCTCTCACCCTAGAAGGTGTTTCTTCACCAGGTGGCATTTAAAACAGAGACCCACAAGTGATCGACATGCAGGAAGTAAGGAATTGCAGAGTGCTTGGCCCTAAATGAGACACCTATATCACACACTTTCTCACCAAGGCTCAGGAATCATTGTAGAATAAGGTGCAGAAAGATGGCGAGAGCCAGAGATGGTAGATGGATGCAAGGAAACCATGTTTCCCAGACACAATAGGGTGGTTGCACGTATGAACTCACAGTGGTTGTGACAACATGGACAAGACCTGTGAAAGTACAAGCCACATAAATCCCAGCATGAATAGGGGAGATGGCCTAAGCCTCAGCCCAGCTGAGGAACGACTGACAATTGATGGCTTCTGTTTTCTTTAAGGACGTGACTCTGGATAGGTTGTCCAGGCTCCAGGGAGTGAACCCACAGCCAAGAGCAATTAGGGAACATAAATTAGACTCAATAGGCCCTTAAAAAAGAAGAGAGGACTTGAGTAAGGAAGGGAGATAGGAGGGCAGGAAGAGTCTGAGAGGAGATGGGGGAGGGGTTCCGAGGGAGGGTTCTGAATAGGAGCCAAATACATTGTATGGAATTCTCAAACACTCAATAAAAACATTATTTTTAAAAAGAAAGTGTTGGCTGTTGGCTGTGCTGGATGTGGTAGCTCACACCTATAATCCCAGAACTTTGGGGGGGGGGGACTGAAAGAAGGAGCATTGCTACGAGTTCCAGGTTAACCTGGGCTTGAAAGTGAGCTCCAAGACAGCCTGACTTACAAAATAAAACCTTGACACAAAAAATAAGAGATGGTAGTGGAGGGATGGATCATTGATTAGAGTACACTTACTGTTCTTGTAGAGGACCTGAGTTTGGTTGCTAGCACCCACATCGGGCAGCTCACACACATCATCCAGTTCCAGGGAATCCGACGACCTGCCCTGGTTTCCACAGGCACTTGTCCTCATGTACACACACACACACACACACACACACACACACACACTATAATACATACAAAAATAAATAAACAGGGACTAGAGAGATGGTTTGGTGACTAAGAGCACCAGCTGCTCTTGCAGATGACCCAGGTTCAGTTCCTAGCACTTACATGGCAGCTAATGACAGTCTGTAACTCCAGTTCCTGAGAATCCGATGCCTTCTGCAGGCATTGCACATGGTAAAGCACTCAAACACATGAAAGGAATAAACAATCAAAAAATACCTGGTGTATTGGCATAGGCCTGTAATCTTAACACTTTGGAAGTAGAGGCAGGAGGTCAGGAATTCAAGGCCAATCTCTTCTACATAGTGAATTTGAGACCAGCCTGGGCTGTTTCCTCCAGCTGCACAGCTAGCAACATGGAGTTGTATTTTCCACTGTCAGTGACATCAATACCTGTCCTGAAATTGAACTTTGGGTAGGGGAGAGAGCTCACTGGGTAAAAGTGCTAGCCATGCACGCCTGACAACTTGAGTTTGATCTAGATACTACATTCCTGTGGCAAGATGAGAGGCAGAGACCTGAGAATCACTTGGAAGCTCAAGGGCCAGTTAGCTAGGAGTCTGCAGCACAGCAGAAACAAGACAGACCCTTCTTCAGCTAGATGGGAGGTGACACCTGACTCCCCAAAGTTGTTTTCTGTCTCTCACACATCCCATGGCACATGTGTACCCATACTCTTGCACACACCCACACCCACAATAAACAAATGCATAGATATATATGTGAATTAAAAAACTCGAGCTCTGGGACTGGAGAGATAGCCTAGCGGTTAAGAGCACCGACGCTCTTGCAGAGGACCCGGGTTCGATCCCCAGCACCCACATGGCGGCTAAGAACCGTCTGTAACTCCAATTCCAGGAGAACTCCAGTTCCAGGGGAATCCGAGACCCTCTTCTGACCTCCGCGGCATTGCACGACACGGGTGCACAGACCTGCATGCAGACAGTACATTCATACACATATAAAGATAAATAATAATAAAAAAATAAATAAATAAATAAAAAAAAAACTCGAGCTCTGGTGAACAGGGCCACTCCTACCGAGGTCAGGGAGGGAGCAAGCACTCTGGAACTCAGATGCTGACGAGGGGATAAAGGACAACCTCCACCTCCAGGCATGCTCTTATCATATGTTTATTTTTTAATGAACATTTTTGGGTCTTTTAAATTTAATTAATTAATTAATTTATTTATTAATTGTGTGTATGAGTGTTTTGCCTGCATGTACGTAAGTTCATGCATGTTGCACAATGCCCATGGAGGGCAGAGAGGGTGTCAGAATCCCGGAACTGGAATTATGGATGGCTGTTAGCTGTCGTGTGGGTGCTGGCAACTGAACTCAGGTCCTCTGCAACAGTAGTCAATGCTCTTAACCACTGAACAATCTATTCGGCCCCAATTTAATTTTTTAAATTAGCATATGAAGTATTAGATAAGACTACAGAGTTTCAAACAAAATATATTTTAGTAAGTTCTCCTTAATTGCTTATAACCTCCTGATACACCTAATTGCCTGCCCCTTATAACTTCTTCCGCTGAACCTGTTTTTTTTTTATTCACTTGTTTATTTATGTATGGATATAGGTGCATATGCTCTGCAGTGTATGGGGGACAGAGAGTCATGGTCTTCTCCTTCAACAATGTGAGTCCCAGGGACTGAACTCAGATTGTCAGTCTTGGTGGCAAGCACATTTACCTGCTTGACTGAGTCATCTCTCCAGCCCCACTTTTCTCAGTCGGCCTTTTATAACTTCTATTTTCACCTTTATGTCTTTCTCTAAGAAGTATTAATATTGCTGGTATTTCCTGACTGTCATGCTGTCGGGTACTGAGGACTGAACCATATGAACCTTAACTGAGCTCTCCAAGGAGTTTTCACATTCAATGTAACTTAAAGAGATCTTGCAAAAACCAAGGGAAATTTTAGGTAGGAATATGTCTTAAGTAATTAGAGTGTTTGAGCTAATATCATTGCCAACTATTCCAATAGTTTGAACAACAGAGCTCACCCGTGTCCTTGCCACAGAGAGGAAACAGAATATAACAGTAGTCAGTATCTGGTAGACTGCAGAGGGATGTGAGGTCTGAGCAGCAATCAAGTTGCAGGCAACGTGAGAAAACATGAGCACCCAGTTCCCAGGGTGAATGGGAGCTTGCGATGATGACCAAAGGGGTGTGAGGAAGGCTGTTCTGTGCTCAAAGGAAACCAAATGCAAATTGCTACTTCGTGTACAGGGCCCAAGTTACCAGTCTCCTTTATAGCAGGAGGCCAGGCATGAGGTGGGGAGAAGGTTGTTTTTCATCTTGCTCAGGAGGCGGTACTATCACCACAGCACCAGCCAGAGGAAACCGTCTGCTCCTCAAGGTCTTCATGAAACTTCCTGTCAGTACATCCGATGGAACAGTTTGTGACAGAGATGAGTTTTTCCACAGGCAGAGATGGAGAGGTGAGAGTGCCTGTGAATGACCAACTAACTGCCCCCAGAGTCAGCTCTGAACTGCATGCTGCCTGGGAGTTGTGGGGAGTGTGGAGCTGCAGGAAGAAAGAGCATACTGCTCCAGGTCGAGAATTCCTGTGTCTAAATCCTGGTGCACTACCATTTGAGAGCTTCCCTATAAAATGGGAAGCGTGTAGTACAATGCCTGCTGCCTGTGAGGGTGACATAACTTTCTTTCTCATTTTAATTTCCCCATTTTCCCAGTTCCTAGGATTCCTTTAGCCCTCCTCTTATACTGCTGGGCAAAATTTAAAATCTAATGTTTGTTTCTCCTCTGAAGATCACATACCAGTACCTATCTTTCAGTCAAATGACCATCCAAATGGTTTTCAACCATACACATCCATGGAGTCTGCAGTGCAGCAGAAATCTTCACATATAAAGATTTTCTCCTCATCATATTAAATTCTCACTCTGTGCTCCCCACCCCCTTTTTTCCAGACAACCGAACTTCCACATGGCTTACTGTCTTCCACATGGACTCTGCCATGGCCCAGTACTCTGCTCTGCTCATAGGCCATGGTTTCATCATTTGAAATTACGTGTCTCTCACAAAGTCTTTCCATCAGTTTATTTATGAAGTCTTCCATACTTGTAATATTACCAGAGATTTTAGGATTCAAGATTCATCCTGACATCCGTAACAACATAGGCTCAGCCGCCTGTCCTCAATGTGTCTGTTAATCCCAGCACTTGGGAGACAGAGGCAGGCAGATCCCTGTGAGTTCAAAGCCAGCCTGGTCTACATAGGGAGTTCCAGGACAGCTGGAGTTACAGGGAGGCCCTGTCTCAAAAAGACTGAGAGAGAGAGAGAGGGAGAGAGAGAGAGAGAGAGAGAGAGAGAGAGAGAGAGAGAGAGAGAGAATAGTGGAAAGCAGAAAGGAGATTTATTCAATTTATTCCTTTCCTTTCCCCTTCCCCTTCTTCCCCTTTCCTTCCCTTCCCTTCTTTCCGTCTCTCTGTCTGTATCTCTTTTTCTATTTCTTTTTCTCTCTCTCCCTTTCTCTCCCCCTATGTGGTACTGAGAACAGAACAGAGGGCTTTGTGCTTGCTAGGCAAGTGTTATATGACTGAGCTACACCCCAACCTTTTAGTCCCTTTCATCTACCATTTACTATTTACCTCTAAATCTGGCCTGACATCTTACGTATACTAGATAAAAACTCTTGGAATGCACAGCTAACTCTGACATATTTCTAGTTTCTACTAGCCCTAAAGCTAAGAATACCTTACTATCTGAATCTGATAGGAGATTTCCCCACATTGTTTAGTCTACCTGATGACTCCTCTGATGTTCTGTAACTACATCGATTCATGACTTTCTTTTGTTCTGTGACTGTAAAAGTTTGTCATCTCTTCCACAGTGGACAGTGGAACATTGATTTTTCAGGGTAACACGTAACCCTGTTCCTGGGCCATGATCACTCATATTTGGTTCAGAATAATTTTCCTATTTCCTTTGGAGTATGTGGTTTTTTTCTTTTTTTTTTTTTTTTTTTTTTTT
>VZQC01006772.1:261084-329935 GCA_009823505.1 Rhizomys pruinosus
ACTGAGAGAAAGATGCAGGACAGTTATGGCAGAATGCATGATCTGGGATGGGGTGGGGGTGGGGGGGAGGGAAAGGGAAATAAGCCTGAACTGAATTGGAAAAAATGTAAGAAATGCACAAAGCATCAATAAAAATTAATTTAAAAAAAAAAAAAAGAACTGGAGTTAGAAGCAGTTGTGAGCTGCCTGATGTGGGTACTAGGAACTGAACCTGTTTCTCTGCAAGAGCAGCAAGTGCTCCTCAATCACTGCACCACCATCTCTCAAGCTCCTCAGTCTTTTAATCTTTAGGACTCCATAGAATAAAACTATTTGGACCAGGCAAACGTACTTTGATGATCACCTATGTGGGAATGGGAAAACTGAAAAAAAATCCATTATGCACGATCTTGCCTTGGTGATTTTATTTCAGAGCTATACTCGTGTGTGTGTGTGTGTGTGTGTGTGTGTGTGTGTGTGTGTGTGTGTATGGTAAATGTGTAGTGCATGCATGTGAGTGCACACCAGAGCAAGACATCAGACGTCTTCTTCTGTCAGTCTTGATCTTACTGCTTTGAGACAGAGTCTCTCACTCATGAACTGGAAGCTCACCATTTTGGCTAGGCTGGGGGACCATAGTCAGTATCTGACTATCTTCACCCCTGTTGCTAAGGTTACAGGTACACACGGATATGCTTGGTTTTTTTTTTTAATGTGAGTGCTATCAATTTATCTCAGGGCCTCAGCCTTGCAGAACATGTGATTTTACCCACTGAGTCATCTGGCAGCCTTAGTGCACTACTCTGTGAGTGGAGAGTAGTCGCTGGCTGGTTGTATCTCCATCCTCCCAGTTATTCTCTCTGATGGCACAAATTACACTAACTAGACTAGGTTTTCTTGAATTCTGCTTAAGTATGAATGTGCTTTTGTTCACAAATAAACCTCCTAGATCTAATTCTTTTTTCTCTTTAGAGACTGTCATTTGTGACAATTTAACATCCTTGTATACCTTCCCCACATTTTTGTAGTTTCTGTGTGATGAATCTCACTTTCCCATGAGTCAATGGAATCACATTTCCTGTTTCCTCATTGCTGGATTCATGCCACAAATGTAGTCTAGGCATCTAATATGGGGTAAAGGAGTTAGCATTAGATCTCTAATCATTGATCAAACCTTTTCAGGCAAAAGATACCATTTCCATAGCCTCTAAATAGGGTCCCTAATAGACAAGCAGACTTTGGGTAAGGAGTCTGAACAAGGGATCTCCATGCTCATAGAGCTATTGCAGGACAAGACATCACTCAGTGGCACAGTCAGGGGAACCTCAGAGTGAGACTGACACATAGGTGCCAGCTGCTCCATGGGTGGTGACCATGAACGTAGGTTTGGCTTCCTCCTCAAAAGTTGCATGTATCTCCTCCATGGGAGGAGAAAAATCTAAGGATTTCAACTCTATGTTGACTTTCATGACTTTGAATTAATTCTTTTTCATCCATAATTCTTCAGCATCACCAGTAAAATGAAGCCTCCAGATCTTCATTTAGAGCTGATATTATAAGGTTCTAGTTGCTAGGTGTGACCTCAGTGACTTCCCATAGCTGATTGGTTAGTACTTTGCAATCTAAACAACATTGGGACATACCGCATCTGCACCCATGCAATGTAGAAGTATTGGTCCTGTAGAGGGATCCCAGGCAGTCAGGGACACTCTCAGTTCAAGTCCAGCCCATGAAACATTTACTGATACAATTATTGGATGGTTAAGTGTTTCTTTAACTTTCCTTGGGGAGATGTTTACACTACACAGGGTACCCATGACAGAGTAAAGAAATGACCCCACCTGGGGCTGGAGAGATGGCTCAGCAGTTAAGAGTGCCGACTGCTCTAGCAGAGAACCCAGGTTCAATTCCCAGCTCCCAGGTGGTGGCTAAGAACCATCTTTAAGCCAGGTGTGGTGGCGCACATGGTGCACTTACATAGAAGTACTCATACTTAAAAAAAAAAGAAATGACTCCACCTTATTCTAACTTGGTAAACTAATGGATGTAATGTGATTACTTGCTAAACCAACAGCTAAACAACTGAAGAAAAAAAATCTCTTCCCCTCTCCAGCAATCACTAACCCCTTATGCATCCCTGAGGAGGGACAGAATCAAATCACCTATGCAGCTTCTAAGGCTTTGGTTCACTACCTGGTGATCCTCTTGGATTGCCTTGTAAACCTGTCCTCTCTTATCCGAGGGAATTCCAGTGGACTCAATCTTCTGAATGTCATGTGGGTGACCACACTTGCAGTGGTCATGCTGTGTACAGAGGACAACATTCTATATCACCAAAGCAATGAAAATCTGGTGGTTTTCAAGAGTGAACAACAGCAGTGAAAGTGAAGGTGACTCAAAGAAGAGAGAGTGAGGTCTTGAAGTAAAATCAAGTAGAAAGTCATTTTAAAAAGGAGTTTTGAGGAGAGATGGCTCAGCAGTTAAGAGCATCAACTGCTCTTGCAGAGGATGCAGGGTTCTATTCCCACACCCACATGGTGGCTAAGAACCATCTTTAAGTGGGGCATGGTGGTGCACTCCTTTAATCCTAACACTCAGGAAGCAGAGACAGGCAGATCTCTTTGAGTTCAAGGCCATCCTGCTCTACAGAGTGAGTTCCAGGCCAGCTGGGGCTATAGGGAGACCCTGTCTCGAAATAAATTAAATAAATAAATAAATAATAAATAAATAAATGAATAAATAAATAAAAAGGAGTTTTTGGAGGACCACCAAAGTTCCAGCCATTATAACTGGGGACAGTTTTCAGTTGATTGTTTCTGGCAGAAAATTAGCAAAGTGCTGTTAGAGAGCCCTGGAATGGAAGGAAAGCCAATTCAACTTTAGCTGCAACAGTGAGTGAGTATCCAGAAGTCCCAAGTAGCAACTCATTCTGGATGAACTTCACTCTCATCCTGGCTTCTACATTGTGAGTGGTTGGAGAACATAGCCTCGGCCAATATCCTTCACCATCCCGAAATTATTCCTCCAAGGTGAAGTCTCTGACTAAGGATAGCGAACAGCTTTTCAATGCCAGTTTTGTGCTGTGTTCAGGTGGAAGAGGGACTTCATTTCCCCCCACCTGTAGTTGGACTTTAAATTTCCCTTGACTATTGAATTGGAAGTGCATTGAGAGCTGCTTCCTGTGAGCCAGTCATTCCCCTTAATGTTACTGTCATCCCTGTGTCAGAGCCATAAAATCTATACAGGTACTGTGTGCAGTGTATCTACTTGGAAGGTGATATGGAAGGTCCTGTTCAGATTGTTTTTGAGAGTTAAAGGACTTTGACTTTCCATCACTTACTTTTTTTCAGCCCATCAAATATATTGTAGAGAGTCAAGCCATTTCACTAGATGGTCAAGATATTGTCATGAATCTCAGAAAAAAAAACACTTACCAGGTGAATATGCAGTCAGCAGTCAATGTCTTCAGGGCTGAAAGCCACAGGCCTGGCCAGTACATGGGGAATCACCTGGCAGGCAGAACCTATTACTCATAAGTAGATGAGCAACTAAAGAAAATGTTCCCAGGCTGTTATGGATTTCTTAAGAAACTACAATTCTCTCCAGACTCCATCCTCACTCCTTTTCAATATAGTTCTTGAAATGCTCATAAAAAGAATAAGGCAAGAAAAGGAAATTCGAGGAGTACTAATTAGAAAAGAGGAGGTCAAACTATCCCTTTTTGGAGAAGACATGATAGTTTACCTAAGGGACACCAAAAACTCCACTAGAAAACTCATAGAAACCATCCACTGCTGGCAGCAATGTAGACTCGTACAACCACTATGGAAAATAGTGTGGAGAACTCTCAAAAGACTCAAAATGAGCCTACTCCCTGACCCAGTCATACCCTTCCTGGGTATATACCCATAAGACTACCACAGAAATACATGCACAGCCTTGCTTATTGCAGCTCTCTTCACAATAGCAAAGAGCTGGAACCAACCCAAGTGCCCTTCAACCGAGGAGTGGATAAAGAAAATGTGGTACATCTACACAATGGAGTTCTATGCAGTGGTAAGAAAAATGGCATCATGAACTTTGGATAGAACTAGAAGATATTATGCTAAGTGAAGTAACACAGTCCCAGAAAAACAAATGACAAATGGTATCCCTCATTTGTGGATGCTAGCACCAAATCCCTAGTTGTAAAGCAAACTGAACAATGTTAATGTTATATTTCTTTTTACCTGAAAGCAACTGTGCTCTTATAATGTGAATGCCTTAACAGGCTCTAGAATTAACCTACCACTTATTTTCAGACTTTATAATTTTGTTATATGGGTGGAGGGTATGTATGAATATTTCAGAGTAATATAATATTAAAAGGGAAAATGTGAATTCTGAAATATGATTTGGAACTAACACACAGTTTATTTTCAGATGACATAATTTTAGTATATGTGTGACATATGTATGTATATATATATATATATATGCATATTTTGAAGCAAAACAAATTGGAAGGAACAACAACAACAAAAGGACTGGATCAAAGAATTGACTGAAACAGTAAACTTCTCCCCAAAACAATAATAATCTATAGAGAAAAACTTTAAAAATACTGATAAAAAGATACAAGACATGCATGGCAGAATGCAGGAACTTGGGTGGGGTAGGGGGGCATGGAAAGGGGAATGAGTCTAAATTGGACTGAGAACTAATGTATGAAATGCACAAAACTTCAATAAATATATTGAAAAAAAAGAAACTATGGATTTCCAAAGATAATTCCTGGTTCAAATGAACAGAGATTGGCATGAGAATTTTGTATTGCAGTAAAGTGATGCATTATTACATATTATGAAATTAGCAGGCACTTCCATTATAAAGATCTGATTAGACATATCTGTCCCTGCAGGAGAGAAGTAAAGAATGTCAGAAACAATTTCCTTTCACAGATGGAAAACTTAAACTTGGGAATATCTCCGTCAATGATAGCAATAGCAATTATTATTTTTTGTCTTTTTGACCATATTTAATGCCCATACCTGTGGGAAGCCACCACATCCACCATTACAAGATGGCGCCCAGCCCAAAGGGCCACGTAGCCTGTTAATGGTAAACAACCTAAATGCGCATGCGTGCTTGGCACTATGCGGGGTCATCGCTCAAGCCCGGAGCATGTAAATGAGGGTTTCAGTTGAGCACCAATCAGTAGGTGCCACATTCCTCCTAGGTCTATTTAAGCAGCACAGAGTTCGGGTTTTGGATCTTTCGCTTCAAGCAAGTAACCCTGCAATAAACGTCTGTAGAAGAATCCTGGTGTGGCGCGTCCTCCTTGCTGGCGAGGGTGGTGGGCGTCACACATACCAATTTGGCCGAGGGTCCTAAGGGATAACTTTGTTCCTTGCCCTCAGAGGTCAACTAAGTCCCAGGGGACTATGCATGGGGGCATCTCTTGAAATGTCCTGCAAATGTGGATCACCCATCTTCCTGTGCAGGGAGGTCTTGGAGATCCAGTAATGGGACTTCAGCCTTGCCCAGTCTATAAAGAGGAAAGTCTGCTCATGCTTCAAAAAGGGAAGCCTGGTCTAGCAAGACCTGAGTTTGTTCTTGAGTGGATGGAACTGGTGATTGAAAAGCTGAAATGAGCCAGGGGCTCCCTATCCCCTCCCCCCAAAAAAACCCCCCTGAGTGATCCTTGAGGACCAGATCATCAAGTGGCCTTGAGAAAACAAAAACCTTAGTTAATGTGGGCTAAGCATGTGGCCTTAAACATCCAAAAGGAAATAAATAAATAGTAAGTCTTGAGAAATTGTACTTCAGGTATAAAACGAGATCTTAGTAAAAAGACAAAAAGTAAAAAAAAAAAAAAAGAGCACAGTTGTTATGCCTGTCTGACTGGTAAGTGCAGCTACCCTGTGGCTGCCACTGCTTTTGCCATCCTTCAAAGACACAAGACTCAGCTTTTCAACCTTCTAATATGGCCTGAAGACTCATGTCTCTCCAAGAATCCTCCAGACCTTCAGTGCCAGATGGGGACTGCTCAGACATCCAGCTTGTGGACTGAGCTACTACTGGGGTTTCAGCCTCTTCAGAGTATAGACTGCCATTGTTGGATTACCTAGGATGTATCATGGAGACCAGTACAGGAAGATCAAGACAGGACGTGGTGCTTATTGGACCTCATTTGGTGATCATGGGAAGGGAAAACCCCAGTGTGGAGCACAGTGCAGAACTGATGGTGGTTTGGGCTTGCCAAGGAGGAGCCTTCAAACATGACATCTTTCAGCCTAATAAAGAAAAAAAATCATAAGCTGAAGATGCTAAAACCTATGATATGTGCAGCATGCATATATGCATATTTTGGAGTTATGCATATTGGAAGGAATAACAACAACAACAACAATAAGAAGACTGGGTAAAAGATCTTACTGAAACAGTGAACTTCTGCTCAAAACAGTAAACTTCTGTTTTGAAAATTTTGAAAGAGACTGAGAAAAAATGAAAAACATGTTTGGCATAATGCCTGAGCTCTGGTGGGGTGGGGAGGCAGGGATGGAGGAACGGGTCTAGATTTGATTTGAAAATTAGTATGAAATACACAAAGTGTCAATAAAAAATTGGCTTTGAAAAAAAAAAACAAGGTCTTTCTTTGAGGAAAGCTCTAAAAGACTGTGGCTTAATCATTTTTGCCCTCAAATTTATTGCCTCTTTTCCTTTGATTTTCTTATTCTTGCTCATCATATTCACTCCAAACCTACTACTCCTGAAGTAGCCTTTGATCAGTTCCTCTGTGTCTAGGAGTCTTCCCTTATATAGAGTTGGCTGAATGTAGTTGACTTCAGCCTCCAACATAATGCTCATTGGACCTCGTAGATGATGCTGCCCAGCTGGCTCTTTCCTATAGGTCAGCACCTCTTCCCCAGACACAAAAGGCTCCAGTGCTCCCCTGTTCTCTGAAGATCCCACCACAGTAGTCTTCTTGGCTCATCTCCTTCTGCTCCTCTCCAGAACTCACTGGTCTCTTGACATCTACAGTCCCCTTTCACTGGTCCTGGGGTCCTCCCATCTGCCCTTGGAGATGATCTCTGGGACAGTTGTCTCTAGGTTCCTGCTTCGCTTTCTTTTTTTTTTTTTATGAATTTTATTTATTTCTGTATGTGTATCAATGTACTGTCTGCATGCAAGTTTTCTTTTCTTTTTTTTAATCAGACACTCATATATGTACTACTTATAAGAAAAGATATTTGGGCATACAAACTCGACTTGTTGGAATGCATGAAATCCAGTGGAGAGCTGTGGGGGGAGATGCGGATGGGGGAGGGGTCTAAAGACAGTTATGATGTTTTGTGTAAAATGCACAAAAACTCAGTAAAAATATACATTTCAAAAAAAGAAACATACCACAAAGACACGAAGCAAAATTGAAGTGGAAGGATGGAAAAAAACATACCATGTTAACAGTAATTAAGAGTATCAGATATCAGTAAAAGCAGTTTAAAATACAAAGCATCCCTAAACTTGGTGCGGTGGCACATTGAGGCTGAGGCAAGAGGATTGCTGTTAGAGGACACCCTGAGGTACAAAGTGACATCCTATCTTTAAAACAGAAAAAAAAAGCTCCCTAAATCATTCCCAGAAATAAACAAGGTATGTCACAATAATAAAGGTTCAACACAAGAAGATATCACAACTCTAAATCTCTATTCAGTAAAATAGTTTCAACATCCATAAAGCAAAAAGCTTGACAGAATTATAAGAAATATAAAACCTCTGGAAAGACTCAGAAAAAGATGCAAGACATGTATGGCAGAGTGCATGAACTCAGGTGGGGTGGGGGGCATGGAAAGGGAAATGACTCTAAATTGGATTGAGAAATGATGTATGATGTATGGAAAAGGTTTAGTAACAATAAAAATATATTAAAAAGGAATTATAAAAATAGATCAGTTCGGGGCAGGAGAGATGGCCTAGTGGTTAAGAGTGCCAACCAGTCTTACAGAGGACCCCGGTTTGATCCCCAGCACCCACATGGCAGACGAGAACCATCTGAAACTCCAATTCCAGGAGAACTCCAATTCCAGGGGAATCCAACACCTTCTTCTGACCTCCATGGCATTGCACGACACGGGTGCACAAACCTGCATGCAGACAGTACATTCATACACATACAGAAATAAATAAAATTTAAAAAATGGATAAATTCATAATCATTGAAATTAAAAATTTTCTGTGTGTATGTGTGAGTACATGCATATTTTGTGTGTGTGTGTGTGTGTGTGTGTGTGTGTGTGCGTGTGTGTACCACGAGTATGCCTGGTGCCCACAGAGGCCAGAGGAGGGCATTAGATCCCCTGAACTGGAGTTACAGGCAGTTGTGAGGCACTACAAGGATACTGGAAACTGAACTTGAGTCCTTTGCTACAATAGCAAGTGCTCCTGACCACTGAGCTATCCCTCCAGCCCGAATCATAAAGATTTTAAAGTACCTCTCAGATAACAGAAGTCAGTAAATGTCATATCTGAGAAAATTATCAAAAACTTTCACTTAATTAACATATTTAAAATTTATACACAGTTGCATAATTGTTGTACTTGTAACTTCATAGTGAAGAGGGAAGGGAGCCTTGTCACAGTAAAGCACAAAGAGGAAATATTCTAATGAAGAAATAGAGTCTAACCTGTGGTACTCCTGGGTATGTACAAAAGAAAGTTGAGAGTGTTGATTTGCATATGAGAAATCAGATAAGAAAGCTTCTGGTAAAAGGTGAGTCATAAGTTAGAAAAAAGGGAGCTCCGTGAGCCTCCTCGGCACATGTGAAGGCAGATGACACACCTTGCAGTAAATATACCAATGTTCTTATATCCCACTATGCATTTATTAATGTTTTTATATTGATTTTATAATTGCCTAATAAATACCTATATAATGCCACACAGCATAAACAAGACATGGAGTTCACTATGACTGGTGCAGACACTTAAATAAAAAGATGATTATGATTTAGTAAATTAAGTGTTCCAGAGAAATTCAGCCTAGAGTCAAGGAATCCAGCTTAAGGAGTGGGCGGCCATGCATCTGGATGAAATCATTCTAGAGGAACCGGTCAGAGGCAGGGGGAGAAGTTCAAAGGACAACATTTGAGATAGTCTTCATTAGTAGTGAGGTACTTTGAGGACAGGGGAGTGAGCTCATTGATATGCAAATCTCACCTTTAAAATGAATAAAATATTTGTGACATGCTGGTATCAGATGAGGTGGAGCAGCACCTGAAGAAGAGAAAGAGCAAAGCTGTGAAAGAATACACCTCTAGAGACAGAGGAAAAACATGGAAGCAGGTGATAAAGGGTTATTCTGAATGTTCTCAGGTGTAGGTGGTCATAACAACGGTCACAGAGCCAGACATAGTGGTGCACATCTTTAGTCCCAGCACCCAGGAGTCAGAAGCAATCAGATCTTTTTGAGTTCAAGGCCAGTCTGGTGTAAATAGTGAGTTCTGGACCAGCTGGGACTACAGGGAGAAGGTGTCTTGAAAAAGACCGAAAAAAAAAAAAAGTCACAGATTTTTTTTCAGGTTCAGGCTGGATTTGTATTCTGTGTTGATTGAGAATGCAGCTCAAGGCCATGCAGATTTTGCTTCTACACTCTTAGAAAATGGGGACTTCCATGTGACCCGGGCCATCTGGACATATGAGAAACATGTGGCCAGCCAGTCACTTCCAATGGTTCCAGAGGAGACAGGCAACTCCTGGAAGTAAACTTGCTGGTCCACAGAATTGTAAGCTAAGCACACTGATGCTGGGTTTAAAGGATATAAACTACAGAAATTAAAATGGTGGTTTAAAACCATAAACTGGGCATGGCAGTGCATATCAGTCATCCTAGAAGTAGAGAAGTAGAAGCAGAAGGATCAGGAGTGCAGGTTTTCCTGGTCTCGGCCAGTTCTGGGCCAGCTTGGCCTAGATGAGACCCTGTCCCAGGAAACCAAAATCAACCCACCAAATAAGCAAAGAAACAAACATACAAAGCTACACAATATAAAATGTTTCCTTCTCAATCATTTTCAGGTGTATAGCTCAGAAGTGTTTAGTTATGTTGTTATATAACAGTTCTCTGGAACTTTGTCATCACGTAAAATGGAACTATAGTGGTTGGAAAACTACTCAACCTACCCCACCCCTTGGTAATCACCTCTCTCCTTTCAGTTTCTATTGCTTTGACTGGTCTAGATATTTCATAAAAGAGGAATCATATACTATTTGTCCATTTGCAGTAGGCATATGTCCTCAAATTTTACCCATATTGTAACATAACATTCTTGCTGTCTTAATCTATTTGAGGCAGATTTGTTATGTGGCAAAAGTTAACTGATAAAAAAGTTAGGTGCTGTATTTTCAAAATGTGGTGTTTTTTTTTTTTACACCTGCAACATATCTTAGTTTGGACTACACACAAATCCTGTGCTTAGCAGCCCCTTGTAACTAGGAGCAAACACACTGGGCAGTAGATGTAGAGAGACCACCATGCTGCAGAGATAAAACCTGCCTTTAGCTCTAACTAGGAATGCTTTCATATGCTCAGGTATAATCAATAGCATATTGTATAAAAGCCCTATATTTTTACTTTTTTAGAAAATTGGTATACAGGGGTTGGAGAGATGGCTTCAGCTGTTAAGAGTACCTGCTGTTCTTGCAGTTCAAATCCTAGCACCCACATGCTGGATAACAACTGTTCATAACTCCAGTTCCAGGAGATCTAGTGCCCTCCTCTGCCCTCCACTGTGACAGCACAACACATGGAGACAATACACTCATACATATAAAAAAGGGAAAATCAGTAGGGGCAGGTGTGTACACATGCTATGGCATGTGCGTGGAGATCAGAAGGCACCCTTGGGTGTCAGTCCTCAGCTTCCATGCTTGCTGGTTTCTGCTGCATGTGTCAGGCTAGCTGGCCCAGGGATTTTCCTGCTTCTACCTCTTGTCACAGGAGGACTGTAGTTATAGGCATGTCCTACTTCACCTGGCCTTATGGGGATTCTGGGGAACTGAACTCAGGTCCTGATGATTACACAGGAACTGATCTTCCCAGATGGCCCCTCTCATTTAAGACTGTGTATTACTACATAGCCAAGGCTAACCTTAGGACACTAGGCTCTGTCTATTTTTTTCTTTTGAGGGTGATATAGAAAGCATTCATTTGTAGACTAGGCCTTTATGTAAGCATATGCATTCTCACAGTACATGATGAGTCACACACACACACACACACACACACACACACACACACACACACACACTGAAGGGAAGCAGGTTTCTGGTCATAGAATCTAAATTTTTTTTTTTTGGTGTTTTTGAGACAGGGTCTTCCTGTCTACTCCAGCTGTCCTGGAACTCACCATGTAGACCAGGCTGGCCTAGAGCTCACAGAGATCTGCCTGCCTCTGCCTCCTGAGTACTGGGATTATAGGAGCGAGCTACCATGCCCAGTGGTAAATGGGTTTTAAAAAAATATGTATGAGTATTATGCCTGCATGCATGTAAGTGCACCCATCTTGTGCAATGCCCATAAAGGACAGAAGAGGGCATTGGATCCCCTGGAACAGAAGTTATAGACAGTCGCTAGCCACCATGTGGTGCTGGGATCTGAACCCAGATCTGCAGGAAGAGCCAGTGCTCTTAACTGTTGAGCCATCTCTCCAGCCCTAAAATAGTTATGTTTATCTTATTGGTTTGTTCAGCCTTTCTGATTATTCTGTATTATATAACCAATTCCATTTTCTATTGGCTACCACAAGCATAGAAACAAATCTTGGCCCATGTATAGCTTGAGTTCAGGACAGCATTTCCTAAGGTGTCTTCAGCTTATTACCGGCTCATCACTAAATAGCCACATGTTCATAATTACCCCGGATATATATACTGTTTTATTATCTGTTTTACAGATCAGAAGTGAAGTACAAGGAGGACTGTGTAAACTGCAAGTCACATTCAGGAGTAGCAGATTCAAGCAGAGTCTGACTGTCCCTGGGGTCTTCATAGGACCTACTGGTTCTCACCCCCCACAACCTGATATGATTTGAATGCAAACTGCCCTCCACAGGCTCATGTAATGGAATACTTAGTCCTGATTGGTGGCATCGTTTGGGTAGGTGGTAGAGCGTTGCATTTGGAGTCTTACTGCTGACAGTAGATCACTACAGGTGGGCCTTGTAGGTTACATCAGCCTCTCGTTCTGGTCTAGCTTTCTCTGTTTCCTGGTATGCCAATGTGAAGAAAATCTGCCCCATACTTCTGCCACTGTAAATAGAGTGGCTCTCGATGCCATGCCTTCCCCACCATGATGAACAGAAATCCCCCTGAAAACTTAAGCAAACTTTAACCTTTCTTCCCTTAACTTTTTTCAGTCAGGTAGTTCACAGAGACATAAAAGGAGCATCAGTTTATTAAAACCACCCCTGTGCAACTTTAAGATTTGGTGTTTTGGGGGTGTGAGATTCACTCTTCAAAGATATCATCAAAAGAATTCTGTGATGCATTCTGAAACCATTGCTGTTAAGCTCACATGAGCAAGTTCCCAAAGGCCTTTAAGATTCTATTTCCTGTGGTCATGCACCACCTCTGGCTTTTACAATCTTTCTTTCCTCTCTTCTGCAGTGGTCCCGAGTCATGGGAGGGTGATGTTCAGTATAGGAGTCCTGATTAGGGACACACACTGTGCAGTCTCTTATCCTCTACATTTTGGCCAGTTGTTACCTTCTGTGTGCATCACTCTGTGTTGCATGAGGCAGCTTCACTGATGAGAGTTGTGAGATGTGTTAGCGTTCTCTCTAAGCTCTGTTCTGCTGTGTTCCATGAGTCTTAGGCATAGAGGTTCTATTGTAGATGTGTCACTTAGGGCTGGGCATCTCTCAGACACTTATCATCTGTGTGTGATGAGTTGTGAAACACAGCAGTGGTGATGATATGCACAAGACCCATGTAAACTCAGTGACAAAAACCCAGCATAGAACTGGGGAAATGGTCAAGCCCCAACCTTAGCCAAGGAACAATTACTACTGGGTGAAGGAGAGCTGATCTTCTTCAAGGAAGTGACTCTAAATAGGCTGACTAGACTCCAGTAGATGAACCTGCACTGAGGGACATCTGGGTACACAAACTTGACTCGGTAACCTTTAACACATATGATAGAATGCATGAAATCAAGTAGGGGGGCCATGGGTGAGTGCAGATGGAGGAAGGGGTCTAAATATGATTAAGATGTATTGTATGTGGTTAAGAGCGCTGACTGCTCTTGCAGAGGACCCAGGTTCAAATCCCAGCACCCACATGGTGGCTAAGAACCACCGTTAAGCTGGGAATGGTGGCACAGGCCTTTGATCCCAGCACTTAGGAGGGAGAGGCAGGTGGATGATCTTTGTGAGTTCAAGGCCAGCCTAGCCTACATAGTGAGTTCCAGGCCAGTTGGGGCTATAGGGAGACCTTGTCTCAAAAAAAAAAAAAAAAAAGATGTGTTGTATGAAATGCACAAAACTTCAATGAAATATACATTGATAAAAAATGTTCTCTGGGGGCTGGAGAGATTGCTCAGTGGAGAGCACTGACTGCTCTTGCAGAAGACCTGGCTTCAATTCCCAGCACCCACATGGCGGCTAAGAACCATCTTCAACTACAATTCCAGGAGAATCAGATGCCCTCTTCTGACCTCCGCTGCATTGCACAACATTGTTGCACCAAGCTACATGCAGACAGTACACTCATACACATAAAAAAATAAGTAAAATATTTTTTAAAATGTTCCCTGGAGAAAAATGAAGAGAAACAGGCAAATGAGGAAGTAGTGGCAGAAAAGCCCAAAGGACAAGCTGACCAGTGTCCTTTCCCCAACTTCAGAGAAATTCGATTCTAATCTTGGACATTTGTCAAACAAATGGTTCTTTTCTCAAAACAGTTGCGTGAGAGTGACAGTCCCACAGAGTTTCAGGCTTGGAGCCAAAATATCTTTAATAGACTCTGAGAGTCCATGCAATGAGCATCAACCTAAACTAATATATGAACAAACTAAAAGCTGTTGTAGGATCGTTTTGAAGTAGATGGGCAGAGTTCAACCAACTACAAGCAGCCAACTGATCAGACCAAATTTCCAACTGCAACCAACGAAGCTTTCTGAACTTTATGTCCTTGTTCTTTATGTAAATGCTTTTGCCCACATTGTAGAACAGAGCTGGCAGAATCTCTTCCAATTCTGAGTGCTGTCTGATTTATGAACCACTCTTTATTCAAATAAACTGTTAAATTTTGTAGAAAGGTTTTCTGGCATTAGAAGTAATAGGAAATGCAGTGTTCATAATGTTTCAAGGTATTATAATAATCCATTGTAATATAAATGTATTCATCCTTATGGCAATAAAAGTTAGATATGCTATCCTCATTTTACAGATCAGAAAATGGGCACAGAGAAACCTGACAAGTTACCTAGGGTTGCATGGTCAGTAGGGTAGTAATGAAACTAGTGACAAGTCTATCTGATCTCTTCTTAATTATTTTGCACTTGGATCTCAAGAACTCACTAATTACCAGAGGAAGGCATGAAATAAGTTAATGAGTGATGGAGGATCCCAAACAACCACTGTCTTTTAGTAAGAGGATGTCTATGAGTGGAGGATGGTGGCACACATCTGTCATCCCAGTACACAGGAGGGTGAGAGAGGAAGATTATGAATTCAAGTCTAGTCTGGGCCACATAGAAAAACTGAGATCTGAACAGCAGATTAACGTTTAGGGGTATCCTGGGACAAACTTCCCCTAGTAGCCACCGTTTGCCACTCATACACTTTGGCATGTTTATTTAGTATTTTCCAAGTCATAACAGGTTAGTCAAAGAAGGATTGTGGCAATAATCATACAGGTATATAGGATAAGATATGGTGTTTTGAAATGTATATGAATTAGAGAATAATCAAATAAAGGCATTTGGCAGGAACAACTTAAACATTTATTATTTCTCTGTGGAGAGAACAATTTTAAAATTTCTAGCCATTTTTAAATATGTAATACATCATTGCTTACTGACTATGCTACCATATAGTAAAGCATCAGAGCTTATTTCTCTAGCTGTAAATTAATACTTATTCTCAAACTTTTCTTCATTCTCCCTGTACTTTCTCTTCCCTCTAGCAATTATTAGTCTACTCTTTTTTTTCATTTATTTATTTATTTATTTATTTATTTATTTATTTATTTATTTGAATGTACTGTCTGCATGTAGGTTTGTGCACCTGTGTCATGCAATGCCACGGAGGTCAGAAGAGGGTGTTGGATTCCCCTGGAACTGGAGTTCTACTCTGGAATTGGAATTCTCCTGGAACTGGAGTTCTCCTGGAATTGGAGTTACAGATGGTTCTTGGCTGCCATGTGGGTGCTGGGGACCCCTTAGATAAACTATCATATCATCTGCAAAAAGGATGGCTTGACTTCCTCTTTTCCAATTAATTAGTACTCCTTTAATTTCCTTTCCCTGCCTTATTGCCCTAACAAGTGTTTCAAACACTACACTGAAGAGGAGTGGTGACAGGGGGCAACCTTGCCGAGTTCCTACCTTTAAGGGGAATGCTTCTGTCTTTTCTCCATTTAGGATGATGTTGGTTGTGGGCTTTCTGTATATGGCTTTGATTACATTGAGGAATGATTCCTCCAATCCAATTCCCTCTGGGACTTTAAGCTTGAAGGGATGATTGTCAAAGGCTTTTTCTGCATCAGTTGAGATGATTGTGTGGTTTTTGTCTTTCAGTCCATTTATGTGTTTTATGATATTTATTGATTTTTGTATGTTGAACTATCCCTGCATCTCTGGTATGAATCCAACTTGGTCATCATAGGTGAACTTTTTGATGTGGGTTTGTATGCAGTTTGCAAATATTTTGTTGAGAATTTTTGCAACTGTGTTCATTAATGAGATGGGTCTATAGTTCTCTTTTTTGGCTGTATCTTTGCCTGGTTTTGGTGTTAGAGTGATGTTGGCTTCATAGAAGGAATTTGGAGATTTCCCTCTGTATTCTTCTAAACAGTTTGAGTAATAATGGTTGTAAGTCTTTTTGAAATGTTTTATAGAATTCTGCTGTGAAATCATCTGGGCCTGGGCTTATTTTAGTTGGGAGGTTTCTTATTACATTTTCAATTTTTTCATATGTTATGGGTCTATTTAAGCTGTCAATCTCTTCTTGGTTAAGCTTTGTTGATTCCCAGAATTTCAGATATTCATCCATTTCTCTTAAGTTTTCACAAACTTAGTAGAGTATAAGTTTTTGAAGTATTCCTGTATGATTATCTGGATTTTTTCATTGTCTGTTGTGATATTTCTCCTTTCATCATGAATTTGCTCTTTCTTTCTTTTGGTTACCTGGTTAGAGGTCTGTCTACCTTGTTCTTTCAAAGAACCAACTTTTGGATTCAATTATTTTTTTGTATTGTTTTCTTTGTTTCTATTTCATTGATTTCTGCTCTGATTTTTGTTATTTCTTCCTGTCTGTTGTGTATGAAACACTTGTTTGAAACACTTGCAGGGGACACTTGTATGAAGCCGCAGCAACAAAGCACCTCTCGCTCATTCTTCTCAAAGCTGTTTATTATTCAGGCAGGCAGGTCTTGTCAGAACGGTTTATTCAAGCACATCTTTTCTCCTTCTCCAAGCTTCTCCCTCTAAGCCTTCTCCTTCCTCAGGCAAGCAAGCTTCTCTCTCAGACTAGAAAGGAGAGAGAGAGTCCCTCTATCTAGAAAGTCCCTCTATTTATCCACCTTCCCAGCCCAGGTTGCGTGGCCTCAGTACTATTGGTATCATCTGGGCCTGAACTTGCATACAGGGTGCACTCACAGCTCAAACGGTGACGTTTTTACTTTGAGGTAGGAGGAAAATAGGTTAGTTAAGGGAACTCAGGTGTTATCATAAGACTCAGGTGTTAGCCATAAACTTTGCTAAAGTCTCGGGTGCCTCTTAGGACTGTCATCCACACCTGCTCTCCACATATCTCCCCCCCTTTTTTATTATTTTAGTAAAGATTCCCCTTTACCGGAGCTTGTACCTCTTTCCCCTGTTCCCGGGCTTTCAACTGTTCCCCCTTTCTGGGCTGTTAACTGTTCCCCTTTTCTGGGCTTTAACTATTTTTTCCCTTATTGTCCCCTACTTTCCAGGGCCTTCCTTATTGTCCCATTTCCCGGGAGCTTTCCTTATTGTCCCATTTACCAGGGAGCTTCCTTATGTCCCCATTTACGGGGAGCCTTCCTTATTGTCCCATTTACCGGGGAGCTTTCCTATTGTCCCCATTTCCGGGAGCCTTCCTTATTGTCCCCATTTCCAGGGAGCCTTCCCCCGCCTTTTTAATGGGTTTTAACTTTCCCCCTTTTCCGGGCTTTAACTATCCTCCTTTTCTGGGCTTTAACTGTTTCCCCTTTTCCGGGCTTTTAACTGTTCCCCCTTTTCTGGGCTTTCTTTAACCATTCCCCTTTTCTGGGCTTTAACTACCGGCTTCTTCCCCCTTTCTGGCTCGTCCTAGGCTTTAACTGTTCCCCTTTCGCGCTTTAACTGTTCCCCCTTACAGGGCTTTAACTGTTCCCCTTTACCGGTGCTTTAACTGTTCCTTTCCCCGCGCACGGTGGTGCCCCAGTCCCCAGTTCAGCCTTGCTACGAGAAAGTCCAAACCTCCCTTCGGCAGGGCTGCTCCACCTCCTAGCCTGAAGGCTGCTGGCCGCCGACATCATCTCCCATGCGCCCCGTGCTTCCTTCGCATCTCCTGGCACGCCCCGCGCTTCCTTTAACCGCCGCTCTCGGCGAGGCGGGCTGCTCCGCCTCCGTCGCCTGCAGGCTGCTGGACTGCCGACGATCATCTCTCCCTAGCCACCCCGCACGTTCCTGTCGCTCTCGCTGAGTTCGCCACGGCGATTCCTTATCTCCTGGGCGCCACGTCTCAGGCCAGCTCGCGGGTTCTGGATTCACGCCGAGCCCTGTGGCACCGAGGCCCCTTTAAGAAATTTTCAGTCCGCGCTTCCTTCGCATCTTCTGCACACCCCGCTGCTTCCTTACATCTCTGCGCGCCCCGCCTTCCTTGCCAAGTTTCAGTCGAAGGCTGGTTTTTTCTCTGGGTCTGTCCTATTGGTGCTCGGGCCAGCTCGGCGTTTCTTTCTGCTAGCCGAGTCTGACCTGGGCCCCTTTTTCCAAGTGCCGGCTCACAGTCTCTGCTAGCCGAGCCCTGTTGAAGCCTGGTCTGAAGTCCTGGTCAAAGTCTCTGCAGTTTGTTGAAGTCTCTGCAGCAAATATCTTAAGTCTCTTTGTTGTGCTTATGCTGTGGTTGTTATCCAGCTTGAGCTCTTTTGTGCTGCACTCAGCCTCGCGGCTGTCTTCCTCGAGGCTGCTAAAGTCCGGGGCTCTGGGCTGAGCGTGGCCATTGCTCCACCTTCCCCGATACGGGCCACCACTTGTATGAAACACTTGTATGAAAACACTTGCAGGGGACACTTGTATGAAGCCGCAGCAACAAGCACCTCTCGCTCGTTCTTCTAACAAGCTGTTTATTCATTCAGGCAGGCAGGTCTTGTACAGAAGGTTTATTCAAGCACACTTTTCTCTTCTCCAAGCTTCTCCCTCAAGCCTTCTCCTTCCTCAGGCAAGCAAGCTTCTCCTCAGACTAGAAAGAGAGAAAGAGTCCCTCTATCTAGAAAGTCCCTCTATTTATCCACCTTCCCAGCCAGGTTGCGTGGCTGGTCTATGGGTATCATCTGGCCTGATCTTGTATGCACCTGCACAGCTCAAACGGTGAGCGTGGCTTTACTTTGAGGTAGGAGGGAATCAGGTGTTATATCATAAGACTCAGGTGTTAGTTAAGAAGGGACCATGGATTTTGCTAAGTCTCGGGTGCCTTCTTAGGACTGTCACCACAACACACCTGCTTCTCCACCTGTTGTGGTTAGGGTTCATCTCTTGTGTGCCTCTCAAGTGCTTTTAGATGCAGTGTTTAGATTGGTTTCACTTGTGCTCTTTCAGTTTTTTAATGTAGGCACCTAGGGCACATAAAATTCCTCGTAGACCTGATTTTAAAGTATCCCATAGGTTGCTGTTGGTTTGTGTTTTTATTTGTCATTTAGTTCCAGGAATTTTTTGTCTTTCTTTATTTCTTCCTGACCCATTATTATTCAAAATTGTTGTTTGTCGTCTCCGATGGTGCTCTTTTAGATACAGGGAGTATCCTGTGTTTATATTATAGCTTTATTGTCATTTTGGTCTGATAGAATGATGATTTATTTCAATGGTTTTTGTATTTGTTGAGGTTTGGTTTCTGTGTCCCAGTATGTGGTCATGTTTGGTGGAAGGTGTCCATCAGGTGCTGAGTAGAAAGTGTATTCTCTGGTATTGGGTGGAATATTTGGTAGATTGTCTGTAAGGTCAATTTGGTGTATATCAATGATAATCGATTCCCGGCTGTCTCTTTTTTATTCTTTGTCTGGTTGACCTGTCCAAAGGGCTCAGTGGGTATTGAAATCCCCCTACTATGATGGGTGCTGGGGTTAAATCTTTACCTGATGTCCTGTGAGAATTGTTTTATAAATTTTGGCACCAGAGTTTGGTGCAATATATCATGATTGTGAATATTCATGGTTAATTGTTCCTTGATAAAGATGTAATGTCCCTCTTGTCCTCTTTGATTTCTTTACTTCAAAGTCTATTTTGTCTAATATTAAAATAGCAACTCCTTCTTTTTTGTCCATTGCTTGAAATATTTTTTTCGATCCTTTCACCTTAAGTTTATTCCAATCCTTGAATTGAGATGGGTTCTTGTAGACAGCATATAGGTGGTTTCTGTTTCCTACATTCTCACAAGTCTGTGTCTTTTGACTGGGGAGTTTTAGTCCATTAAATTTAATGTTATAATTGAAAGATGCTGTGTTGCTTCCTTTCACCTTATTATCCATTTCATTTTTGGTCTAGGTTGTCTAATTATCAGTTCTTGCTTTTATTAATTTCTCTTTCTAGTTCCTGGGATAGTTTTGCTCCTCTCTTCGTCTTTGTGATTCTTCAAGTATTCTCTGAAGGGTTGTTTCCTGGACATGTATCTTATCATCTTTGTTTTAAGTCATGGAAGATTGTTCCCTCCCTCCTTCAACTATAATCGACATTTTTGCTTGGGTATAGTAATCATGGGTTGGCAATACTATGTCCTTTAACACTGGGAATGCTTTTGCTCCACATTGTCTTCTTGCTTTCATAGTTTGCACTGAGAATAGTTGGTTTGTAATTTGATGGGTTTCCCCTTATATGTAACGTATTGTTTTCTCTTGTGGCTTTCAGAATTTTGTCTTTGTTTTGGCATCTAGCATTTTAACTATGATATGGTGTGGGGGGAGTTTCTTTTCGATCTTGTCTGTGTTGGGAGTTCTATGTGTTTCTTGTATGTTGTATGGATTTGTTTTCTTTTTTTTAGTTTTGGGGGAAATTTTCATGTATCATTCTGTTGAAGTTCTGAGCAATCCATTCCTTGGGATTCTTCTCCTTCCTCTATTCCTATGATGCGAAATGATTTGATCTTTTGCATAGTGTCCCACATTTCCTGGTTTTTCCCACTTTTGTGTATTTTTATATTTTTCATTATCTTTGCTCGAGCTTTTTAGTTGTTCTATTTTCCTTCAGGTCTGATATATCTTTATTCCCGCTTCCACCACCATCTACTTCGAGGGGCTTTTTCCGTTCCCTCTTCCTCTTTATTGGATGAGTGTCTAGTTTCATTTTCAT
Organism: Rhizomys pruinosus; assembly: GCA_009823505.1. Classification (NCBI taxonomy): domain Eukaryota; kingdom Metazoa; phylum Chordata; class Mammalia; order Rodentia; family Spalacidae; genus Rhizomys; species Rhizomys pruinosus. The sequence continues at coordinate 281,825 of VZQC01006772.1, forward strand.
TTCACCTGTGATTTCTTTAGTATTCTACTTCGCTTTTGGAGCTTCTTTCTCAATCTCTTCCGGTAGCTCTTGCTTCTCTCTGGTTGGTTATTCTTTTTTTGTTTGTTTCAGCATAGAATCTTTTCTTTTTTTTTTTTCCCCTCTAGTTCTCTCGGAGTTTGTCATTCTCTCCCTCGAGGTCTTTCTTGAGTTTTGCATTTCTCCTAGTTTTCTAGACTTGTTCTTTATATTCCTTGATTTCTTTGTGAATATGTCTGCAATTGTTCCTCTAAGATCTGTGTCCTGGGTCACCCCCCCAGGGAGATCCCACTGTAGAAATCTCCACAAGGTTGGTAGAGCTTGCTGTGGAATTATCCTGCACCGTGCCAGTTGTCCCTTCATTGTGCCCCTGGCATGTGGTTTCTCTTTGCCTGTATTCCAATGCAAATCCCAAATGTCTCTTCACTTTCTTAAAGGCTGCTTTGCTTCCCCAGTCAGATGCCTTCTTTTTTTTTTCTCCTTGTTTTAGGGAGTGGCGACTTGTCTAGGTTTCAGGCTTTCAATTTGTGTTATATATTGGAAGTTTAACTCACTCTTCCTGTTCTATTCCAAAAGTTCTCCAAAACCTGACAGGTAACAACCCAGTCAGTACCCTCTGAGCACTGTGCTCACTCTGCTTCCTGCAGCCAGTTTCTCTAGGTTATTTCTAGGTTTGGTGATGAGGGACTAGAGTTTTCTCAGGTTCCGTTGTTTCATTTATTGCCTTGCCTTATACCCCGGAATCACTATTGTGTTGCACTTGGAACTTCCTCAGCAATTCCAGTTTGGAGTGGGGGTGCTCCATTAGCCCACGCCCTGGTACCTGTGCTCATGGTGGTCCTGGAAAATCCCCCGATCTAAGCTCTGTGGACTCAAGTCTCACAGTGGCAAACAGATCCACCTTTTTTTTTTTATAAAGAGATTTATTTATTATTTTTAAATTTTATTTATTTATTTATTTTTAATATTTTATTAATTTCTGTATGTGTATGAATGTACTGTCTGCATGCAGGTCTGTGCACCCTGTTCAGGCATTGCTGCCAGAGGTCAGAAAGAGGGTGTTGGATTCCCCTGGGAACTGGAGTTCCCTGGAATTGGAATTTTGGACGGTTCTCAGCCGCCATGTGGGTGCTGGGGATCGACCTGGGTCCCTGCAGGAGCAGTCAGTGCTCTTAACCGCTAGGCTATCTCGCCAGCCCCCAGCCCCCCTTTATACACAGCTAACAGGGTGACTCCACCCCACAGCCATGCAAGACAATGATTCAATTATCCAACAACCTGCCTGTGAAGCCCCAGCCCCTACCTGTGGCTTCAGGTGGTCCTGGGAAATCCTCTAATATAAGCTCCATTGCCACTCAAAGACCAGTGTTTCAGCCCCATTATTGATAAGATCGTCTTTCCTATCATGTGTTTCTTGGACACCTTGCAAGTGATCAAGTGGTTCTGAATTGAATTGTTACATTATATTTGGGTCTTATATTGTGGTCTCCATTAATCTATTGTGTCTGTTTTTTGTGCCAGTAACAGAGCATTTTTATGACATATAGGTGTGTAAGATAGTTTGATATCTGGTATGTAAGATCCTCCCCCTCCAGAATTTTTCATTTTTGTCCAAGATTGTTTTGGATATACAGGGTCTTTTGTGATTCCATATATATTTTTTTTTTAGCTCTTTAAAGCATGATAATTTTGATTTGCATTGCATTAAGGTATTGCTTTTGGAAAGACTGTCATTTGTACAATATTAATTCTATTGCTCCATGAGCATGGTAAGCCCTGTGCACTCTCTGTGTCTTTTCTCTTTCCTTAAAAGACTGTAAAAATTTCATTGTAGAGATCTCGTTGCTGTCTTTTGGTTAGGTTTATTCCTAAATATTTTTGGAGGTTGTTGTGAATGGGAAGGTTACTTGAATGCTGTTTTCTGGCTGCTTGTTGTATTGGTACATCAGCAAGACGTACCATTTTTGTCCGTTCATGTTTAACCTGCCACTTATTGAAACTTAATTATTCTAGCAGTTTTCAGTGGAACTTTGGGATCTTTTGTGTAAATATCATATAGTCCTTGAAATAAGGGCAGTAATTTGGACTTCTTCTTTTCCATTAATACTCCTTTAAGTTCTTCCTCTTATTTTATGCTCTACACAAAGTTTCAGCACTATATTGAAAAGAGTCAGAGAGAGTCGACATACTTGTCTGGTTCCTGATTTTAATGGAATGCTCAGTTCAGCTTTTCCCTTCCATTTAAATGATACCGCTTTATTTATTAGGATTATAGGTTTAATGATGTTAAAGCTGTTCCTTCCAGTCTAATTTGCTATAGGCTTTTAACATGAATGCATGTTGATTTTGTCAAAGCATTTGCGCCATCTATTGAGATGATTATGGGATTTTTGTCTTTAAGTACCATTATTGATTTTATTAGTTTATTGACTATATATTGAAACCATACCTGCGCATCTGCTGGAATAATAGCAAATTGGTCATGTGGAAGAGTCTTTTTGTGAGTGTGGGTCCATATGTTGTTTGCATTGTGTTGTGAATTTTTCATTTATTAAGGATATGGCCTCATAGTTTTTCTTTTTATTGTGGTCTTTACCTATTTGGTATGTAAGAGTGACAGGCTTCTCATAGGATTTGGGAAGTTCTCCTTCTATTTTTTTTGAATAATTTAACTAAGTATTTGTTGTAGATCTTCTTGGAATGTCTAAATTCTGCTCTGAATCTATCTGGGCCTGGGCTTTGTCTTAGTTGTGGAGGTTTTGTATTCCTGTTTCTTATTCATTATGGGTCTAGTTTAAGCTGTTGCCTCTTGGTTTAACTTTGGTTGTGTCCATGACTCGCAGAAATTTACTTCTTTTGTTTTTATCTTTTTTTGTCTTTTCGAGACAGGGTCCTCCCTGTAGTCCCAGCTGTCCTGGAACTCACTTTGTGTACACCGGTTTGGACTTGAACTCAAAGATCCCCTGCCTCTGCCCTCCCAAGTTTGCTAGGATAAAGGTTGTGTGCACACCCACACCGGCAGAAATTTAATTTCTTTCTAGATTTTCCATAAGTTAATGTGTCATCGTAGCTTACTTAAAGTATTCCCTTGCAATGTTTGGGTTCTTCTTAATACATAGCCAGATTTTTCTCTTTATTTAAACAAAATGATGAAAACCAACTTTAAAAGCTTTTTTTGTCTTTAAAAAACAAAATTATATCTTAATTTTATTGTATGAGTGTTACTGTCTGTGAGTAGTGGGTGCACACTGTGTACTGCAATGCTGCAGAAGGTCAAAAGAGGTGTCCATATTCCTCTGGTAGTAGTTTAAAGACGTGGTTCTTAGTCCCGCCATGTGTGGTGCTGCAATAAACTTGGGGCTTTTGCAGAGACAGTATGCTCTTATAACCATGAAGCCATCTCTCCGGCCTGCTTTTCCGTTCTTTTAAGATGATTCAATGATCTAAATCCAAAATAACAAAATAAATGGGTGTTGGCCCAAACTAAAGAGAAGAGTCTTTTCTTTTAATGTCTTCTGATTAAATAAAAGGAGTGTCTATTGTATACAAGGACAGAAGAGGTATAGTACAAATTTAATTGCACAGGAAGCAGCAGTTTATCTACCAAATGAATTTGACAGTGAGTCATCCAAACCACAAGTCATTTTATTTAGTTAAGGATGTCAGTCAAAATCTACTTCCTCTTGAAAAAGGTAAATACACTATGAGAGATGTGAAGAGCTTAAGAGTTGTGTTAGGACTGATTCTTAACATCAAGAAGAAAGTGTAATTAAGGCACTATGAGCCACAGGGGAAGGAGGGGATCCTGAAGTAGAATGGATCTGGGGCCCACAGTCAAAGATCTGAGTAGATCCATCAGTAGAGGTTAAAAAGGAGAGAGAGAACCAGTGGTAGAATGAACACATGGAAAGTACATCTTCAAAGGGGCAGGATGGCATGACCTAACTCTAAATGCAAATGCCTAATTAAAAAAGAAGACAAGAAGCCTCAAAAATAAGGTTATAAGCTTAATAACATGTAGAAATTGCCTTATTTTTTTTCATCCCTTTACATTCTGCATTAGCCCACTGGGCAGAAGGTTAGGACCAGAAAGTCTTGGTTTCTGTCTTGGTTAAATGTTACAGGCACTATGTGAAGTAGATGTGAACAGGGACTACAGAGAAAAGAGTTTATTAAAGCAGAGTTGACAGTAGATTTTTTGTTTTCATTCTGTTCCTTGAAGATGCTGTGTCAGGCAGAAAGCACACACAAAGAGCTCAGTATGGAACTTGTGCCCCATGGCACTGATGCAGAGGCCAGTGATGGGCTGGCTGCCCACAGCCATGGCAGAGGGTCTTCTGCAGTGATGGTTATGGAGCTCATAAAATGGATGTCCATCCAGTTCAAAGAAGTTCCCAGTAGAAAAACTGCCAAAGCAGTCCCCCAACACAAAGCATTTGTCCTGTACTTCTTTGGTGTCTGTTGTGATGTTTCCCTTTCACCTCTATTGTGTTCATTTAGATTTGCTCTTTTTCTTTTTCTTTTGGTTGAACTGATGAAGAGTCTGTCTAGCTTGTTTAGCCTTTCAAGACCAGCTCTTAGATTCATGATTCTTTGTATTTTTTTCTTATTTCTATTTTCATTAATCGTGGCTCTGAGTTTTGCTATTTCTTCCCATCTGTTAGGTTTAGGGTTGGTTGGTTCTTGCCTTTCCTGAATCTTTCAGCTTCACTGTTAATCAATTTTATGCAACTCATTCTGATTTTTTAATGCAGACCATGATACCTCCAAAGCTATCTTTAAGCCACTGGGCCTGTTTAAGTTTAGGGGTTAGAAAGAGTCATTTGATTTCCAGGGGCTCAGGGCCTCAGAGAATGCATGGGACTGATCTTATGTTGCTACTGAAGGTATCAGGATTATCATAGTCAATCCACCTGTTTCTCTTACAGGCTTAGGGCACTTTGTGCATGGCATCCCAAGAAGGAGTGACAGCATTATCCAGGAACATTTAAAAATTCACATTCAAATCCTTTGACTAGTAATTCCATAAAAAATTGATAACCAAACCCACACTTATCTTGTGTCAGTTTCTTCCTTTCTTTTCTCCAGTAGAGTTTTGTTCAATTTTCTAGTGGATTATTAATAATAAGGAAGATTGAAATATAATTTTAGTTTGGGTTCTAGAAATGAAATTCAGTGCCTTACCCATGATAGGTAAGTACTGTATCAGTAAACTATAACCCTAGTCTTTGGTTTTTAAATTTGTTTGAAAAGGGATCTTGCCAGGGCTGTGGTGTGCGCCTTTAATCCTAGCACTTGGAGGCAAGGCAGGGTAGATCTCTGTGAGTTCAAGGGCCAGCCTGGTCTGCAAGCGAGTTTCCAGGACAGCTAGGTTGGCAGGGAGACCCGATCTTAAAAGCCAAAAAAAAAAGACTAAATCCAGATCCCAGTTTTGCTTGAAATTAGTGATCTTTCAGCTTTAGCTCTCTGAGTGCATGATGCACCACACTTAATAGAATGTTTATGACATGTCATTACGCACTAGGGTCCCTTTTTTTTTGTATCTTCAGTACTGAAGATTTAAACCAAGGCTACATAAATTCTTTGCAGGAACTGGAGAACTGAGGTAAAATCCCCAGATTCAATTATTTTTTTCAACATTGTCCATATTTTTAGTGCTGAGATTTTGGGATCCACAGTAATATGAGACAGTAATGATATTTATTCTTTTCTTTCTAATGAAATATCTTAAGAATGATATGTGGGTGAATGGATTGGAGTGTTTAATTAATAGTTAACAATAAAAATTATTTTGAAGGGCTGGAGAGATGTTGGGGGGCTCAGTAGTTAATACCTCACTGTTTCTTGCAGAAGACCGGGTTAAATCTCATCACTCACATGGTGGAAAACAACTGTCAGTAACTCCAACTCCAGGAGATCTGACACCATCTTCTGTCCTCTGTGGGACTGCATGACATGGGTTCACGTACACACATGTAAGGCATAACACTCTTACATAAAAATAAACAGAGTCAAAAAACTTGAAAACATAATGTTATTTTGGCTGGAGAGATGGCTCAGAAGTTTAAGACCTTCTGACTTCCAAAGGATTTGCCCATCCAACTGCACTGACATAAGGCATGCAATATACTCATAAATATAAAAGTAAAAATAATAGAATATTAAAAATAAATTGTAATTTATAGGAAACCAAGGCACTCAGGGCACATAGGATTAACAAACTTCCTTAATCTTAGCTAAGTGCTAGTTCCCTCCTGGAAGGTGGAAGTAGAGGTGTGCTACAATTCTTAGCTAAGTGCTGGCTCCCTCCTGGAAGGTAGAAGTGGAGGTGTATTACAATTCTTGTTTTGGGTAAGTATGCCCCTAAATATGAACTCTGGGAATTTGTCAATCACTGTTTGCCTTGAAACAAGTCACCACAACCTTGAACAAATACAGCCATCTCCTGACTAATGTAATGAAATTCCTGTGTGTTTTGCACTGTTTAATCATTGATCATGTGTGAGCTTTATATGAATTTTTATACACTGGGCTTCCTAATAAGAGCCTTGTAGTAAGGCACTCTTGAGAGACACAGCCTGGGGTCTTCTGGTCTCAAATTCAGTTTCTTGGCACTGGTTACTTTGCAGTGTTTACATGTGTGTGAGAATATGCAGGATCTGGTGTGAATAACTCTTAGAGGCAGAGAGGGAGTTGGATCCCCCTGCTGCAGTTGTCGTTGCAGGTGGTCGTGAGCTACCATATTGGGTGCTGAGATCCAAACGTAGGTCCCTAGAGATAGAAGAAAAAAGAACCATCTTTCCAGTCCCATAAATTTTTATTGAGTAGAGAAATATGCTGTATAAATGCTTTAGGCACTTGAAGTGACATTATGTTCAGAGCAGGTAGATAGAAGTCAGAATGAACATTCAGATTCAACAGATTCTTACTCTTAGGCTCTACCATAGCTCTGTGCATGAAATTTACAGAGAACTATGCAGCTAGTTTAACGACCCTGATGCCAAGGGACCTTGAGGATTGACAGTAGTACTAGGGGGCAGGAATTCCAGTGATAGATGGATCACTTAGAATGAATGTTTGTCCTTATGTTGGGACGCTTAGCAGCAACCTTGCTTCTAGTTATTTTCATTCAAAACATTCTGATAAATAAATAGTTAGTGAGATGCAATCAATGACCTCAGAGAATGGCAGGTACAGAACTTGTGTTTATTTTTTATACCATTTTTGGTCTGTATTAGTCTAAGTTTAGAGTATTACCACATTTAAGTAGGCACTGATGTCAGTTGGGGAGTTGTAGAGAGGACTATTTTCTCCAGTGTTGCCATCCCTGACTCCATGGAAATCATGCCGCGTCCTGGATGTAGACTGTCAAGGAATGACTTAATTCATTTCTGATGTCATGTCTTACATTTGTGGAGGCAAAACTCACCTTTTCCAAAGCCCGCAAAGTTAGAGAATAGCGGGACACCCCAACAATAAGTTTACTCTGCCTATACTACTGAAGGAGTTCCATAAATGTGTACCATTCACTATGACAGCTGGCAAATCTCACAGCTTGACTGGATGGAGGGAACAACATGAGCTATTGTGGTAGTGACCATCAACATGGGCTTGGTGGTCTGAAAAGCTTCCTGTATAAAAGCTACGTGAACTTCCTACAGAATGGCAAAATATATTAGGGTAGATTTGGAGTTGATTTTCCAGTTCCTATAAAAAGATATACTGGACCCCAGGCGTGGGTGCGCACACCTTTAATCCTAGCCACGCAGGAGGCAGAGGCAGCAGATATTTGTGAGTTCAGGGCCAACCTGGTCTAAGAGTGAGTTCCAGGCAGTTTGGGGCTACAGGGAGACCCTGTCTCAAAAAGACAAAAAAAGATATACTTACACATTAAAATGCTTTCACATGATTTGTAGTGTTGTCAATATCTCCATAGATTCAGTAGTATCGAAGACATCAGTAAATCATAAGGGTTTGAAAATGTCACAAAATCCCACAAGTAATATCCATTCATGAACAGATTCCAGGTTCCAGATGTCTGTTGCTCTCACTGTGTCTCTGCACTCTCAAGTTACTTTTGCTGCAGTTCTCTGAATCCAGCTTTAGTGCAGAAAATAATTTCAAATTTTTCAGTAGATGAATTATTTCATCAAGGTGACATCCATCCAAGTTGATACTGAGTTTACCAATAAGGAAGGTGGTAATGGTTGAATAATGGGCACCATTTAGCATCTGATTTTAATCCACCCACATTTGTTGTGACCCTAATTGTATTGGAATTATCTCTTATAATGGCGTGACTTGGGTTGCTGAAGGATGTTCACATGGAATGCATCTGAATATTGGTTCTAGTGACTAGTGAAAAAGAGGCATTATAAGCAGGGTACTATAACTGTCTTCAAAACTGCACCCATGTATTGCAATACATGCTGTTTTGTTCTCTTATTTACCTGGCAGAAGTAGAATCAGTGTTTGGAAGTTACAGATTTCACTGGAAACATGATTCAGTTAAGAGTGGAGGTGTTGTTTCTGATCATTAGATCTGTTCAAAAAAGACAAAACTTGCTTTCCATCTAGTTACTGCATACTGAAACTGTATGGAGGCTAGCTGATGATCTGGTATAGGAGTTGTATAGAAAACAATTTTTATCAATATCCAGAAAATGTTTAAGTTTTTCTCAAGGTATATTTTTTAATTGATTTTTTGTGTATTTCATTCAATATAACTTGATTGTATTTAGCCTCCATCTCCATTCCCATCCCCATTGCCCTTCCCACCAGAATTCATGCATTTGTCATAAACATTAAGTCCTATCAAGTCAAGGTTTGTGTACCCAGATGTCCCTATGTGAAAGTTCATGCACTGGAGTCAAGTCAGCCCAACTAGAGCCATGCCTTAAAGAAAGGTCTACTCTCCTTCACCCTGCAGTAGTCAGCTGCCAATACTTCCTCGGCTAAGGTTGGGACTTAACTCAGTTTTTAGGCTAGTTTTTCTGGTTTGACTTTGCATGGCTCATGTGCTTGCTATCACCATTGCTATAAACTCATGAGTGGAGCACGTGCTTAGAGGGCCCCGGGCTCTTCTTCTTCGGATGGCCCTGAGCCGATGGGCGATGAGGTTTAATACAGAATTCCTGAAAATAAACTCTACGTTAATTCCAAATCATAATTCAGGATTCGAACAGTTTCCCTTTAATTTTTATATTGCTCTAAATATACAAACATGACTCTCCACCCCGTACAAAAATTAGGGATAAATCCTGAAAATAGGTAGTAGGTAATTCTAGAGTCCATTAAGGGGTTCACATTCTAAGACCACAGCTGTTTTTAGATTAAAAAATAAAACATGAAGTTACTAACTCAGAGTTTGCCTCACTTGATGCTAGCATCCACAAATGAGTGATACCATTCCTCAATTTGTTTTTCTGGACTGTGTTTACCGCCTTCACTTAACGTAATGCCCTTCCTAGTTTCCGCCATTTACCTGCAAAGTTCATGATGTCCAATCTGTCTTTACAACTGCATAGAACTCCATTGTGTATATGTACCACATTTTCTCTATCCCACTCGTCAGTTGAGGGGTAATTGGGTTGGTTTCAGCCTCTTTGCTATTGTGAGGAAGCTGCAATAAACATGGGTGTGTGGATGTATCTCTGTGGTAGGATTGAGTCTTGTGGGTAAATACCCAGGAGTGGTAATGACTGGGTCCAGGGGGTAGGTTCGTTTTGAGTCTTTTAAAGGTTTTCCAAACTGCTTTCCATATGGGTTATATGAGTTTACATTCATTCCCGCCAGCAATGGATGGTTTTCCACTTTCCTCACAACCTCGGCCAGCTTTGGTAACAGTGGGGTTTTCTACATAAATGCATATGGTGAAGCAATAGAGTGGAGGGAACAACAACAACAACAACAACAGAACTGGACAGGGAACTGACTGAAGCATAGAGTCCCCCCCCCCCCGCGCCCAAAAGTAACCTACTGCGTGAAAATTTTTGAAGAGACTCAGAAGGGGGAACAGGACATCTATGGCAGACTGCATGAATTGGGGGGTGGGGGGGGGTGGGGGGGGATGAGTCTGGATTGAACTGAGAAGGATGTATGAAATGCTGAAACTTTAATAAAAGATAAAAAATATAGAATCCCTATCCAGAGATATGTAGTCTTTTATCCTCTATATAGAATTCCTCTCCAGAGACATGCACTCTGCGTTCTCGTATCCTCTATATAGAATTCCCACTCGAGACATACACTGCAGTGTCTTAGGCGCTATGTAGGATTCCTGTCCAGGGGCATGCACTCTGCAGTGTCTTATTCTCTACATAGAATTCCTATTCAGAGACATGACACTGTGCAGTGTCTTATTCTCTATATAGAATTCCTCTCCAGGAGACATGCACTCTGTAGTCTTATATCCTCTATATTTTGGCTCTTGTGGCCATCTATGTGCACCTCCCTCTGTTTGCATGAGGAAGCTTCACAGGTGAGCGTTGAGTTGGCATTATTGTTCTCCGAACTCTACCGCCCCAACCCCCGTTCTGCGGTGTTCTTTGAGTCTTAGGTGTAGAGGTTTTATTATAGATGTGTCACTTGGAGCCAACCTCAGCCATTTTAGTGGAGGTATTTCATGCATGTTCTTATGTGCCTCAATTCGATAAATCTTATTATTTCAATAATTCCTTCTAAAAATCCACATGATTTTTATAGGAGTCAATTTGATGTGGACTCACAGGAGTTCTGGAATAAAGACTCACCAGAAACAAGTGTGACAGTGATTCTTTATTTTGTTGATATCTTGTTTTCATTGAAGTGGTTGTGCATTTCATATATTTCCTAATCAAGTTTAGATAACCCATTCCCCTTCTTTGCCCTCCACCCTGCCAGAGCTCATGCATTCTGCCATACATATCTGCATCTTTTTTTCAGTACGTTAACATTTTTTGATGCAAAAGTTTACTGTTTTTGGCAGAAGATTACTGTTTCAAACAGAAGTTCACAGTCAGTTCTTTGACCCAGTCCTTTTTGGTTGTTGTTCCTTCCAAGTTGTATAGCGCTAAATGATGCATATAGACCACCGCACATAGATACCAAAATTATGACATCTGAAAAAAACTATAAGTTAATTCAAACATGTTTAGGGATTCCACATTTTGACTGTAGAGTTGTATGAAGGTAAAGATGCAATATTACTTTACATTCCCAACAGTACATAGCAAATTGATGAGTAACATCAGGTTATATATTCTAAAAAAGAAAAGAAAGAAAAAAGAATGATTTCAGTTTGGTCCTTGCAAATAAGAGATTTGGTGGCTAGGATCCACAAATGAGGGACACCATTTTTTTTTTTTTTTTTTTTTTTTTTTTTTTTTTTTTACTTCACTTATCATGATGGCTTCTAGTTCCAGCCATTTACTTGCAAAGTTCATATGTAACCTTTCTTTACCACTGCATAGACTTCCATTGCATAGATGGTGCACATTTTCTTATCCACTCATGGGTTAAAGTTAAGGGGACATTTGGGTTGCTTCCAGTTTGGCTATTATGAAGAACACCTGCAATAACCATAGATTGTGCATGTTAGCGCCTGGGATAGGATGAGTTTGTGTGGTACATGCCCAGAAGTGGGTATGCGGGGTCAGGTATAGGCCCATTTGTTAGGTTTTAGGTTTCTCCACACTGCTTTGCATAAGGGTTTCAGGAGTCTGGAATTCCCACCAGCAATTGATAAGTGTTCTCCTTTCCCACAGCCCCCTCAGCTTTGGTAGCCGTTATGTCTTGATCATAGCCAGTATTACTGGGAAAAGATGAAATCTTAAAGTGGTTTTTTTTTTTTTTTTATTTTATAATTGTCAATGCTGAGAATTGTCACTTTTTTTTGTCTTTTGAGACAGGAGCTCCCTGTTACCGCAGCTGGCCTGGAACTCAGTTGTAGAAAGGCTGGGCCTTTGAACTCATAAAGAAGCCACCTGCCGCTGCTCCCAAGTGCTAGGATTAAAGGCAATGCGCCACCACACCCGGTTTGAACATTTTTTAAGATGTTTCTCAGAGCCAGCTTCTTCTTTGGTGAAGTCGGTGTTCAGCTCTGATTTCATCTTTTGAGTGAGTTTATTTATTTTCTTTCTCCTTTGGCTTTTTTGAGTAGTTTTTATATACTTTGGAGGTTAATGCTCTGTCAAATATGTCACTGGTGAAGGTTTCCTCCCCCTCCGTGGGTTTCTCTTCACTTCTTTGATTGTTTCATTCACTGTACAGAGCTCTTAAGTTTAATAAGTTCCCACTTGCAATTGTTGACCTTATTTCCTATGCAGCTGCTCTCTGATACAGAAAGTCTTTTCCGGAGTACACAGAGCTTTAGATTGGGGATTTCCCAGGACCATTTGAAGCACAGAGTACTGGGGCTCAGGCTAAGCCAGGCATATCTTCCCCCCCACACCAACTGGAATTGCTGAGGGAACCTGTCCAAAGTGGATTTTTTTTTTTGTTTTTTGGCGAACCTTCAGAAACAGAAAAGGGTAAAGTGAGTTAGACTCCAATATATAAACAAAATTAAAGCTTTCCTAGACAGTCAAACAATCTATAAACAAGAGGGGGTAAAGGGCACTGAAAGAGGCAAGCAAAGTAAGCTTCACACAGTGAAGAGGCATTTGTGGTTCACAATCAGACATACAGGCAAAAAAAACACATGCCATGGACATGACGAAGGGACGACATGGAAAAGGTGCAGGCTAATTCCACACTTTAAGCTCTACCAACCCTTGGAGATTCTTACAGTGGGCATTCCCTTGGGGTGACCCAGACACAGTCTTAGGAGGAAATATTCAAATAAAGCAAAGAATAAAAGAACAAGTCAAAGAAACTAAGAAAAAAGGGAGAGAAGGAAAAACTCAAGAAGGACCTAGAGGGGAGAGAATGAAAAACTTCAGAAAGAACTAAAGGGAGAGAATGACAAACTCCCAGAAAGAACTAGAGGGAGGAAATGACGAACTCCAGAAGGAAGTGGGAAACACGGAAAAGGGAAACCAACCAGTGAACAAGGAGCTACAGGAAGAATTGAGATGCTCCAAAAGGAGTGAAATACTAAGAAATCACAGATAAATGAAAAAGGAAATAGAATACTCATCCAATCAAGAGAAAAGGAATGGAAAAAGCCTCAGAAGGAGAATGGAGGAATCAGAACAAAAAAGATCAGATCTGGAAGATAGCACAGAACACCTAAAAGCTCAAGTACAAAACCTAAACTAGACAAAAAATTGAAATAATTCCCATGTATTCTATCAGACTACAATGCAATAAAGCTTAATATCAACAATAGAATAATTCCTAGTAAATACAGGACCTCATGGAGAGTATAGTCCAACAAAGAATGGGTCGAGGGAGAAATTACAAAAGAAACAAAAGGATTCATGGAATTAGACAAACATGACAATGCAACACAACAAAACCATCTGGTACAACGTGAACAGTCCTAAGGGGGAATTTTATAGCTTTAAGTGCCTACATATAAAAAAAAAAAAACCCCACAGAAAGAGCAAACATAAATGACTTAATAATGCTACTCTAAACACTTGAAAGACAAAAAATGAGTGCTAAAAGTCCAACAGATAAAAGAATAGTGGTTGGGAGCGATGGCCTAGTGGTTAAGAGCACACCGGACTGCTCTTGCAGAGGACCTCGGGCTCGATCCCAGCATCCACATGGGAGGTAAGAACCATCTTTTGACTCAAGTTCTAGGGGATCTGACACCTTCCTTTTGACCTCCACGCATTGCAGACACAGGTGCAACAAACTCCATGCAGACAAGACTCTATACCATACAGAATAAATTTAAAATTAAAAAAAAGAAATAGAACAAAAATCAGAGCAGAGATTAATGAAAGTAAACAAAAAATAAAAGTCAATGGGTCCAGAGAGCTGGTTCTTTGAAAGGATCAACAAGATAGACAGACCCCTAGCCCAAGTAACCAAAAGAAATAAGAAAAACGTCCAAATCAATACAATACAGGATGAAAGGGGAAACATTGCAACAGATAACAAAAGATACAGAACATTAGCTGGAAATACTTTTAAAAATATACACTCTAGAACCTAAATTTTAAGCCTAAAAGAAATTGAAGACTATCTGAAATCATGGGACTCACTGTATTAGTCAAGGTTTCTTGTTGCTGTGATAAACACATGACCAAGGAACTTATAAAAGGAAGAGGTGATTTGAGCTTACGATTGACAACCCCCCCCGGGGGTTTCCAGGGAATTAGAAGTTCCCCATTGTGGGTGGGAGGCATGGCCGGCTGAGAGGCATGTGGCGGGTGGAGCAGCAGGCCGAGGGTTACATCTCACAATGAGCAACAGGAAGCAGAGAGAGAGCAAACTGTAGAGCACGAGGCTTGTTAAAACTCACGAAGCCTGCCCCCAACAACGCACTCCTCCAGCATGGCCACAACCGTCTAAAGAAAAAAAAAAAACCTACCAAAAACACTGGCCACCACTGAGACAAAATGCTGAACACTCACAACCTATGGGGGACACTCATGATCAAACACCCACATTCCACTCCCTGGCCCCCATAGGCTCCCCTGAACCATATAAAATGCAAATGCATTTAGTCCAACATTAAAAGGCCCATAATCTTTATACGCAGTTTGGCAATGCCAGTCAAGTCAAGTCTCCTTGAGACTCAGGCCATACCCCAACTGTAAGCTCCCTGGAAAATCAAAAGAACAAATTACATACTGCCATGTACATACAGTGGAACCTAATACGCATTCCTATTCCCAAAGGGAGGAATAGAGGCATAAGGAGGAAATACTGGACCAAAACAAGACTGAAAACCAGCAGGGCAAGCACCAAGTCCAGTAGCTCACATGCAAACTTCTGGGACTTGACTTCCAAGGGCTTAGATGACTCAGCACTTCCAATTTTGCTTGCATCTCTTTCTTAGGCTGATACAACTCCCTGTATGCAGCTCTCCCTGGCAAACATCTCACAAGTCTGGCATCTCGAAATGTCTTGTTGGGGTCTCTGCAGCCAACCAGGCTTCACATTCAACAGGCTTCACACAAGGGCCTTATCAGGGTGTTCTTTATTCATGGACACCCCTGCTGTACTCTCCCTGACCTTGGCAGCTCTATGAAACTGTGGAGGAAGAAACTGATGACCCCTTCACTATAGCATCCTTCATGCTTCTAAAACCAGCAACACATGAATGAAATAGCCTAATCTGGCTGCAAGTTCAGGACCGAACCCTGGCTAATTTCAACCACATTTTGCAAACTTTTCTCTGCCCCGGACTTGTTGGAGGATTAGGCTTTGGGGTTGTGGTCTGCCCTGAAGGTACTGATTCCTTGTTTTGTTTACTTGTAATCTCGAGGCCTCTGTCCTTAATCACTTTACTCTTCTTATCAAAAGGAAACTCTCTTCACAAGCCTTGGCCCCACCTTTTAATCTTCCTAGTGCAATTATCATATCCAAACTGTACGATTTGCAGTTCTTTCTGCCCCATCTGCTCGTCTTCACTGTAGATCTGCACAATATTCACCACTAAAAGCCACACCATTTCTACATTGGCTGTCTTGAAATATCCTCCGCCAAAGATATCAGTCCACCGCTTTTTCAGCTTAGAATCTGGCAAGCATTTGGACTGTGGCAAACTGCTGCCAGACTCTTTAACAAAATATCCCATTTGTTGCCTAAGTCTTTATTTTCCCGTGGAACCACATCTTTGCAGCAATGCTTTCTCCAAGTCTTCTACTAGAATGGCCCCTTTAAGCTCTGCTTTCAGTAGTCAACAGCCTTTCTGCCCAAAGTTCCAAAGTCCTTCACATTTCTCCAAAAACATCTACATGGTCAGGTTCGTCACAGCCAACGGCCCGCTCTGATACCAAATTACTATATTAGTCACTTTTCGTTTTGCTGTGATAAAGCACCATGACCAAGGAACTTATAAAAGGCAGAGATTAAGTGAACTTACGACCGACGGTTTCCAGGGAATTAGAGTTTATTGTGGTGGGAGGCATGGAAGCTGGAGCAGCAAGCCAAAAGAGTCACATCTAGCATGACACAGGAAGCAGAGAGAGAGCAACCTGGAGACCACGAAGGCTTGTTAAAACTCACTAGCCTGCCCCCACAACACACTTCTCCAGCACGGCCACACCTTCTAAGACCCCCAAAACAGTGCCACCAACGGAGACAAATGCTGAATACCCAGAGCCTATGGGGGACACGCATTCAAACCACCACACTACCAAATATAACCAAGAAGAGATCAACACTTAAACAGACCCATAACAGATGAAGAAACTGAAGCAGTGTTACAAACCCTCCAACAGACAACAACAAAAAAATCCCCCAGGCCCGTTGGATTATGGCGAAGTTCTATCATCAGATATTTAAACTCGGACCTATAACCATATTAACTTAAGTTATTTAAAGGGATAGAAGCAGAGGGAAATATCCCAATTTCTTTCTATGAAGCCAACATTATTACTCTAATACCAAAACTGGGGAAATATACAACCAAAAAGAAAACTATAGACCTATAATCCTTAAGGAATATAGATGCAAAAATTCCAACAAAATACTTGCAAAACAAATACAATACATAGAAAAAGGGGTATTCAAACCATGAGGCAATTTAGTTTTTATTCCAGATAATGCAGGGATGGCTCAAAATGACATAAATCAAATAAATGTTATAAATTATATCAATAGACTCAAGATAAAAGATCACATGGTCATCTCAAATTGATGCAGAAAAGGGTCTTTGAATAAATACAACATGATTTTATGTTAAAAGTACTAGGAGGGAAATTGGATTGGAGGAACAGCTTCAGCCGCATTAAGCTATCTGCTAAACCCACAGCCTACATCATCCTAAATGGAGAAAAATTAGAAGCATTCCTGTAGGTATGTGTGGGCTTGCACGTGCTCAGCTCTATGAGCTGACTTGCACACCTGTATGTCCTTTCCTGGGCCTGCTCCACAGGCTGGAGCAGCATGTGCTATAGGGGATCTGGGATTGGCTGCTGGGAGGACACAATACTTATGTGAATGGCCTGGTGACAGAAGAAAGAGCCTTTTTATGGGTTTTTCCTATGAATCATACTATCTATCATGGTCCCTGGGGTGCAAGGTGAGCCCGTCCTTTGGTGGCATGCATAACTGCTGGACTATCACTTGTGCAATCATTTTTCCTGCTGGGTGTGTAACCATGAAGAGCAATCAGCTTCTTGGCCTGTTGCTGTGTGATGGCTCTGGGAACCATCAGTTCTGAACAATCCAGTCAGCCACCCAAAATAGCGTGAATAACTGTGTAGCCAAGAAGAGTGCTCATCTTGGTCAGACATACAGTTGCATGGTGACTAAAAACCACAGATCAGCAGCCTCTAAACCCAAAAGGGACCACAATTGCCCTTAAGGTCAGGAACCCAACAAGGTTGTCTGCTATCTCTACTCCTTTTTAATATATTGCTTGAAATGCTGGCTAGAGTATTAAGACAGGAGAAGGAAATTAAAAAGATTACTAATTGGGAAAAGAGGAAGTCAAGACTATCCATTTTTGCAGATGACTTGATAATATAACTAAGGTAATCCCGAAAAAATTCCACCAGAAAGCGCCTAGAAATGATGAAACAGTTTCAGTAAAGTGGCAGTACAAAATTATCTACAAAAATTCAGTAACCTTATATGTTTGGAGGAGGAGTATATGGACACCCTTCCATTTACAATAGCCTCAAAAAATAAACTGTGACCAAAGGACATTAAAGATTTCTACAACAAAAAACTTAAACATTTAAAGGAGAAATATGGGAAAAAGATATTAACACTCTGCTTATTTTAATTTGTTCATTTTCATGGATTGGAAGAATTATTGTAGTAAAAATGATCATCCTGACAAAGTAATAAGATAGAGTCAATCAATTCCCAATCAAAATCCCATGACATTTTTCACAGAATTAGAAAAAAAATCCTAAATTCACATGAAAACACAAAACCCGCCGACCAAATGCTAAAGACACCCTGACCATAAAGAGTATGCAGGGGAAATTAACTGTAACCAGATTCAGTCTCTACTACAGAGCTAATAGTTTATAGAAAACAGCATGGAGCTGGGATAAAAGTAGATCAATGGAATAAAATCGAAGACCCAAACTTGAACACATGCAATTTCAACCACCTGATATTTGACCAAGGAGCCAAAATTGCTCAAGGTAGGCAAGGTAGCATCTTCAGCAAATGGAGGCTGGCAAAACTGGATCACTTCTAGAAAAAGGATGAAAACCCTGACCTTTCCACCTCATACAAAAGTCCAATTTAATGGAATTAAAAGACCTCAAGGTTTAAACCTGAACTCTGAAAAGGTTAGAAGGAAATATTGGCAGTAACCTACAAGATATAAGATTAGTCGGAAAGAGACTTTCTAAATCAAAGTGGCGGTGGGGAGGAATTAAGGTCAACAATCCACAAGTGGGACTCATTAAATGAAAAAGCTCAACAGCAAAAGAAACAATCAGGAGGTGGAGAGAAAACCACAGAGTGGGAGGAATTTTCCCAGTGAACATATCCTACAGAGGTTTAACATCCAGAGTATATATGTGACTCAAAAAACAAAGGACCAAGAAAACAAATGACCCAGTGTTTAAAGATGGGTTAAAGATTTGAACAGAGACTTCGCTCAAGAGAAGTTAAGATGGTTCAGAAACATCTTTAAAAGTGGTTCAGTAGGGGCTGGAGAGATGGCTCACAGTTAAGAGCAACCGATTTGCTCTTGCAGAGGGGCCAGGTTTGATTCCCCAAGCACCACATGGTGGCTAAAGAATTTGGTCTTTACTCCCAGTTCCAGGGAAATCCGACGCCCTTCGGACTCCGCGGCATTGCCACAGGACGTGGGTGCACCAACCTATATACAGCAGTAACACTCGCACTTAAAAAATAATAAATAAATAAGTAAAGTAATAATAGTAATAAAAAAAAAAAAAAAAAAAAAAAAAAAAAAAAAACACATTAAGATTTCATCTTACACAGTAAAGAATGGGTTATGATCAAGAAAACAATGACACCAAAAATACTGAGAGGGTGCGGAGGAAGGGGAGCACTCATTCACAGCTGGTGTGGTTGCAAACTTGTGCAACCCCCTTTGGAAAGCAGTGCAGAGAACTCTTTTTTTTTTTTATGGTAATTAATTTATGTCCTGGTATCAGGTTTGCACACGCGTGTCGTGCAATGCCGCGGAGGTCAGAAAGAGGGTCTCGGATTCCCCACTGGAACTGGTGTCCTCCTGGAATTGGAGTTACAGACGGTTCGCAGCCGCCAGGTTGGGTGCTGGGGGAGCGAACCCGGGTCCGCTGCAGAGCGTGCGGTGCTCTTAACCGCTAGGCTATCTCTCCAGCCCCGCAGAGACTCTTAAAGACTAAAAATGACCTACCATTTGACCCAATTATACCATTCCTATGTATACCCAAAGGATTCCTCCTGTAAGAGAGATGTGTGCATAATCATGCTTATTGCTGCTCTTTTCACAAAAATGAAGAGCTGGAAAGCAACCCAAGTGTCCTCCAACTGACAAGTATATAACAAAGATGTACATTTATACAAGGGAGTTCGATGCAAATGGTAAAGAAGGATGACATCAGGAAATCTGTAGGCAAATAGATGGAACTGGAACCTGTTATGCCAGTGAAGTAAAAGTCTCAGAAAAACAAACGATGTATGTGTTTCAGTCATTTCCTGGTTCGTAACAAACACCAAATCCTTATATGACCCAGGATAAAGTAATCTACCAATAAATAAGTGAATGATATATCAAAAGAAGAAAAGAGAGGAAAAACTGACTATAGAGTATGCCTTGAGGTGTCTGCTGGGACAACACTCACACCACTCTGCTTAGCAGAAGACTGAGCCCAAAGAGACGCATGCTTCCAAAAAATCCTTCCTAAACATTACAGGGTCACAGATATAGAATCCATCCTTTCTAAAAGAAAACANGTCTATTGGTATCATCTGGCCTGATCTTGTATACAGGGTGCACCTGCACAGCTCAAACGGTGAGCGTGGCTTTACTTTGAGGTAGGAGGGAATCAGGTGTTAATCATAAGACTCAGGTGTTAGTCATAAAACTTTGCTAAAGTCTCGGGTGCCTTCTTAGGACTGTCACCACACCTGCTCTCCACACTGTTGTGTTTAGGGTTCATCTCTTGTTGCCTCTCAAGTGCTTTTAGCTGCAGTGTTAGATTGTTCACTTGTGCTCTTTCAGTTTTTTTAATGTAGGCACCTAGGGCCATAAAATTCCCTCTTAGGACTGCTTTTAAAGTATCCCATAGGTTCTGTTGTGTTGTATTGTTATTGTCATTTAGTTCCAGGAATGCTTTTATGTCTTTCTTTATTTCTTCCTTGACCCATTCATTATTCAAAACTGTGTTGTTTAGTCTCCATGTGCTCTTTTAGATAGCAGGGCTTATCCTGGTGTTGATATTGAGCTTTATTTGCACTGTGGTCTGATAGAATGCATGAACTTATTTCAATGTTTTTGTATTTGTTGAGGTTTTTTTCTGTGTCCCAGTATGTGGTCAGTTTTGGGGAATGTTCCATCAGGTGCTGAGTAGAAAGTGTATTCTCTGGTATTTGGGTGGAATATTTGGTAGATGTCTGTAAGGTCAATTTGGTGTATATCATTCAGTTCAGCTGTCTCTCTGTTTATTCTTTGTCTGGTTGACCTGTCCAAAGGGCTCAGTGGGGTATTGAAATCCCCTACTATGAGTGTGCTGTGGTTAATCTTTACCTTGATGTCCGTGAGAATTGTCTTTATAAATTTTTGCACCAGAGTTTGGTGCATATATATTCATGATTGTGAAATATTCATGGTTAATTGTTCCTTTGATAAAGATGTAATGTCCTTCTTTGTCTCTTTTGATTTCTTTTACTTCAAAGTCTATTTTGTCTAATATTAAAATAGCAACTCCTTCTTTCTTTTTGCTTGAAATATTTTTTTCCATTCTTTCACCTTAAGTTGATTCCAATCCTTGAGATTGAGATGGGTTTCTTGTAGACAGCATATAGTTGGGTTCTGTTTCCTAATCCATTCTCACAGTCTTTGTCTTTTGACTGGGGAGTTTAGTCCATTAATATTTAATGTTATAATTGAAAGATGTGTGTTGCTTCCTTTCACCTTATTATCCATTTTCATTTTTGGTCTAGGTTTCTAATTATTCAGTTCTGCTTTTATTAATTTCTCTTTCTAGTTACCTGGGGATAGTTGCTCCTCTCTTCTGTCCTTTGAATTCCTTCAAGTATTCTCTGAAGGGTTGGTTTTCCGGACATGTATTTTATCATCTTGTTTATGTCATGGAAGATTTTCCTCTCTCCTTCAACTATAATCGACATTTTTGCTGGGTATAGTAACCTGGGTTGGCATACTATAGTCCTTTAACACTGGGAATGCTTTGCTCCACATTCTTCTTGCTTTCATAGTTTGCACTGAGAAGTTGGTTGTAATTCTGATGGGTTTCCCCTTATATGTAACGTATTGTTTTTCTCTTGTGGCTTTCAGAATTTTGTCTTTGTTTGGGCATCTAGCATTTTAACTATGATATGGTGTGGGGAGTTTCTTTTCAGATCTTGTCTGTTTGGAGTTCTATGTGTTTCTTGTATTTGTATGGATTTGTCTTTTTTTTTAGTTTGGGGAAATTTTCATGTATCATTCTGTTGAAGTTCTGATCAATACCATTCTCTTGGGATTCTTCTCCTTCCTCTATTCCTATGATGCAAATGTTTGATCTTTTCATAGTGTCCCACATTTCCTGGTTTTTCCACTTTTGTGTATTTTTATATTTTTCATTATCTTTGCTCGAGCTTTTTAGTTGTTCTGTGTTATCTTCCAGGTCTGATATTCTTTATTCCGCTTCCACCATTCTACTTCTGAGGGCTTTTTCCCTTCCCTCTTCCTCTTTATTGGATGAGTGTTCTATTTCCTTTTTCATTTCATCCTGTGATTTCTTTAGTATTTCTACTTCGTTTTGGAGCTTCTCAATCTCTTCCTGTAGCTCCTTGCTTCTCTGGTTGGTTTCTTTTTTTGTTTGTTTCAGCATAGAATCTTTTCAGTGTTTCCACTTCCTTCTGGAGTTTGTCATTCTCTCCCTCGAGGTCTTTCTTGAGTTTTTCATTTTCTCCTTAGTTTTCTGACTTGTTCTTTATATTCCTTGATTTCTTTGAATATGTCTGCAATTGTTCCTCTAAGATCTGTGTCCTGGGTCACCCCCAGGGAGATCCCACTGTAGAAATCTCTCACAAGGTTGGTAGAGCTTGCTGTGGAATTATCCTGCACCTTGCCATGTTGTCCCTTCATTGTGCCCCTGGCATGTGGGTTTCTCTTTGCCTGTATTCCAATGCAAATCCCAAATGTCTCTTCACTTTCTTAAAGGCTTGCTTTGCTTGCCTCCTTCAGATGCCTTCTTTTTTTCTCCTTGTTTAGGGAGTGGCGACTTGTCTAGGTTTCAGGCTTTCAATTTTGTTTATATATTGGAAGTTTAACTCACTCTTCCTGTTCTATTCCAAAAGTTCTCCAAAACCTGACAGGTAACAACCCAGTCAGTACCCTGCTGAGCACTGTGCTCACTCTGCTTCCTGCCAGCCAGTTTCTCTAGGTTATTTCTAGGGTTTGGTGATGAGGGACTAGAGTTGTCTCAGGTTCCCTGTTTCATTTATTGCCTTGCCTTATACCCCGGAATCACTATTGTGGTTGCACTTGGACACTTCCTCAGCAATTCCAGTTGGAGTGGGGGTGCCTCACTTAGCCCACGCCCTGGTACTCTGTGCATCAGGTGGTCCTGGAAAATCCCCCGATCTAAGCTCTGTGGACTCAAGTCTCACAGTGGCAACAGATCCACCTTTTTTTTTATAAAGAGATTTTATTTATTTATTTTTAAATTTTATTTATTTATTTATTTTTAATTTTATTTATTTCTGTATGTGTATGAATGTACTGTCTGCATGCAGGTCTGTGCACCCGTGTCATGCAATGCTGCAGAGGTCAGAAGAGGGTGTTGGATTCCCCTGGAACTGGAGTTCTCCTGGAATTGGAATTTTGGACGGTTCTCAGCCGCCATGTGGGTGCTGGGGATCGAACCTGGGTCCTCTGCAGGAGCAGTCAGTGCTCTTAACCGCTAGGCTATCTCTCCAGCCCCCAGACCCACCTTTTATACCAGCTAACAGGGTGACTCCACCCCACAGCCATGCAAGACAATGATTCAATTATCCAACAACCTGCCTGGGTGAAGCCCCGAGCCCCTACCTGTGCTTCAGGTGGTCCTGGGAAATCCTCTAATATAAGCTCCATGCACTCAAAGATCCAGTGTTATCAGCCCCATTATTGAAGATCCTGTCTTTCCTATGTTGTGTGTTCTTGGCACTCTTGCCAAGTGTCAAGTGGTTGAAATTGTATGTACTTATATTTGGGTCTTCTATTGTGTTCCATTAATCTATGTGTCTGTTTTTGTGCCAGTACCAGACCGTTTTTATGATTATAGGTGTGTAATATAGTCTGAAATCTGGTATAGAGATCCCCTAGCATTTTCTTTTTGTCCAAGATTGTTTTGGATATACAGGGTCTTTTGTGATTCCATATGAATTTTTTTTTTAGCTCTTTAAAGCATGATAATTTTGATTTGCATTGCATTGAAGGTATGTTGCTTTTGGAAAGACTGTCATTTGTACAATATTAATTCTATTGCTCCATGAGCATGGTAAGCCCTTGCATCTCCTGGTGTCTTCTTCTCTTTCTTTAAAGACTTAAAAATTTCATTGTAGAGATCTTTGCTGTCTTTGGTTAGGTTTATTCCTAAATATTTTTTGGAGGTTGTTGTGAATGGGAAGGTTACTTGAATGCTTTTTCTGGCTGCTTGTTATTGGTACATAGAAAGACTACCAATTTTTGTCCGTTCATTTTGTAACCTGCCACTTTATTGAAAACATTAATTATTTCTAGCAGTTTTCCAGTGGAATTGTTGGGATCTTTTGTGTATAATATCATATAGTCTTGAAATAGCAGTAATTTGACTTCTTCTTTTCCAATTAATACTCCTTTAATTTCTTCCTCTTATTTTATTGCTCTCACAAAAGTTTCAAGCACTATATTGAAAAAGAGTAGAGAGAGTCGACATACTTGTCTGGTTCCTGATTTTAATGTAAATGCTTCAAGTTTTTCTCCACTTAAAATGATACCAGCTTTTGATTTATTGGATATAGTTTTAATGATGTTAAAGCATGTTCCTTCCAGTCTAATTTGCTCTAGGTCTTTTAACATGAATGCATGTTGGATTTTGTCAAAGACATTTGCTGCATCTATTGAGATGATTATGGGATTTTTGTCTTTAAGTCCATTTATATGTTTTATTATGTTTATTGACATATATATTGAACCATACCTGCATCTCTGGAATAATGCCAAATTGTTCATGGTGGATGATCTTTTTGAAGTGTGTCCATATGTTGTTTGCATTTTGTTGTGAATCTTTTCATTTATTAAGGATATGGGCCTATAGTTTTCTTTTTATTGTGTCTTTACCTGATTTTGGTATTAGAGTGACACTGGCTTCATAGGAGTTTGGAAGTTCTCCTTCTATTTCTTTTTGAATAATTTAAGAAGTATTGGTTGTAGATCTTCTTTGAATGTCTAAATTCTGCTCTGAATCTATCTGGGCCTGGGCTTTTCTTAGTTGGGAGGTTTTGTATTCCTGTTTCCTTATTCATTATGGGTCTGTTTAAGCTGTTGCTCTCTTGGTTTAACTTTGGTGTGTCCATGACTCGAGAAATTTCTTTCTTTTTTTTTATTTTTGGTCTTTTCGAGACAGGGTCTCCCTGTAGTCCCAGCTGTCCTGGAACTCACTTTGTACACCAGGTTGGACTTGAACTCACAAAGATCCGCCTGCCTCTGCCTCCCAAGTGCTAGGATTAAAGGTGTGTGCCACCACGCCCGGCAGAAATTTATTTCTTTTAGATTTCCAAATTTAATGGCATGTAGCTTATTAAAGTATTCCCTTGCAATGTTCTGGGTTTTCTTAATACATAGCCAGATTTTCTCTTTATTTAAACAAAATGATGAAAACAAATTTAAAAGCTTTTCTGTCTTTAAAAAAATTTTATTATCTTATTTTATGTGTATGAGTGTACTGTCTGTGAGTAGGTGGGTGCACCTGTGTGATGCAATGCTGCAGAGGTCAAAAGAGGGTGTCATATTCCTCTGGAGCTGGAGTTAAAGACGGTTCTTAGCCGCCATGTGGGTGCTGGCAATCAAACTTGGGTGCTTTGCAAGAGCAGTCAGTGCTCTTAACCACTGAGCCATCTCTCCAGCCCTGCTTTTCTGTCTTTTAAGATGATTCAATGATCTAAATCCAAAATAACAAAATAAATGGTGTTGGCCCAAACTAAAGAGAAGAGTCTTTTCTTTTAATGTCTTCTGATTAAATAAAAGGAGTGTCTATTGTATACAAGGACAGAAGAGGTATAGTACAAATTTAATTGCACAGGAAGCAGCAGTTTATCTACCAAATGAATTTGACAGTGAGTCATCCAAACCACAAGTCATTTTATTTAGTTAAGGATGTCAGTCAAAATCTACTTCCTCTTGAAAAAGGTAAATACACTATGAGAGATGTGAAGAGCTTAAGAGTTGTGTTAGGACTGATTCTTAACATCAAGAAGAAAGTGTAATTAAGGCACTATGAGCCACAGGGGAAGGAGGGGATCCTGAAGTAGAATGGATCTGGGGCCCACAGTCAAAGATCTGAGTAGATCCATCAGTAGAGGTTAAAAAGGAGAGAGAGAACCAGTGGTAGAATGAACACATGGAAAGTACATCTTCAAAGGGGCAGGATGGCATGACCTAACTCTAAATGCAAATGCCTAATTAAAAAAAGACAAGAAGCCTCAAAAATAAGGTTATAAGCTTAATAACATGTAGAAATTGCCTTATTTTTTCATCACCTTTACATTCTGCATTAGCCCACTGGGCAGAAGGTTAGGACCAGAAAGTCTTGGTTTCTGTCTTGGTTAAATGTTACAGGCACTATGTGAAGTAGATGTGAACAGGGACTACAGAGAAAAGAGTTTATTAAAGCAGAGTTGACAGTAGATTTTTTGTTTTCATTCTGTTCCTTGAAGATGCTGTGTCAGGCAGAAAGCACACACAAAGAGCTCAGTATGGAACTTGTGCCCCATGGCACTGATGCAGAGGCCAGTGATGGGCTGGCTGCCCACAGCCATGGCAGAGGGTCTTCTGCAGTGATGGTTATGGAGCTCATAAAATGGATGTCCATCCAGTTCAAAGAAGTTCCCAGTAGAAAAACTGCCAAAGCAGTCCCCCAACACAAAGCATTTGTCCTGTACTTCTTTGGTGTCTGTTGTGATGTTTCCCTTTTCATCTCTAATTGTGTTCATTTAGATTTGCTCTTTCTTTCTTTTGGTTAACTGAATTAAGAGTCTGTCTATCTTGTTTAACTTTGCAAAGAACCAGCTCTTAGATTCATTGATTCTTTGTATTTTTTTCTTATTTCTATTTCATTAATTCGTGCTCTGATTTTTGCTATTTCTTTTCATCTTCTAGGTTTGGGTTTGGTTTGTTCTTGCCTTTCCTTGAATCTTCAGCTTCACTGTTAAGTCAATTTTATGCACTCATTCTGATTTTTTAATGCAGACCATGATACCTCCAAAGCTATCTTTAAGCCACTGGGCCTGTTTAAGTTTAGGGGTTAGAAAGAGTCATTTGATTTCCAGGGGCTCAGGGCCTCAGAGAATGCATGGGACTGATCTTATGTTGCTACTGAAGGTATCAGGATTATCATAGTCAATCCACCTGTTTCTCTTACAGGCTTAGGGCACTTTGTGCATGGCATCCCAAGAAGGAGTGACAGCATTATCCAGGAACATTTAAAAATTCACATTCAAATCCTTTGACTAGTAATTCCATAAAAAATTGATAACCCACACTTATCTGTGTCATTTTCTTCCTTTCTTTTCTCCAGTAGAGTTTTGTTCAATTTTCTAGTGGATTATTAATAATAAGGAAGATTGAAATATAATTTTAGTTTGGGTTCTAGAAATGAAATTCAGTGCCTTACCCATGATAGGTAAGTACTGTATCAGTAAACTATAACCCTAGTCTTTGGTTTTTAAATTTGTTTGAAAAGAGGATCTGGCCAGGCATGGTGGTGTGCGCCTTTAATCCTAGCACTTGGGAGGCAAAGGCAGGTAGATCTCTGTGAGTTCAAGGCCAGCCTGGTCTGCAGAGCGAGTTCCAGGACAGCTAGGTTGGCAGGGAGACCCTATCTTAAAAAGACCAAAAAAAAAAGATCTAAATCCATATCCCAGTTTTGCTTGAAATTAGTGATCTTTCAGCTTTAGCTCTCTGAGTGCATGATGCACCACACTTAATAGAATGTTTATGACATGTCATTACGCACTAGGGTCCCTTTTTTTTTGTATCTTCAGTACTGAAGATTTAAACCAAGGCTACATAAATTCTTTGCAGGAACTGGAGAACTGAGGTAAAATCCCCAGATTCAATTATTTTTTTCAACATTGTCCATATTTTTAGTGCTGAGATTTTGGGATCCACAGTAATATGAGACAGTATATATTTATTCTTTTCTTTTCTAATATAAATTATCTTAAGAATGCATTATGTTGGTTGAATGGATATTGAGTGTTATTAAATAGTTAACATAAAAATTATTTGAGGGCTGGAGAGATGGCTCAGTAGTTAATAGCACTCACTGTTCTTGCAGAAGACCTGGGTTCAAATCTCACACTCACATGGTGGCAAACAACTGTTCCAGGGGATATGATGCCCTCTTCTGTCCTCTGTGGGACTGCATGACATGGGTTCACTTACACACATGTAGGCATAACACTCTTACATAAAAATAAACAAATCAAAAAACTTTAAAACAGTAATTTATTTGGGCTGGAGAGATGGCTCAGAAGTTAAGACCTTCTGACTTCCACAGGCTTTGCCCAGCACAACTGCACTGACATATATGCAGGCAATATACTCATAAATATAAAAGTAAAAATAATAGAATATTAAAAATATTTTATTTATATGAAACCAGGGCACTCAGGGCACATAGGATTAACAAACTTCCTTAATCTTAGCTAAGTGCTAGTTCCCTCCTGGAAGGTGGAAGTAGAGGTGTGCTACAATTCTTAGCTAAGTGCTGGCTCCCTCCTGGAAGGTAGAAGTGGAGGTGTATTACAATTCTTGTTTTGGGTAAGTATGCCCCTAAATATGAACTCTGGGAATTTGTCAATCACTGTTTGCCTTGAAACAAGTCACCACAACCTTGAACAAATACAGCCATCTCCTGACTAATGTAATGAAATTCCTGTGTGTTTTGCACTGTTTAATCATTGATCATGTGTGAGCTTTATATGAATTTTTATACACTGGGCTTCCTAATAAGAGCCTTGTAGTAAGGCACTCTTGAGAGACACAGCCTGGGGTCTTCTGGTCTCAAATTCAGTTTCTTGGCACTGGTTACTTTGCAGTGTTTACATGTGTGTGTGAGAATATGCAGGCTCATGTGTGATACTCTTAGAGGCCAGGAGAGGGAGTTGGATCCCCCTGCTGCAGTTGTCGTTGCAGGTGGTCGTGAGCTACCATATGTGGGTGCTGAGATCCAAACTTGGGTCCTCTAGAAGGATAGAGAACCATCTCTCCAGTCCCATAAATTTTTATTGAGTAGAGAAATATGCTGTATAAATGCTTTAGGCACTTGAAGTGACATTATGTTCAGAGCAGGTAGATAGAAGTCAGAATGAACATTCAGATTCAACAGATTCTTACTCTTAGGCTCTACCATAGCTCTGTGCATGAAATTTACAGAGAACTATGCAGCTAGTTTAACGACCCTGATGCCAAGGGACCTTGAGGATTGACAGTAGTACTAGGGGGCAGGAATTCCAGTGATAGATGGATCACTTAGAATGAATGTTTGTCCTTATGTTGGGACGCTTAGCAGCAACCTTGCTTCTAGTTATTTTCATTCAAAACATTCTGATAAATAAATAGTTAGTGAGATGCAATCAATGACCTCAGAGAATGGCAGGTACAGAACTTGTGTTTATTTTTTATACCATTTTTGGTCTGTATTAGTCTAAGTTTAGAGTATTACCACATTTAAGTAGGCACTGATGTCAGTTGGGGAGTTGTAGAGAGGACTATTTTCTCCAGTGTTGCCATCCCTGACTCCATGGAAATCATGCCGCGTCCTGGATGTAGACTGTCAAGGAATGACTTAATTCATTTCTGATGTCATGTCTTACATTTGTGGAGGCAAAACTCACCTTTTCCAAAGCCCGCAAAGTTAGAGAATAGCGGGACACCCCAACAATAAGTTTACTCTGCCTATACTACTGAAGGAGTTCCATAAATGTGTACCATTCACTATGACAGCTGGCAAATCTCACAGCTTGACTGGATGGAGGGAACAACATGAGCTATTGTGGTAGTGACCATCAACATGGGCTTGGTGGTCTGAAAAGCTTCCTGTATAAAAGCTACGTGAACTTCCTACAGAATGGCAAAATATATTAGGGTATATTTGGAGTTGATTTCAGTTCCTTAAAAGATATACTTACCCCAGGCGTGGTGGCGCACACCTTTAATCCTAGCCACTCAGGAGGCAGAGGCAGGCGGATCTTTGTGAGTTCAAGGCCAGCCTGGTCTACAGAGTGAGTTCCAAGACAGTTGGGGCTACAGGGAGACCCTGTCTCAAAAAGACAAAAAAAGATATACTTACACATTAAAATGCTTTCACATGATTTGTAGTGTTGTCAATATCTCCATAGATTCAGTAGTATCGAAGACATCAGTAAATCATAAGGGTTTGAAAATGTCACAAAATCCCACAAGTAATATCCATTCATGAACAGATTCCAGGTTCCAGATGTCTGTTGCTCTCACTGTGTCTCTGCACTCTCAAGTTACTTTTGCTGCAGTTCTCTGAATCCAGCTTTAGTGCAGAAAATAATTTCAAATTTTTCAGTAGATGAATTATTTCATCAAGGTGACATCCATCCAAGTTGATACTGAGTTTACCAATAAGGAAGGTGGTAATGGTTGAATAATGGGCACCATTTAGCATCTGATTTTAATCCACCCACATTTGTTGTGACCCTAATTGTATTGGAATTATCTCTTATAATGGCGTGACTTGGGTTGCTGAAGGATGTTCACATGGAATGCATCTGAATATTGGTTCTAGTGACTAGTGAAAAAGAGGCATTATAAGCAGGGTACTATAACTGTCTTCAAAACTGCACCCATGTATTGCAATACATGCTGTTTTGTTCTCTTATTTACCTGGCAGAAGTAGAATCAGTGTTTGGAAGTTACAGATTTCACTGGAAACATGATTCAGTTAAGAGTGGAGGTGTTGTTTCTGATCATTAGATCTGTTCAAAAAAGACAAAACTTGCTTTCCATCTAGTTACTGCATACTGAAACTGTATGGAGGCTAGCTGATGATCTGGTATAGGAGTTGTATAGAAAACAATTTTTATCAATATCCAGAAAATGTTAAGTTTTTCTCAATGTATATTTTCATTGAATTTTTGTGTATTTCATTCAATATAACTTGATTGTATTTAGGCTCCATCTCCCATTCCCATCCCCATTCCCTCCCCACCAGAATTCATGCATTTGTCATAAACATTAAGTCCTATCAAGTCAAGTTTGTGTACCCAGATGTCCCTATGTGAAAGTTCATGCACTGGAGTCAAGTCAGCCCATCTAGAGCCATTCCCTTAAAGAAAATGTACTCTCCTTCACATAGCAGTAGTCAGCTGCCAATACTTCCTCGGCTAAGGTTGGGACCTTACTCAGTTTTATGCTAGGTTTTGTCTGGTTTGACTTTGCATGGCTCATGTGCTTGCTATCACCATTGCTATAAGCTCATGTGAGCACGTTCTTAGAGGCCCCTGCTCCTTCTTCTTCGATGGACCCTGAGCCATGGGCAGATGAGGTTTAATACAGAATTCCTGAAAATAAACTCTACGTTATTTCCAAATCATAATTCAGGATTCACATTTTCCCTTTTAATTTTATATTGCTCTAAAATATACAAACATACTCTCCACCCTTGTACCAAAATTATGAAGTCTGAAAATAGGTAGTAGGTAAATTCTAGAGTCCATTAAGGGATTCACATTCTAAGAGCACAGTTGCTTTTAGATAAAAAGAAATATAACATTAATGTTACTCAGTTTGCCTCACTTGATGCTAGCATCCACAAATGAGGGATACCATTCCTCATTTGTTTTTCTGGGACTGTGTTACCTCACTTAACGTAATGCCTTCTAGTTTCATCCATTTACCTGCAAAGTTCATGATGTCATCTTTCTTTACCACTGCATAGAACTCCATTGTGTAGATGTACCACATTTTCTCTATCCACTCGTCAGTTGAGGGGTACTTGGGTTGGTTCCAGCTCTTTGCTATTGTGAGGAGAGCTGCAATAAACATGGCTGTGCATGTATCTCTGTAGTAGGATGAGTCTTGTGGGTAAATACCCAGGAGTGGTATGACTGGGTCAGGTGGTAGGTTCATTTTCAGTCTTTTAAAGGTTTTCCAAACTGCTTTCCATATTGGTTATATAAGTTTACATTCCCGCCAGCAATGGATGAGTGTTTCCCTTTCCTCACAACCTCTCCAGCATTTGGTAACATTTGTTTTCTACATAAATGCATATGGTGAAGCAATAGGGATTGGAGGGAACAACAACAACAACAACAACAGAACTGGGACAGGGAACTGACTGAAGCAATAGAGTCCCCCCCCCCCGCCCCAAAAGTAACCTACTGCTTTGAAAATTTTTGAAGAGACTCAGAAGGGGGAACAGGACATCTATGGCAGACTGCATGAACTTGGGGGTGGGGTGGGGGGGTGGGGGGATGAGTCTGGATTGAACTGAGAAGTGATGTGTGAAATGCATAAAACTTTAATAAAAGATAAAAAATATAGAATCCCTATCCAGAGATATGTAGTCTTTTATCCTCTATATAGAATTCCTCTCCAGAGACATGCACTCTGCGTTCTCGTATCCTCTATATAGAATTCCCACTCGAGACATACACTGCAGTGTCTTATTCTCTATGTAGAATTCCTATCCAGCGACATGCACTCTGCAGTGTCTTATTCTCTACATAGAATTCCTATTCAGAGACATGCACTCTGCAGTGTCTTATTCTCTATATAGAATTCCTCTCCAGAGACATGCACTCTGTAGTCTTATATCCTCTATATTTTGGCTCTTGTGGCCATCTATGTGCACCTCCCTCTGTTGCATGAGGAAGCTTCACTGGTGAGAGTTGAGTTGCATTATTGTTCTCTCTACCCCCTGTTCTGCTGTGTTCTGTGAGGTTTAGGTATAAGAGGCTTCATTATAGATGTGTCACTTGGAGCCAACCTCAGCCATTTTAGTGGAGGTATTTCATGCATGTTCTTATGTGCCTCAATTCGATAAATCTTATTATTTCAATAATTCCTTCTAAAAATCCACATGATTTTTATAGGAGTCAATTTGATGTGGACTCACAGGAGTTCTGGAATAAAGACTCACCAGAAACAAGTGTGACAGTGATTCTTTATTTTTGATATCTTTTTTCATTGAAGTTTTGTGCATTTCATATATTTCTTAATCAAGTTTAGACCCATTCCCCTTTCTTTGCCCCCACCCTGCCAGAGCTCATGCATTCTGCCATACATATCTTCATCTTTTTTCTCAGTACTTTTAACATTTTTTGATGCAAAAGTTTACTGTTTTGGGCAGAAGATTACTGTTTCACTCAGTTCCTTGACCCAGTCTTTTTTGTTGTTGTTCCTTCCAATTTGTATAGCTCTAAATTATGCATATATACACACCGCACATATACCAAAATTATGACATCTGAAAAAAACTATAAGTTAATTCCAAAACATGTTTAGGGATTCACATTTTGACTGTAGAGTTGTATGAAGGTAAAGATGCAATATTACTTTACATTCCCACATTACATAGCAAATTGATGAGTAACATCAGGTATTATATTTACTAAAAAAGAAAGAAAGAAAAAAGAATTATTCAGTTTGTCTTGCAAATAGAGATTTGGTGCTAGGATCCACAAATGAGGGACACCATACATCGTTTGTTTTTCTGGGACTGTGTTACTTCACTTAGCATAATGGCTTCTAGTTCCATCCATTTACTTGCAAAGTTCATGATGTAATCTTTCTTTACCACTGCATAGACTTCCATTGCATAGATGTGCCACATTTTCTTTATCCACTCATGGGTTAAGGGACATTTGGGTTGCTTCCAGTTCTTCGCTATTGTGAAGAAACCTGCAATAACCATAGATGTGCATGTATCCCTGCGATAGGATGAGTTGTGTGGGTACATGCCCAGAAGTGGTATGACTGGGTCAGGTGATAGGCTCATTTTTAGTCTTTTGAGGGTTCTCCACACTGCTTTGCATAAGGGTTTCAGGAGTCTGGATTCCCACCAGCAGGGGATAAGTGTTCTCCTTTCCCACAGCCTCTCCAGCATTTGGTATCCTTTATTGTCTTGATCATAGCCAATCTTACTGGGAAAAGATGAAATCTTAAAGTGGTGTTAATTTGCATTTCTTTAATTATTAGCCACGTTGAACACTTTTTTTGTCTTTTTGAGACAGGATCTCCCTTTACTCTCAGCTGGCCTGGAACTCATTTTGTAGACCAGGCTGGCCTTGAACTCATAAAGATCCACCTGCCTCTGCCTCCCAAGTGCTAGGATTAAAGGCATGCACCACCACACCCGGTTGAACACTTTTTAAGATGTTTCTCAGCCATCTTCTTCCTTTGTGAAGTCTGTGTTCAGCTCTTGATTCCATCTTTTGAGTGAGTTATTTATTTTCTTTCTCCTTTGCTTTTTGAGTAGTTTATATACTCTGGATGTTAATGCTCTGTCAAATATGTCACGGGTGAAGGTTTCCTCCCACTCTGTGGGTTTTCTCTTCACTTCTTTGATTGTTTCATTCACTGTACAGAATCTCTTGAGTTTAATAAGGTCCCACTTGTCAATTGTTGACCTTATTTCCTATGCAGCTGCTCTCTGATACAGAAAGTCTTTTCCTGAGTACACAGAGCTTAGATTGGGGATTTCCAAGGACCACCTGAAGCACAGAGTACTGGGGCTCAGGCTAAGCCAGGCATATCTTCCCCCCCACACCAACTGGAATTGCTGAGGGACTGTCCAAGTGGATTTTTTTTTTTTTGGCGAACCTTCAGAACAGAAAGGTAAGAGTGAGTTAGACTTCCAATATATAAACAAAATTGAAAGCTTTCTAGACAAGTCAACAATCTATAAACAAGGAGGGGGGTAAAAGGGCATCTGAAGGAGGCAAGCAAAGTAAGCCTTCAACACAGTGAAGAGGCATTTGTGATTCCAATCAGAATACAGGCAAAAAAAACACATGCCATGGACATGACGAAGGGACGACATGGGAAAGGTGCAGGATAATTCCACATTAAGCTCTACCAACCCTGTGGGAGATTCTTACAGTGGGATTCCCTTGGGGGTGACCCAAGACACAGATCTTAGAGGAACATATTCAAATAAATCAAAGAATATAAAGAACAAGTCAGAGAACTAAAGAGAGAGAATGAAAAACTCAAGAAGGACCTAGAGGGAGAGAATGAAAAACTTCAGAAAGAACTAAAGGGAGAGAATGACAAACTCCAGAAAGAACTAGAGGGAGGAAATGACGAACTCCAGAAGGAAGTGGAAACACTGAAAAGGGAAACCAACCAGTGAAACAAGGAGCTACAGGAAGAAATTGAGATGCTCCAAAAGGAAGTGGAAATACTAAAGAAATCACAGGATGAAATGAAAAAGGAAATAGAATACTCATCCAATCAAGAGAAAAGGAATGGAAAAAGCCTCAGAAGGAGAATGGAGGAAGCAGAACAAAAAATATCAGATCTGGAAGATAGCACAGAACAACTAAAAAGCTCAAGTACAAACCTAAACTAATACAAAAATTGAAATAATTCCATGTATTCTATCAGACTACAATGCAATAAAGCTTAATATCAACAATAGAATAATTCCTAGTAAATACAGGACCTCATGGAGATTATAGTCCTGAACAAAGAATGGGTCGAGGGAGAAATTACAAAAGAAACAAAAGGATTCATGGAATTAGACAAACATGACAATGCAACACAACAAAACCTCTGGTACACTTGAAAAGCAGTCCTAAGAGGGAAATTTATAGCTTTAAGTGCCTACATTATAAAAAAAAAAAACACAGAAAGAGCAAACATAAATGACTTAATAATGCTACTCTAAACACTTGAAAGACAAAACAAATGAGTGCTAAATCCAACAGATAAGAAGAAATAGGGGTTGGAGAGATGGCCTAGTGGTTAAGAGCACCGACTGCTCTTGCAGAGGACCCGGGCTCGATCCCCAGCATCCACATGGAGGCTAAGAACCATCTTTGACTCCAGTTCTAGGGGAATCTGACACCTTCTTTTGACCTCCACAGCATTGCATGACACAGGTGCACAAACGTACATGCAGACAAGACATCTATACACATACAAGAATAAATTTAAAAATTAAAAAAAAGAAATAACAAAAATCAGAGCAGAGATTAATGAAAGTAAACAAAAAATACAAAGAATCAATGGGTCCAAGAGCTGGTTCTTTGAAAGGATCAACAAGATAGACAGACCCTTAGCCCAAGTAACCAAAAGAAATAAAGAAAAACTCCAAATCAACAAAATTACAGATGAAAGGGGAAACATTGCAACAGATAACAAAAAGATACAGAACATTATCTGGAAATACTTTAAAAATCTACACTCTACTAAATTTTAAGCCTAAAAGAAATTGAAGACTATCTGAAATCATGGGACTCACTGTATTAGTCACTTTTCTGTTGCTGTGATAAAGCACCATGACCAAGGAACTTATAAAAGGAAGAGTTTATCTGAGCTTACGATTGACGGTTCCAGGGAATTAGAGTCCATTGTGGTGGGAGGCATGGCGGCTGGAGAGGCATGGCGGCTGGAGCAGCAAGCCGAGGGTTACATCTCACAATGAGCACAGGAAGCAGAGAGAGAGCAACTGTAGACCACGAGGCTTGTTAAAACTCACTAAGCCTGCCCCCAACAACGCACTTCCTCCAGCATGGCCACACCTTCTAAGACCTCCAAAAACACTGCCACCAACTGGAGACAAATGTCTGAACACTCACAACCTATGGGGGACACTCATTCAAACCACCACATTCCACTCCCTGGCCCCCATAGGCTCCTGACCATATAAAATGCAAAATGCATTTAGTCCAACATTAAAAGTCCCCATAGTCTTTACCAGTTTCAATGCCATTCAAAAGTCCAAGTCTCCTCTGAGACTCAGGCCAATCTCCCAAACTGTAAGCTCCTGTAAAATCAAAAGACAAATTACATACTCTCAACATACAGTGGAACCGAATACACATTCCCATCCCAAAAGGGAGGAATAGAGGCATAGTGAGGAAATACTGGACCAAAACAAGACTGAAAACCAGCAGGGCAAGCACCAAGTCCAGTAGCTCCACATGCAACTTCTGGGACTTGACTTCCAAGGGCTTAGATGACTCAGCTCTTCCAGCTTTGCTTGCAACATACATCTCTTTCTTAGGCCGGTACCAATACCCGTATGCAGCTCTCCCTGGCAAACATCTCACAAGTCTGGCATCTCGAATGTCTTGTTGCGGTCTCTGCTGCCAACCAGGCTTCACATTCACAGCTTCACACAATGGCCTATCAGAGCCTTCTTTATTCAGGGACACCCCTGCTGTACTCTGCCTGACCTCTTTGGCTCTCTGAAACCGTGGAGGAAGAACTGATGACCCCTTCACTCTTGCAAACTTCATGCCTCTAAAGCCAGCACCACGTGAATGAAATTGCTGAATCTGGCTGCAAGTTCAGGACCGACCCTGGCCTATTTCAACCACATTTGCAACTTTTCTCTGCCCCGGACTTGTTGGAGGATTAGCTGGGTGTGGTCTTGCCCTGAAGGTACTGATTCTGTTGTTTACTTGTAAATCTCGAGGCCCTTCCTTAATCACTTTACTCTTCTTATCAAAAGGAAACTCTCCTTCACAAGCCTTGGCCCCACCTTTAATCTTCCTAGTGCAGTTATCAGATCCAAACTGTACATTATGCATTTCTTTCTGCCCCATCTGCTCTTCTTCACTGTAGATCTGCACAATATTCACCACTAAAAGCCACACCACCATTTCTACATTAGGCTGTCTTGAAATATCCTCCGCCAAAGATATCAGTCCACTGCTTTTCAACTTAGCATCCGGCAAGCATTTGGACTGTGGGCAAACTGCTGCCAGACTCTTTATCAAAATATCCTGCCTAAGTCTTTATTTTCCTCTGGAACCACATCTTTTGCAGCAATGCTTTCTTCCAGGCCTCCACTAGAATGGCCCTTTAAGCCCTGCTTACAGTAGTCAACAGCCTTTCTAGCCCAAAGTTCCAAAGTCTTCCACATTTCTCCAAACATCCACATGGTCAGGTTCTTCACAGCCAACAGCCCACTCTCTGATACCAAATTACTATATTAGTCACTTTTCTGTTGCTGTGATAAAGCACCATGACCAAGGAACTTATAAAAGGGAGAGTTTATTTGAACTTACGACTGACGGTTCCAGGGAATTAGAGTCCATTGTGGCGGGAGGCATGGAAGCTGGAGCAGCAAGCCAAAGGTCACATCTAGCAATGAGCACAGGAAGCAGAGAGAGAGCAACTGTAGACCACGAAGCTTGTTAAAACTCACTAAGCCTGCCCCCAACAACACACTTCCTCCAGCACGGCCACACCTTCTAAGACCTCCAAAACAGTGCCACCAACTGGAGACAAATGTCTGAATACCCAGAGCCTATGGGGGACACTCATTCAAACCACCACACTCACCAAAACTTAACCAAGAAGAGATCAACACTTTAAACAGACCCATAACATATGAAGAAACTGAAGCAGTGTTACAAACCCTCCAACAACAACAACAAAAAATCCCCCAGGCCCAGTTGGATTTATGGCAGAATTCTATCAGATATTTAACTCGGACCTATAACCAATATTACTTAAGTTATTCAAAAGGATAGAAGCAGAGGGAAGTTTCCCAAATCCCTTTTATGAATTCAGCATCTCTTTATTGCCAAAACCAGGCAAAGATACAACCAAAAAAGAAAACTATAGACCTATATCCTTAATGAATATAGATGCAAAAATTCTCAACAAAATCTTTGGAAATCATATACAGATACATATAAAAAGGGTTATTCACCATGATCAATTAGTTTTATTCCAGAGATGCAGGGATGGCTCAACATACATAAATCAATAAATGTTATAAATTATATCAATAGACTCAAAGATAAAAATCACATGGTCATCTCAATTGATGCAGAAAAGGTCTTTGATAAAATACAACATGATTTTATGTTTAAAGTCCTAGAGGGAATTGGATTGGAGGAACATCTTCAGCGCAATTACAGCTATATGCTACAAACCCACAGCCTACATCATCCTAAATGGAGAAAAATTAGAAGCATTCCCTGTAGGTATGTGTGGGCTTGCACTTGCTCAGAACCAGTGTGCCCTTTCCTGAGCCCGCCCCACAGGGTGGAGCAGCATGTGGTGTAGGGAGTCTGGGATTGGCTGCTGGGAGGACACAATACTTATGTGAATGGCCTGTTGAACAGAATAAAGAGCCTTTTTAGGGTTTTTCCTATGAATCATACTATCTATCATGGTCCCTGGGGTGCAAGGTGAGCCCGTCCTTTGGTGGCATGCATAACTGCTGGACTATCACTTGTGCAATCATTTTTCCTGCTGGGTGTGTAACCATGAAGAGCAATCAGCTTCTTGGCCTGTTGCTGTGTGATGGCTCTGGGAACCATCAGTTCTGAACAATCCAGTCAGCCACCCAAAATAGCGTGAATAACTGTGTAGCCAAGAAGAGTGCTCATCTTGGTCAGACATACAGTTGCATGGTGACTAAAAACCACAGATCAGCAGCCTCTAAACCCAAAAGGGACCACAATTGCCCTTAAGGTCAGGAACCCAACAAGGTTGTCTGCTATCTCCACTCCTTTTCAATATATTGCTTGAAATGCTGGCTAGAGTATTAAGACAGGAGAAGGAAATTAAAAGAATACTAATTGGAAAAGAGGAAGTCAAACTATCCATTTTTGCAGATGACTTGATAATATAACTAAGGTATGCCAAAAAAATTCCACCAGAAAGCTCCTAGAAATGATGAACAGTTTCAGTAAAGTGGCAGGTTACAAAATTAATCTACAAAAATCAGTAACCTTATATGTTTGGAGGAGGAGTATATGGACACCCTTCCATTTACAATAGCCTCAAAAAAATAAACTTGACCAAAGACATTAAAGATTTCTACAATGAAAAATGTAAATCTTTGAAGAAAGAGTTTGAAAAAGACACCAGAAAATGGAAGGACCTCCCATGCTCATGGGTCAGAAAAGTTAATATAGTAAAAATGATCATCCTGCCAAAATTAATATATAGAGTCAATGCAATCCCAATCAAAATCCCCATGACATTTTTCACAGAATTAGAAAAAAAATCCTAAAATTCATATGGAAAAACAAAGACCCCAAATAGCTAAAGCAACCCTGACCATAAAGAGTAATGCAGGGGAAATTACTGTACCAGATTTCAGTCTCTACTACAGAGCTATAGTTATAAAAACAGCATGGAGCTGGGATAAAAGTAGATCAATGGAATAAAATCGAAGACCCAAACTTGAGCACATGCAATTTCAGCCACCTGATATTTGACCAAGGAGCCAAAATTGCTCAAGGTAGGCAAGGTAGCATCTTCAGCAAATGGAGCTGGCAAAACTGGATCACTTTCTGTAGAAAAAGGAATTAAACCCTGACCTTTCACCTCATACAAAAGTCAATTTTAAATGGATTAAAGACCTCAATGTTAAACCTGAAACTCTGAAAATGTTAGAAGGAAATATTGGCAGTAACCTACAAGATATAGATGTAGGAAGAGACTTTCTAAATCAAATGGCAGTTGGGCAGGAATTAAGGTCAACAATCAACAAGTGGGAACTCATTAAATGAAAAAGCTCAACAGCAAAAGAAACAATCAAGGAAGTGAAGAGAAAACCCACAGAGTGGGAGGAAATTTTCACCAGTGACACATCTGACAGAGGTTTAACATCCAGAGTATATATGTTACTCAAAAAACAAAGGACCAAGAAAACAAATGACCCAGTTAAAAGATGGGTTAAAGATTTGAACAGAGACTTCTCAAGAGAAGTTAAGATGGTTCAGAAACATCTTTAAAAGTGTTCAGTATAGGGGCTGGAGAGATGGCTCAGCAGTTAAGAGCACCGATTGCTCTTGCAGAGGGCCCAGGTTTGATTCCCAGCACCCACATGGTGGCTAAGAATTGTCTTTAACTCCAGTTCCAGGGAAATCCGACGCCCTCTTCTGACCTCCGCGGCATTGCACGACGTGGGTGCACCAACCTATATGCAGGCAGTACACTCATGCACATAAAAAATAATAAATAAATAAGTAAATAAATAATAAAAGTGTTCAACATTAGTAATTAAGGATACGTGAATCAAAACCACATTAAGATTTCATCTTACACCAGTAAGATTGGTTATGATCAAGAAAACAAATGACACCAAAAATACTGGAGAGGGTGCGGAGAAGGGAACACTCATTCACTGCTGGTGTGATTGCAAACTTGTGCACCCCCTTTGGAAAGCAGTGCAGAGAACTCTTTTTTTTTTTTGTATGTGTATGAATGTATTGTCTGTATGCAGGTCTGTGCACCCGTGTCGTGCAATGCCGCGGAGGTCAGAAGAGGGTCTCGGATTCCCCTGGAACTGGAGTTCTCCTGGAATTGGAGTTACAGACGGTTCTCAGCCGCCATGTGGGTGCTGGGGATCGAACCCGGGTCCTCTGCAAGAGCGTCGGTGCTCTTAACCGCTAGGCTATCTCTCCAGCCCCGCAGAGAACTCTTAAAAGACTAAAAAATGAACCTACCATTTGACCCAATTATACCACTCCTAGGTATATACCCAAAGGATTCCTCCTGTAAGAGAGATGTGTGCATAATCATGCTTATTGCTGCTCTTTTCACAATAATGAAGAGCTGGAAGCAACCCAAGTGTCCTTCCACTGACAAGTATATAACAAAGATGTACATTTATACAATGGAGTTCTATGCAATGGTGAAGAAGGATGACATCAGGAAATCTGTAGGCAAATAGATGGAACTGGAAACTGTTATGCCAAGTGAGGTAACAGTCTCAGAAAAACAAACGATGTATGTTTTCAGTCATTTCTGGTTCTTAACACCAAATCCTTATATGACCCAGGATAAAGTAATCTACTAATATAAGAAGTGAATGATATATAAAAAGAAGAAAAGAGAGGAAAAACTGACTATAGAGTATGCCTTGAGGTGTCTGCTGGGACAACACTCACACCACTCTGCTTAGCAGAAGACTGAGCCCAAAGAGACGCATGCTTCCAAAAAATCCTTCCTAAACATTACAGGGTCACAGATATAGAATCCATCCTTTCTAAAAGAAAACAGATAAACAATGGAAACACTATAATGCAACCTGGGTGGGATTTATAAAATTTGAATAATCTTTGGGGAAAAAGAAAAGAGATTAAGCAGACAAAATTGGGAGATTGACATGAAAAGAACTTTATTAAAGATATAGAGGGGGCTAGGTGTGGTGGTACCTATCTTTAATCCCAGCACTCGGGAGGCAGAGGCATGAAGATCTCTGTAAGTTCAAGGCCAGCCTAGTCAACATAGCAAGTTCCAGATTAGCTAGGTTTACAGGGAGACCCTGTCTCAAGAAGACAAAAAAAAAGATATAGAAGGGTCTGTAAGAGCTTTTGCTGATCTTCTAGAGGACCCAAATTTCATTCCAGCACCCAGGTCAGGCAGCTCACAACTGTCAATGACTCCAGTTCCAGGATCCAAATCTGGTCTCTATAGGCACCCATGCACACTCAAATTAATAAAATAAATTTTTAAACAAAGAAAAAAATAAAAGAAAGATGAGTGGTCTCCAATGGTCTCCAGATGTTCCTTCCCTGGAACAGCATTTTACAAAAATGGGTTTTCTGGATGCTTAGGTTATTGTGTCACAGCAAAACTCAAGATCTTTCTACTCATCACAAAGGCTACACCCTTAGGGTGATGTGGGAAACTCAATGGCACTGGGAAGAAAATCCTACAATGGAAACTGAAAAGTACAAAGAATGAACGCTGTGTATAGGCACATGCTCAGCTGACATGGTCTGCAACCTGCTTTCAGATCCTCCTGCACACAATGCTCCTGTGAAAGAAGCACCAGCATCTCTGTGCAATGATTGCACAATATGAGCTCAAGTTACTATCCATGAATAGATTGATATGATGATAGAATACCATTCTTCATTCTCATAGGCATCATAGTCTCATTGAGATATGTATACAGACTCACAGAATGATAAATAGCAATACAAGTTAAGGGTATGTGACACAACACCTGACTGATTAATTAATTAGTAAGCAAGTCTTGTGGTTTGAGTGAGAAATGTCCCCCATAGACTCATGGCTTTGAACACTTGGTCCCCAGTTGGTGGTGCTGCTGGGGGTAGGGGGGCAGTTATGGGACCTTGGGGAACTGGAGCCTTGCTAAAGGAAATATGTCTCTGGGGGTGGGCTTTGAGGTTCATAGTCTGGCCCTACTTCCTGTTCTCCATCTGTTTCCTGACTGCAAGGTCAGCCTCATGCCTCCACTGTAATGCCTTCTCTGTCTTGATGGGCTTGTAGGTCCTTTCAAGCCAAAAATTTATTATTTTGTTAGCATAATCTGTCACAACAACAAAATGTAACTAATACAACAAACATTAGGAATTGGGAGGTTGCAGCAGACCAGCATTACCCAGGAACCTTGACTCTTCATAGGACCAATGTGGGTTCAAAAGTATCCTAGGTACAGACATCATAAAGGTGTGAAGTTTGGAGGATTCAAGGAGAAGATGTGGCCACTGTGGTGTTAGTAGCTCAGTGTGGCTTTAAACATTCTATGAAGGGTGAGAGCATGTGAGGAACAGAAGGCTGCAAGGGTCAGTTTATGTTTCCACAACATGGCTTTGATAAAGATAGCCAGTATGAGTGGGCTAAAACATGGCTGACAGGAGACATCTGGGGGACTAGGGGTCAGCACCAAATGGCTGACACTGCATGTCTGTGGAACTCAAAAGCAAACATGATGTAATCTGTTCTTTAACTGTTCCTAGCAGCATGCCACCTTTATGTGGATTCTATATAAATATGGCCTTGAGGTCAGAGGCTGGAGCTCTTTGCCTTCTCTAGCCAGGTTGAATGTATCTGCCTGTAAGCCTGTGTGCCACCTCTGTGTGGTCTGTGTACGAATCTGTGTGTGTATCTATGCTTCCCTGTGTGTGGT
Organism: Rhizomys pruinosus; assembly: GCA_009823505.1. NCBI lineage: Eukaryota > Metazoa > Chordata > Mammalia > Rodentia > Spalacidae > Rhizomys > Rhizomys pruinosus. The sequence continues at coordinate 325,387 of VZQC01006772.1, forward strand.
CCATGTTTGCCATCATGTGTCTAGACAGCCTGTAGCTACCTACTTAGCAGCCTGTGTGCTGATAAATAAAATATGTTCTATCTGCCTGGAAAAAGGAACTCTGTGTCCTAGACTTCATACTTGAAAAGAAAAGAGGACTGTAACAACAAGTTATAAGTTCTGTGGTGCTTAGCTAGTTTTCTTTTCAGCAAACTATGTTAACATAGTATACCAAAAAGTCTTGTAGAAGCTTTCAGAAGATGGTCTGCATTGAGAAATGGTCTTCATTTGTCCTATTTATATAAGTCAACAATACACAGTATGAAAAGAACTCAAAAGCCTCTGCTCCCTTAGCAGAGCACCTCCCGTTGCCCTACTCTTGAGACTAATTAAATTCTGTGTATTTTCCTTCATGTTGGCCCTTCCATCTTTGAAGATTATTTGAATCTTTCCCACACTGGACATAGCAAAGGACCAGGAAAAGGGTACTGTAGATCTCAGTGACCAGTGATTGATAAGGAGAAGAGGAAAGGGACAAGTCAAAGCTACTGTGGGGTGATCTTCAGTGAATAGGATAATTTTGGAGACATTCACTAAGACATGGATATGAGGAAGAGATTCTGCCCTTAAGGAAAAGAAATTTACTTCGACAATATCTACTACTTAGCTGAAGGTCTGGTGGCCAGGAGTTGGATGTATCTTGGAGGGGAGAGACCTTTAAAATTCAAAGTAAATAACATCAGATTTTTGATTTGGACAAATTACTGAGATAAAATTCCATCCTTTGAGTTCTCAATGGAGGAGCCACAAAAGAGCTAATCTGGGTGGACCAGGGGCTGAGTATTTCTCTTCCTGCAGGTCCCCAGTTCCTCTGGCTTTCTGAACCTCTGTAAAAAAATATTCCATCCTTACTGATAGGTATATTGCTGCTTTGGGGCCTTCCTCCCTTCACCAAACATCAGAGGCTAATATTGTGAATGAGAATGGAAGATTTAATGGTTAGTATTAATTGTCAACTCCACACAACAGAGAATCACCTGGGAAAAGAGTCTCATGAAGGATTGTCTAGATCAGATTGACCTATGGGCATGTCTGGGCAGGATTGTGTTAAATTGTTTGATGTGGAAAGATCTGGCCCAGTGCAGGAAACATCATTCCTTCAGTAAGGGACCCTGGATTGGGAAAGTGTAGAGAGGGGGCTGAGCAAAAGTAGGTAAGCATGCATTTTCTCGGCTTTTAAATGTGGATACGGTGTGAGCAGCTTCTTCAAGCACCTGTCACCCTGACTTCCCCTCAGTGATGTATTATAACCTAGAATTATGAGCTGAATTCAACCCATTCTCCCCTAAGTTATTTAGTCAGAGTACTTTATCACAGCAACATAAATTAAACCAGGACAAATGTGAACCCATTCCAAGAGACACCTTGAAACCTTGTTGACTCTAAGTCAGATTAGAGCCTCTAGATTGTTCTTAAAAATTAATCACAGGTGATGGAGGATGACTTAGTGTTTAAGAGTGCTTGGTGCTCTTCCAGAGTTCAGTTTCCAGCACCTACAACTAGGAAAATTGCTGCACATTTATGGGCCAGCTAGCCTAGTCTATGAAGCACTAAACAAGAGTCTGTCTTAAACACGATAGAGGGTAAGGATCAACACTCTGCTGTCATCTGCTCTTCATACATGTGGCATGAACTCACTCCTGCCTCCCACATACATTATATACACACATACACACATCATATATGCACAGACATATATACAGATAAAGAAAAACTAAAATATATGGAAAAGTTCATATTACGGGAGCTCAGTCACTGGAAACAAAGGCCAAGAATAACTTTGAATTCCTTTTCTTCCCATCTCCACTTCCAAACTGATGTAATTACAGATATGTGCCACAGTTTTTGGAAAATATTTATTTTTAAGACTGCCATCTAGTTGACTTCAGCATTAGGACTTTTAGGACAGTAATCCCAGTCCTTTAAGCTTACAGAATTTATGTAGGAATGACTTTTTTTTTTTTTTTTGGTCTTTTTGAGACAAGGTCTCCTTGTAGCCTCAGCTGGCCTGAAACTCATTCTGTAGACCAGGCTGGCCTTGAACTCACAGAGATCCACCTGCCTCTGCCTCCCAAGTGCTAGGATTAAAGGTGTGCGCCACCACGCCCTGCAGGAATGACTTTTACAATGTGAAAACACTCTGGACTAATAGTTTCTACCTAACCTTGCAATCAAAAAGTTATTATTTATAATGTAAATAAGCTGAGTGAACCATATGCTCCTCTTATGACTGGTCATATGTCCTTAATCCCTCAGAATCATTCCTTGCCTTCTACCCAAGATAGTATATGAATGTGTGTACATATGTTATACATTTCAAAGCATTGAAGACATTGCTTACCTCATTGCAAACAACAAGTGAAGTTGCAAACCATTTGTTTGTGGTTGTGGCATTCTAAGTATAGGGATCAAAGGGAAAAATTCTTCTCTGATAAGATAAGGGTGGGTCTGAATTTTACTTCCCTATTTCATGCTGGATATATTAGTTAACTAAAGAATGAGGAAAGCCCTTGTTCGGGAGTACAGTTCCAAGAGAAAGCTGAAGGAACAGGTTCTCAGTAATTTAGGTTCATTCTTTTTTTTTACTGGATTTTTTTTCAAAGCCAGTTTTTATTGAAGCTTTGTGCATTTCACACAAAATTTCCAATAAAATCCAGACCCATTCCCCATTCCTTGCCCCCACCCCCACTCCACCAGAGCTCATGCATTCTGCCAAACATGTTCTTCATCTTTTTCTCAGTCTCTTTTAAATTTTTTGATGCAGAAGTTTACTGTTTTGAGCAGAAGTTCACCGTTTCAGTCAGTTCTTTGACCCAGTCTTTTGTTGTTTTTCCTTCCAATTTGCATCACTCCACAATATGCATGTATGCATGCCACATATATCTTTTAGCATCTTCAGCTTAAGACTTCTTTTTTTTTAGGTTCATTCTTGACCTTAAAAGGGATGCAAAGAGTCAGGCTGTCAATTTTTTTTTTACATTGTCAAAAAGTGTAATAACACCACAAATTTCCAACTCTATAAAATAAATTAGTGTTCCTTGCTTGAAGTGGAAACACATAGGGCTATATAGTAACTTTCAGTTCATGAAGGAATAAAACAGAAGCAATCCTGTGGCCATCCCAAGAATTCGTACCACTCTCCACTGTCAGCACAAGATGCAGACTGCAAAGCAGAAGAGGATCGTGACCTAGATGGAGGCATCAGAGCAGCTGAAAAGCTACCACTCTGGAACTCTCTGCACAATTGCAGGCAGCTAGATATGTCTGAGAAATCTTCTCTAGGCAACTTGGCTGGTCACTCTTCGGACCCAGCAGTTGTTTACTCTTTCTATGAGCTAAGGGAGGTCTTTCAAGAATCATTTTCATTTCTCTAGACAAGTAACCTTTTGTTAATCTCTAGATTCTCATGAGGTCCTGCTCTCCCTCCTGGAGGGAATGTTTCAATTTGGAAGAAACTGCCATACCACAGCAGAAATATGAATCAGATGAACAATTCTAACAAAGGAAGTTCTCAGATCATATGTCATTACAATGCCAGGCCTGGAGCTTCAACCCTATGGGCTGTGTGGTCATCTCATGAATGCATTTCTGCCGGGCATGGTGGCATACACCTTTAATCCTAGCACTTGGGAGGCAGAGGCAGGCGGATCTTTGTGAGTTCAAGGCCAGCCTGGTCTACAGAGTAAGTTCCAGGGCAGCTGGGGCTACAGGGAGACCCTGTCTCCAAAAAGACCAAAAAAAAAAATGCATTTCTGAGAGTCAGAAAAAGATCCTCATCAGCGCTCTTTTCTCTAGTCACCAGACAGTAGGGTAGGGATGGTCCGCTTCTACCGAGTGATACAAAGATCTGGGAAAGATCTACTAGTCTGCCTGGTCTGATAGCCATGGTATCGTCAGCCCTCTCCCTGAAGTGGCTGATGAAGAGAATATCCACCCTACACTATCAAGGTTCACTTTCAATCTGAAAACTTGAGCCTTGCTTTTGAACTTTCAACCTTCATCTCTTTCTATTTTAATATTTATTTATTTTAGATTAAATATGAGTGTGTGTAGATTGGTGTATGCAGAAACAATGAAAAAGTTCAACAATAAAATGGTTTTCTTTTTTTTGTCTTTGGTGTTTCAATTTCTTTTTTTTAATTTTTTTTAACATTTTTTTTATTGATGCTTTGTGCATTTCATACATAATTTTCCAATTCAGTTCAGGCATATCTCCCCTTCCCTTCCCCCCCACCCCCACCCCAACCGAGATCATGCATTCTGCCATGACTGTCCTGCATATCTCTCTCAGTTTTTTTTTTCCCATTTTTTAGCTATAAGTGATAATCCATGAGTACAAGCATCCTTCATGTATAACCAATTTGCAGGCTGTTGTGCCCAAACACCCACAGCCCCACCTTCCAGCGGGGGGTGAGGGGTTGTATGTTCAATCAGGTTAATCAAATGAGGGTCCAGACTACATTGCTGTAGTTTCACCCTTCACCCCAATCGCAGCCCTTACATTCTACCA
>VZQC01006772.1:330464-355977 GCA_009823505.1 Rhizomys pruinosus
GTCAGGTCTTCAGCAGCAGGGCCTTATCGCCTCTCTTCTTGCAGGTATCCCAGTTTAGAGGCAAGGAGCCTTTACTTTTTGTGGGGCCTTAGATCCCCTGGCCAACATCTCCCTGGTAGAATAATCCATTACTGATGTCAGAGCTCCTGTATTGATATATTTTGCTTAAGCGCATAGTTTAAGGACTTTAGTATTATAAAATGGTTTTCTATAATGATAATTTCATCATCTATATTTTTTATATTTCTTTTTTTTTTTTTAATAATTTTTTATTTATTTCTGTATGTGTATGAATGTACTGTCTGCATGCAAGTCTGTGCACCCGTGTCGTGCAATGCCGCGGAGGTCAGAAGAGGGTGTCGGATTCCCCTGGAACTGGAGTTCTCCTGGAATTGGAGTTTCAGACGGCTCTCGACCGCCATGTGGGTGCTGGGGATCGAACCCGGGTCCTCTGCAAGAGCGTGGGCGCTCCTAACCGCTAGGCCATCTCTCCAGCCCTATTTTTTATATTTCTTAATGTTTGTTAATAATATGAAAAAATTGGGGCTGGAGAGATGGCCTAGCGGTTAAGAGCGCCGACCGCTCTTACAGAGGACCCGGGTTCGATCCCCAGCACCCACATGGCAGCCGAGAACCGTCTGAAGCTCCAGTTCCAGGAGAACTCCAGTTCCAGGGGAATCCGAGACCCTCTTCTGACCTCCGCGGCATTGCACGACACGGGTGCACAGACTTGCATGCAGACAGTACATTCATACACATACAGAAATAAAAAAAAATAATATGAAAAAATTAACTCATATGCAAGTGAAAGAAAAAAATGCAAATAATTTTATAAATCCAATGTAGAACTGATTTTTCTAACAATATATTGAAATATGAAATAAAATAATATTTGTGCAACAAATACTATTTATGCCTACTATATATTTGGACTATGCAGTGAAGAAAACCGAGGAAGATCTGTGCCCACATCAAGTTTACATTTTAGCAAGTGGGCAGATGATAAATATAATTGTATATCAGATTCCAAACATGTAAAGAAGGTCTGGAGGTACCAGTGAAGGGCAGGCAATTTTGAAGAGCGCTCACATAGGCTGTTGACAGAGTACATGTGAACAAGACTATTTTATTTAACATGTGACCTGTGTACATTGTGTTGTGATGTCGGAATTCTTAATGATTTTTTTGTGCAAATAACGATGCATTTTAATTTGTACTTGGTCATGAAATTTATCTGAGCAGAGATCCACAGGTACGGGGAGTTCCACAACTCTCAAGGCAGAAGCACCTTTGAAAGATTTTCTGGGTGTGGTGGCACAAGCTTTGAATCCCAGCACTCAAGAGGCAGAACTAAGTGGATCTTTATTAGATTGAGGCCAGCCTAGTCTACAGGCCAGCTGTGGTTACAAGAAGACACTGACTCCCAAAATAGGAAGAGAGTGAGAGAGAGAGAGATACACACAGAGAGACAGATAGAAAAAGAGAGGAGAGAACAACAACAAAAGAACTGAAAAAAAAACTCTGGAAAGACTCAGAAAAAGATGCAGGACATGTATGACAGAGTTCAAGGACTTGGGTGGGATGGGGGGCATGGAAAGTGAAGTGACTCTAGATTCGATTGAGAAATGATGTTTGATCTATGGAAAAAGTTTAATAACAATAAAAAAGCAGGGGAAGATCACGTATCAGTTTGGCACATGTAGATTGAATATTGCTTTTGGGTTTCTAAATACAGATTTTGACTGGAGAGGTGATCATCATAAACTTTTTTCTTCAGCACAAAATTTTATTTTATTGTAGCTAATAGGTGTTTTTCTCATTTTTAAAAAATTTTTAATTAAATTCATTTTGGCTCACACATACAAATATAAAGTTGCACATATTACAAAGGTCACATGATGTTTCATGCATGTATACATTGTTTAAAGCTTAAATTGACTGAACATATCTATGTCATTAAACCTGTATAATTTCTGGGGCTGGAGAGATGGCCTAGCACTTAAGAGCACTGACTGCTCTTGCAGAGGACCCGGGTTCGATCCCCAGCACCCACATGGCAGGTGGGAACCGTCTGTAACTCCAATTCCAGGAGAACTCCAGTTCCAGGGGAATCTGACACCCTCTTCTGACCTCCACGGCATTGCATGACACGGGTGCACAAACCTACATGCAGACAGTACATTCAAATAAATAAATAAATAAATAAAATTTTAAATGTATAATTTCTTTGTGGTTATAACCTCCACAGTTCTTTCTTTGAAGCTTTTGAAATGCATGCCACATTGCATCTATATTCATCCTTCTATAAAATCAGACACCAAAGCATCACTTTCTATGTAACTGCAACTTGGTATTTGTTGATCAATTTCAAGCACACATCCCTTCTACACCAGCCTCTGATGTTCATGATTCTACTCTTAGTTTTTTTTTTTAATTTTTTTTTATTATTATTATTTATTTCTGTATGTGTACGGGATGCCCCGGACGAAGCCCTCCTGGAAACGGAGCTTCAGAACGCTCTCGGCCGCCATGTGGGTGGCTGGGGGATCGAACCCGGGTCTCTGAAAGAGGGGTCGGCACGCTTACCGCTAGGCCATCTCTCCCAGCCCCGACTCTTATTTTTTTTGCATGCCATCAATAGTAAATTTACAAAAATCTTGAAAAGAGGAAAGTAATGAGGTTATTTCCCAAAACAATTTAAGGCGAGTGGGGGCATGATGGGTCGCTGAAGTCGCTAAGCTAAAGTGTAAAAAAATAATATGACTTTACATTCCTACATTACATAGCAAGTTGAGATCCGAGTAACATCATTACTAGAAAGAAAGGTGAAAAGAGGAATATTCACTTTGTATTAATAAAAGAAGAGATTTCGGTGTTATGTGCACCTAAAAATGAAGGATATCATAATGAGTTTATGTTGTTTGCGGGGCCCATGTGTTCACTTAGAAAGGCTTTCTAGTTCCACCCATTTACCTGCAAAGTTCATGATGTTCATCTTTCTTTACTGCTTGCATAGATTCCACTGTGTAGCTGTACACATCTTCTTTATACTCATCGGTTCGAGGGACAGTTGAGTTACTTCCAGGTCTTCAGTATTGTGAAGATAGCTGCAATAAACATAGAAGTTCAAGTATCTCTGTGATAGGATGAGTCTTGTGGGTGTATACCCAAGATTGGTATCACCAGGTAATGTGGTAGGCTCATTTTCAGTTTTTAAGAGCCCTCACACTGCTTTCCATAGGGATTGTATGAGTTTGCATCCACTCCCCAAACCCCAGCAATAGATAAGAGTTCTCATTTTTCCACAACCTCTCCAGCATTTGGTAGACTTTGTTTTCTTTTTTCTTTCTTTTTCTTTTTCTTTTTTTTTTTTTTTTTTTTTTTTTTTTTGTCTTTTCGAGACTGGTTTTTTTTTTTTTTTTTTTTTTTTTTTTTTTTTTTTTTTTTTTTTTTTTTTTTTGTCTTTTCGAGACTGGATCTCCTTGTAGCCCCAGCTGTCCTGGAACTCACTCTGTAGACCAGGCTGGCCTTGAACTCACAAAGATCCACCTGCCTCTGCCTCCGGAGTGCTAGGATTAAAGGCGTGCACCACCATGCCCAGCTGCCTTTGTTTTCTTGATCACAGCCAGTATTACCTGACCATTTCCTTAATTATAAGTGAAGTTGAACAGTTTTTTAAGATGTTGTTAAGTGTCTGTTCAGCTCTTTACTCCATCTTTGAAGTGGGTTATTTGTTTTCTTACTCCTTTGTTTTTTGTGTAGTTTATATACTCTGGACGTTAATGCTCTGTCAGATGAATCACTGGTGAAGGTACACAAGCTCTTGAGTTTAATAAGGTCCCACTTGTCAATTGTTGACCTTATTTCCCACACAACTGCTATCTGATTTAGAAAGACTTTTCCTATGCCTATGTCCTATAGGTTACTGCCAACGTTTTTGTCTATCATTTTCGAGTTTGGGGTTTCACATTGAGATCTTTTGATCCATTTGGAGTTTAATTTTGTACAGAGTGAGAGGTACAGGTCTAATTTTAGTCTTCAACAAGTGATGATCCAGTTTTCCAAACACCATTTGCTGAAGATTGAGTTCTCATGACCCCTTTGTCACATATGAGATGGCTGAAGTTGCATGTGTTCAAGTTTGGATCTTCATTTATATTCCGTTGATCTATGGGTCTGTTTTTTGTACCAATATGACTCTAGCCCTGAAATGTACTTTGAACTCTGTCATAGTAGTCCCCGCTGCATTGCTCTTTTGCTCAGGGTTGCTTTGGCTATCTGGGGTGTTTTGTTTTTCCATATGAGTTTAAGGATTTTTTAATAAGTCTTTGAAGAAGCCCATGGGGATTTTAATTGGGATTGCATTGAATCTGTATATTACTTTGGGTAGGATTGCCATTTTTACTATATTCATTCTTCCAATCCATGACCCTGGGAGGTCCTTCCATATTCTGGTGTCTTCTTTAATTGCCTTCTTCAAGGATTTAAAATTTTCATTGTAGATATTTTTAGTATCTTTGGTCAGGTTTGTTCCTAGATTTTTTTTTTTTTGGAGACTATTGTGAGTGGGAAGTTTTCTTGTATTCCTTCTTCAGTTGCTTGGTATAAAGAAAGGCTACTGATTTTTCTAAGTTAGTTTTGTATCCCACCACTTTATTGAAACTGTTAATCATTTCTAGAAGTTTTCTGGCATGTTGAATTTTATCAAAGGCCTTTTCTGCATCAGTTGAGATGACTGTATAGTTTTGTCTTTCAGTCTGTTTATATGTTTTATGACATCTATTGATTAACATATGTTGAACCATCCCTGCTTCTCTGGTATAAATCCAACTTGGTCATGGTGGATGATCTTTTTGATGTGTGCCTGTATGTGGTTTGCAAGTAATTTGCTGAGAATTTTTGCATCTATGTTCAGTAATGAAATGGATCTATAGTTTTTTTTTGACTGTATTGTGTACTGGAAGTAAAAAACCTTTGTTTCTTTAAAAAATATTTCAATAATTCTTTGAGAAATCCAGACACTGTATTGTGATCATATTCAGAGCCACTCCCCAATTCACTCTCACACTACTCTTCTCCCCCTGAATTTCATGTCCTCTGTTATTATTCTTCTCTTCTAAAGGCCTATAGAGTCTAATTTGTGTTTCTCAGATGCTTTGGGGTGTGAGTCTATCCTTTGGAGCATTGGTCAACCTAACAGGCCTCACACTCTTTTTTTTTCAAAGCCAATTTTTATTGGAGCTTTGTGCATTTCATACAAAATTTCCAATCAATCTAGACCCAGTCTCCCTTCCTACTGCCCCCCCCCCCACCAGAGCTCATGCATTCTGCCAAACATGTTTTTCATCCTTTTCTCGGTCTCTTTTAAAATTTTCGATGCAGAAGTTTACTGTTTCGAACAGAAGTTCACCATTTCAGTCAGCTCTTTAACACAGTCTTTTTCTTGTTATTGTCGTTGTTTCTTCCAATTTTCATCACTCCAAAACATGCATACATGCATGCCACATATATCTTTTAGCATCTTCGGCTTATGTTTTTTTTTTAATTAGGCTGAAAGATGTCATGTTTGAAGGCTCCTCCTTGGCACACCCAAATAACCATCAGTCCTGCCCTTGTGCTCCACACTGGGGTTTTCCCTTCCCATCGTCACCAAATGAAGTCCAGTAAGTACCACGTCCTGTCTTGATCCTCCTGTACTGGTCTCCATGATACAGCCTGGGTAGTCCAACAATGGCAATCAATACTCTGAAGAAGCTGAAACCCTAGTAGTAGCTCAGTCCATAATCTGGATATCTCAGCACTCCCCATTTGGCACTGGATTTGGAAGATTCTTAGAGAGACATGAGTCTTCAGTCCATATTGGCAGACGTCACACTCTTAAAGAAAACTGACTTTCCCTTTTCCTGCAGCTTTGGTCTTTTTTATTTTATAACAACTCAGTTAAGAGATGCCTTGATTCTCAAAAGAGACTTTGGTTGTTTGAATAATGTTGATATTGTTAAAGACTATGGGGGGGAACTAAATGCATTTTGCATTATGAAGTGACCTTACATTTATGAAATCAAGTGAGATGTGAATTATCCCAAATTGGATTTTGTGTTCAAGTACTTTGTCCCCAGCTAGTGACACTGTTTCTGAAAGATTTGGCACTTTTAGCAGGTATAACCCCTGGAGGAAGTGCATCCCTGAGTACAAGTATTATGGTTTTACAGCTGAGACCCACTTCCTGTGTGTTCTGAACCTGCCTGAGAGTGCATAGTGATCTGCTGTCTCTCATTTTACTCTCATCCTTTACTGCTGTGATGGACTTTATTCCTTCTCAAACCATCAACTAAAATAAACCCTGCGTCCCTTAAGTTGATTTTTAGCAAGTATTTGATCACAGCATGAGGAAAAAATGGGAGTCTCCCAAGGCAAGACTGAGACTGAGAAAACCACTGTATTACACAATATGGCATAAGTTACAGAAAGATACATCCTGTTCTCAAAAGATGGCGTGTTTTAAAATCACATTTCACAAGATGTCTGAGACAGTCCCTAGGGACGTCTGGTTCAAAGAATAGCTTGATTATTGCTTTGTGTATTGTGCCTCTCCTTCTTTGTTTCACTTTTCTGATTCTTAGCGCTGCTCCCTGCACTTCACAACTTTTAGGTGAAGCTAGGCACTAATCCATTGTGTTATAGCATTAAAAATTGTTGAGATGTTGCAAGTGGCCTTTAATTAACCCATATAAGTTGTACGATACTATATCACTTTTGGTGCTGAATGTTGTATCTATTTACAAGCATTTACTTTTTTTAGATTAGAAACATGCCATTTTTATTCTTAATTTTTATTGAGCTTTTATACATTTTATACAATATTTCTTAATCCAAATTAGACCCCTTCCCCCATCTGTGCCCCACCCCATGCTAGAAATCATGCATGTTAATTCTGCCATACATGTTAATTCCTGTCTTGCATCCTGTTCTCAGTCTTTTAAAAAAAACTTTTTCAATGCAGAAGTTTACTGGCTTGGGTCTGTTCTTTGAACAAGTCTTTTTTGTTGTTGTTGTTCCCTTTAATTTTATATTACTCCAAAATGTACATATATACATGCCACACATATACCAAATTTACTAAGTTTGAAAATAAGCTATAAGTTCATTCCAAAACACATTTAGGGATTCACAGTTTAACAATAAATTTGAATGCAGGTAAAAAGAAATATAACTACATTCCTAAGCTACACAGCAAGTTGAAATATGTGTTAATGTTCTTTTAAGGAAGAGATTTATTCTTTCTTATAAATCTTAGAACTGAGGAAACTAAAGACATAAACTTCCAGCTATATCTATAGCAATATCAATTAATGTGGTATTATCTTAATAAACAAGCAAATTACCTACTTTGACTTACGTATAACAATTTGGTGCTAGGATCCACAGCTTCTGGTTCTATCAATTTACCTGCAAATTTCATGATGTCATCTTTCTTTACTGCTGCTTAGAACTCCATTGTGTAGATGTACCACATGTTCATTATCCACTCATCAGTTAAGGGATACTTGGTTGTTTCTAGCTCTTCGCTATTGAGAAAAGAGCTGCAATAAACATAGTTGTGTATGTATCTCTGCTATAGGATGAACCTTTTGGGTATGCACCCAGGAGTGGTATGACTGGGTCAAATGGTACATTCATTTTGACACAAAGCTTTCCATAGGGGTTGCAGAAGTTTACACTCCCAGCAGTGAATGAGTGTTCTCCTTTTCCCACAATCTCTCCAGCATTTGGTATCATTTGTTTTCTTGATCATAGCCAGTCTTACTGGTGTAAGATGAAATCTTAAAGTGATTGTAATTTGCATTTCCTTAATTACTAGTGATGTTGAACAGTTTTTAACCTGTTTTTTTAGCCATCTTTACATCTTCTCTTGAGGAAGCCTATGTTCAGATCTTTAGCCCATCTTTTAATTGAGTCATTTGTTTTCTTGGTCTTTGTTTTTTTAATTTATATACTCTGGATGCTAAATCCCTGTCAGATGTACCACTGGTGAAGATTTCCTCCCACTCTGTGGATTTTCTCTTCACTTCTTTGGTTGTTTCTTTTGCTGTACAGAAGCTTTTTAGTTTAATGAGTTCCTACTTGTTGATCGTTGACCTTATTTCCTGCACAGCTACTGTCTGGTTTGGAAAGTCTTTTCCTACACATATGCCATGTAGGTTACTGTCAATGTTTTCTTCTAACATTTTCAGAGTTTCATTCTTCTATAGTTACATTCTTCTACAAGTGGTGATCCAGTTTTTCCAGCACCATTTGCTGAAGGTACTGCCTTTTTTCCATTGAGTGTTCTTGGCCCCTTTGTCAAATATCAGATGTCAGGTGTCTGAAATTACATTTACTCAAGTTTGTGTCTTTGGTTTTGTTCCATTTGTTCCAGTACAATGCTGTTCTTAGTTTTATAGCTCTGTAATATAGTTTGAAATATGGTATGGTAATCTCCCTGCATTACTCTTTGTGCTAAGGGTTGCTTTGGCTAACCAGGGTCTTTTGTGTTCCCATATGAATTTTAGGATTTTTTTTCTAATTCTAATTCTTTGAAGAAAGTCATTGGGATTTTAATTGGGACTGCATTGAATGTATATATTACTTGGGGCAATATGGTCATTTTTACTATATTAATTCTTCCAATCCAAGAGAACAGGAAGTTCTTCCATTTTCTGCTGTCTTCTTCAAGCTCCTTCTTCAGAGAGTTAAATTTTTCATTGTAGAGATCTTCATTGTCTTTAGTTAGTTTTTTTCTGAAATACTTTTAGGCTATTGTGAATGGGAGAGTTTCCATGTAGTCCTTCAGTTGCTTGTTATTGGCATATAGAAAGGCTACTGATTTTTTATAGATTAATTTTGTAAACTGCTAGGAGTTTTCAGGTGGAATTTTTGTCATGCCTTAGGTATAATACCATGTCATTGGCAAAAAGGGATATTTTGACCTCCTCTTTTCCAATTAGCACTACTTTAATTTCCTTCTCTTGCCTTATTGCTCTAGCAAGAGTTTCAAGCACTATGTTGGAAAGGAGTGGAGATAGTAGGCCACCTCGCTAGGTTCCTGACTCTGGGTAATGCTTCTAATTTTTCTCCATTTAGAATGATGTTTGCTGTGGATTTGTTGTATATACCTTTAATTATTTTGAGAAATGTTCTCTCCAGTCAAATTCTCTCTAGGAATTTAAGCATAAAGGCATCAAAGGCTGTTTCTGCATCAATTGAGATGACCATGTGTTTTTTGTCTTTGAGTCCATTTATATGATTTATGACATTATTGATTTATGTATGTTGAACCATCCCTGCATCCAACTTGATCATGGTCAATGACCTTTTTGATATGTGCCTGAATATATTTTGCAAGTATTTTGTTGAGAATTTTTGCATCTATATTAATTAAGGATATGGAGCTATAGTTGTCTCTTGTGGTTGTGTCTTTGCCTAGTTTTGGCATTAGAGTGATGCTGGCTTCATAGAAGGAATTTGGGAGATTACCCTCTGTTTCTATCCTTCTGAATAACTTAAGTAATATTGGTTGTAGATCCTCTTTAACTGTCTTATAGAATTCTAGCATAAATCCATCTGGGCCTGGGATTTTTGGTGTTGGGAGGTTTTGTATTAGTTTTTCAATTTCCTCATTTGTTATGGGTCTATTTAAGATGTTTATCTCTTCTTGGTTAAGCTTTGGTGAGTCCCATGATTTCAGATAGTCATCCATTATTTTTAGGTTATCAAATTTAGTGGAGTATAGGCTTTAAAGTATTCTCATATAATATTCTGGATCCTTTTGTTATCTGTTGTGATTTTTCCCCTTTCATCTCTAAGTTTGTTGATTTGGAATTGCTTTTTCTTTCTTTGGTTAACTGGGCTAAGGGTCTATATATCTTGTTTATCCTTTCAAAGAACCAGCTCTTGAACTCACTGATTCTTTGTATTGTTTTCTTTGTTTCTATTTCATTAATCTCTGCACTGATTTTTGTTATTTCTTCTTGTCTGTTGAAGTTTTGTTGTGTTGTACTGTCCTTTTCATTTAATTCCAGGAATATTTTCTTTCTTTCTTTCTTTCTTTCTTTCTTTCTTTCTTTCTTTCTTTTTTTTTTTTTTTGTCTTTTTGAGACAGGATCTCCCTGTAGCCCCAGCTGTCCTGGAACTCACTCTGTAGACCATGCTGGCCTTGAACTCACAAAGATCCACCTGCCTCTGTCTCCCAAGTGCTAGGATTAAAGGCAAGGCATGCGCCACCATGCCTGGCAGGACTATTTCTTTCTTAATTTCTCATTTGACCCACTCTTTGTTTAGGAGTGTATTGTTTAATATCCACAAGTTCATGTAGTTACCAGGGCTGCTTCTGGTGTTGATATTAAGCTTTATTGCACTGTGGTCTGATAGAATGCATGGAACTATTTCAATTTTTTTTTGTATTTGTTGAGGTTTGTTCTGTGCCCAAGTATGTGGTCGATTTGGGAGGAAGTTCCATGGGGTGCTGAGTAGAAAGTATATTCTTTGGTGCTTGGGTGGAATAGTCAGTAGATGTCTGTTATGTCCATTTGATGTATCATATTGTTCAGTTCAGATGTTTCTCTGTTTATCTTTTGCCCAGTTGACCTGTCTAATGGACACAGTGGGGTACTGAATTCCCCTACTAGTAGTGTGTTGGGATTAATCTGTGCCTTAAAGTCCTGTAGAATTGTGTTTATAAAGTTTGATGCACCAGAGTTTGGTGCATATATATTCATGGTTGTGAATACATTCTTTAATTGTTTAATTGTTCCTTTGATAAAAATGAACTAACTCTCTTCATCTGATTAGTTTTAGTTTGAAATCTATTTTGTCTGATGTTAGAATAGCAACTCCTGCTTCTTAGTACCATTTACTTGGAGTATTTTTTCCACTCTTTTACCTTAAGGTAGTCCCTGTCCTTGAAGGTGATATGTGTTTCTTGCTGACAACAAAAAATGGATTTTGATTCTTAATCCATTCTACTAGTATGTGTCTCTTGATTGGGGAGTACAGTCCATTCATATTTAAAGTTATTATTGAGAGATATATATTGCTTCCCATCATTTTAGTTTCTGTTTGCATTTTCACAGTTATACCTTCATTACTTTCTGTTGCTGCTTGTGTATAGTCGTTTCTTCCACTTTTTGTATTGGTTCAAGTATTCTATGAAGGCTTGTTTTTTGTACATGAATTCTTTCAGCCTATTTATGCCAAGAAATATTTTCTTTCTCCCTCAACTATAACAGACATTTTTGCTTGGCAAAGTACTCTGGGTTGACATCTATAGTCCTTTAGAACTGGGAATACTTTGACCCAAGCTTTTCTTGCTTTTATCATTTGCATTAAAAAGTCATGGATTTTCTTTAATATGTGACTTGTTTTTCTTTTGCACCTTTCAGTATTCTCTTTGTTTTGAGCATGTAGTGTGTGGTGGTATGGTGTGGGGAATTTTATTCTGGTCCTATCTACTTGGTGTTCTATGTGCTTCTTGTATTTGTACAGGTATATCTTTCCTTAATTTGGGGATATTTTCTTCTACAATCCTTTGAAGATCTGGTCAATACTATTATCCTGGGATTCTTCTCCTTTCTCTATACCTATGATGAGTAGTTTTCATGGTGTCCCAAATTTCCTGAATATTCCATTCTTGTGCTTTTTTTCAAAAATTTTTTTCATAATCTACACTTGAGTGGTCCGATTCTCCCATGTTATCTTCCAGTCTTGACATTCTATTTTCTACTTCATTCATTCTGTTACTGACACTTTCTCTGGTTCTCTCCAGATGGCTCATTTAATGTTGTACTTCCTTTTTCATTTTAGCCTGAGTCTTCTCCAGTATTTCTATATCTCTTCTGAATTCCTTCTAAAGTTTATTATTTTCCTCTTTTAGCTTATTCCTGTCTTCTTTCAGTTCTTTGATTTGTTTGTGTGTTTTTAAATTCCTTGAATTCTTTGATCATGTCTATGATACTTCTTTTATGACCTGTGTCCTGGGTTATATCTAGGGGGTCCTCATTATAGGAGTCTTCTACAGGACTGGCCATATTTAGCAGAGACTTCTTATTTGGGTTTTTCATGTTATTGTTTTTCATTGTGATTTTGGCATGTGGATTTCTTTTGTTTCTTGTGACTCTGAAATGAAACACAAGTGTTTCTTTGTTGAGCTGGAGACTGACTTTGCTTGTATTCTTCAGGTGCCTTTGCTCTCTTCTTAAGTATGAAAGGCTGGTTAGTCTAGGCTTCAGGTTCTCATTTCTGGTTTTGTACAGGAGAGACCAGTTATTTCTCACCCAGCTAGTCAGGAGCTCCTTCAGAGGCCCAAGACAGGTAACAGTTAGGCAAATTTGAACCCCACAACATGTTGGGTCCATGTCCCAGCTCCAGAGCTGGTTACAAATGTCTGGATTTGAGTCAGGGAGCTGGAAGCCTAGCCTGGAGCAGAGGGAGGGGTCCCAGGTTTTCCCTAGCTAGTGGGTAGGGAGTCTGGAATGCCACCACCACCACCACACAGTTGGGGACTCTCACCACAGAGCAGAGGTCAGCCTCATACACTCACTGGGAGTGTTGAACTCACAGAACCACCACACAAAGTGGGGTCAACCTGCTGGCTCTCCAGAGATGGTTGCAAATGTCTGGATCTGGGTCCAGGGACAGGGAAACCTAGCCTGGAGACAAGGGAGGGGCCCCAGTTGTTTCCTAGCTAGTGTGTAGGGAGTCTGGAATGTCTCTGCCACAAGGCCTTTCCACCTCTACTGCTGCTGTGCTGCCAACCCTTTCCATTTACTTGGTTTTTTTAAAAAGAATTTCCTACATGAGTACTATATTTACATCATTTCCACCCATCCCTATTCAAAGTCCCCCCATGTGGTGCACTTCCTTTCAGTTTCTTGTCCTCTTGTTTATAGTTACTAAACTTATGACTAGTATATATACATATGATTCTGAATATATACAATATGCATATGCACTGAGTCCACTTAAGGGTGTTTATATGTACATGGGTTTAAGGCAGACCACTTGCAATTAGGGAGCTTGTTCCTGGAGAAAATTAATTCTCCTTCCCTAAGCATCCATTGATTGCCTGTAGTTCTTCATGTAGTGGTAGGACTCCATGAAAATTCCACCATCCACTTTGGCATGTCAACTGGTGTTGTCATTACACAGGGCTTGTTAGGCAACCATATTGTGGAGATGCTGTGGTTGCAGCTTATCAATAATGTCAAGAATATATTATCTAGCCACAGATATCCAGTTCTTGTGTCTCATACAATCTTTCGGCCCCATCTTCCATGATATTCCCTGAGCTTTCCTTATAGGGGCAGCATTGTAGATATATTAGTTGGGACTAGGCACCACTCACTTACTATCTGCATTTTTATCAGGTCTGTGACTCTTTAATAGTCTCCATCTGTTGCAAAAAGAAGTTTCTTTGATGAGTGATAACCCCTGCACTTGTCTGTGACTACAATGATACATATTTAGAATATAAAAAGAAGCTAGGTATGGTGGTGCATGCCTTTAATTCCAGCTCTCTGGAGGCAGAGGCAGGTGATCCCTGTAATATAGAGGATAGCATGGTCTACATAATGAGTTTTAAGCCAGCTGGGGCTATAAGGATACCCTGTATTAAAAAGACAAAAAGAATATAAAAAGAAATTAATGTCAGTCTAGAAAAAGGGCAGCAGTAGTTTCTTCTCTAGTCTATGACCTCTCCAGCCATATGTATTTGGATATGGTTACATACCATGCATAGATTCTCTCCTGTGCAGAGGGCCTTAAGTCCAAGTAGGCAATTGCTGTTACCCACAAGATAAAAGTGTCACTATGAACTATTAGAGATATTTTGTTGCACTGCACGTTTATTAGGCTTTATAACAGAGTATGACCAATGATTGGTTTTCTCCCTTGGTGCCTTTTGACATTGTAAGACATAGTCTTCAGGCCAATTTTAGCACAATTGCTCCAAGTCTTATGTCTGAAAGATGTTGTGCCTTCAGCAATAGGGTCTTAACTTCAAGTTCTGGAAGGCAACCAAAAGTGATGGCAATAGCCTGTATTATTTGGGGTGTCACTCGGACTACCCTGACCAACAACTTGAAGGGAGGTTTCCCTTACCTGGCACTGTGATTTTTTTTATATAGCCTTCATATAGACATGCATTTGCTTACATATTATATGTGTATTTATAAGTAGGCTTATGAAATTATATATATATATATAATACCATAAATATATATATATATATATATTTTATATATATATATATAAAACCATGAATATATATATATTATATATATATATATTCATGGTTTTCACAAAACTTAAGTATTATTTAGTTCTCTTTCCTCACTATGCCACTGTATAAATCTGCTTCCCCTTTCCCGAGTCAAAATACCCCCATTTTCCCCCATTCTCCCACTGATAGCACCTGTATCTTAGTCCGAGGCTTCTTATCATCTCACCCCATGGTTCCTTTTTTCTTTCCTGGATCCCACATTTACTTCAATACGTCTACCACAAGACTCATCCTACTGCAAAGATGCATGCACATCCATGTTTATTGCAGCTCTCTTCACAATAGCGAAGAGCTGGAACTAACACATTTACACAATGGAGTACATCTACAAATGGAGTACTATTCAACGGTAAAAAAGATGACATCGGGGGCTGGAGAGATGGCTCAGTGGTTAAGAGTACTGACTGCTCTTGCAGGGGACCCGGGTTCGATTCCCAGCACCCACATGGCAGCTAAGAACCACTTTAACTCCAGTTCCAGGGGAATCCGACTAACTCTTCTGACCTCTGCAGCATTGCAAGACATGGTGTGCACTAACTTACTTGCAGACAGTACATTCATACACATAAAAAAATAATAGGTGTTGCGACAGTGGCGAGGGCCGAGGAGGTGGCACGGTGGGTCATCTCCTCGCCATGAGTCTGCAGCAGGCGCTGGTGTCCAGGAAGGTGTTCATTCAACGAGGCTACAGCAGTGGCACTGCTGCCAGTTTCAGACCAAGTTCCCCTCGGAGCTAGAAAACTGATTGATAGGCAGCAGTTTGAAGAAACAGTTCGAACCCAAATAACCTTTATGCAGAAGCAGAGAAGCTTGGGGGCCAGTCATATCTTAAAGGCTCTTTGGCTTGTTTAACAGCATATACCATCTTCTTATGCATGGAAACTCATTATGAGAAGGTTCTGAAGAAAGTCTCCAAGCACATTCAAGAACAGAATGAGAAGATGCATGCTCCCCAAGCCGTCCTCCTGACGGACGCTATTGAAAGAGGACTCCAAGTTATTGAAATTACTATCTATGAAGACAGAGGTGTGAACAGTGGAAGATAAACCATAGAATTAAAGACCCACTTTCAGCTGGGACCTTCCTCTGTCCACTGCCGATGGCAGAACGCCCCCACCTCCTCTCGAGCATCATTCCCTTGTACCTGCTCCCAGAGCCACGGTGCCACGCACTCTAAGGACTGACTTCTAAACCCACACCCGGAATGACTGCTCGTCACTCAGCATCTACTTGTGTCTCCAGATTGTGTAGGACTCTGTCATCTTTCAGTTCATTTCTGAGAAGGAAGCATTTCACTTTTTAATTCTAAACCATTTAAAAATGTACAGTTACGCCAACCTGGTCTACAGAGTGAGTTCCAGGACAGCTGGGGCTACAGGGAGACCCTGTCTTGAAAAAGATAAAAAAAAAAAATGTACAGTTACTCAGCCCAAGACAAACTTGTTTCTTATCTCCCTCCAGTACCATTAGTCTTCATTATTCCTTGGGCTAGTTTCCTAGCTGGCTTTCAATTTAAGTAATTTTGGTTTTTCTCCAAATTAGTTTTTTGGGGGGTGTTCATTTGTTTCTTTTTTAAAAAGGCTTTTCTCCAGGTGGGGTACATTGTGTCTGGGTTTTTTTAGTGCATCTCCTAGATTTCCAAGAACTGCCAGTTTTGCCATGACTCAGATCTTAAGATTTATTTTTACTGTTTAGCTTCTGAAGCTCAATTTCATCAAAAAATAATGTATAATGTTGTTTTATTATACAGTTATTAGTAAAGCAGTATTTAATGCAATTCAGGTTATTTTCTTTGGAAATTTTTATGTTGGTATACATTACCTCAAAATGTTGGGAAGGTGTTGTGTGTGTTGCTTATTCATTATATAGATAAGTAAGCACAAAAAGTAGATGCTCAGCCATCAGACACACATGTCCCTGCTCTGCCCAAATGTGTAATAAGCAGGTGTCAGAAACATTTTAATGAAGTTTTGTTATAAATATAACTCAAAAGGAGAATTTGATAAGAATCTGTTGCTAATTTTTAACCCCTTTGGCAAACCAATTCATAGACTCCTCACAGTATTCAATGCACAGAAATCATTTGATTCAAGTAAAGTAAGCTATGGCTTTCACATTAAACTTGCAAGTTCCAGTTGATATTTGCAGCTCTTTTGTCTATATGCTCTTAGTATTCGAATTTCTTATGCCCTTCATTCTTTTGAGGGCTTGAGAGCACTGTATTTAGGAGAAAGTTAAGAAATATTTGAGAGAATGAAGCAGTTAAAAGTTTAACTTTTTGAGATGTAGTAGGTGCTAATACTTGATTTAATCTTTTCGATTTAATTTGTTTTCTGGGCTTTGTACTTATTCAGTAAATCCCATATGGCTGTGTAATAATTTAATTGTATAAAACTCATTTGTTGGGCTGGAGAGATGGCCTAGTGGTTAAGAGCTCCGACTGCTCTTGCAGAGGACCCAGGTTCGATCCCCAGCACCTACGTGGCAGCTAAAAACCGTCTGTAACTCCAATTCCAGGAGAACTCCAGTTCCAGGGGAATCTGAGACCCTCTTCTGACCCCCGTGGCATTGCACAACACCGGTGCCCAGACCTACATGCAGACAGTACACTCACACACATACAAAAATAAATAAAATAAAAAAACTCATTTGTTACTTTAAAGCCTATAATAGTATCTGTTTGCCTTTTAAACCCATTGCAATAACTTTCCTGAAATATTAACACATTAGTAAAAAAAAAAGAGGAAAAAAAACAAAGAAAAAAATAATAAATAAAAAATGTTTATTTTTATTTATTTTTTATTTTTTATTTTTGAGATTGCTTTCTTTTTTTCTTCCTTTATTTGTTTATTTTTTAAGGGATTCTACAATATATTAGCACAGTTGTTTTCAGATAACTTTGACATTGCTCAGTTTGCCATACAATTAGGTAATTGGTGCATTTTTTTTGAAGTGAGCCAAATTATTAAGCATAAGCAGTGAATGTAAGTAACATTCATGTAAAGCCAATTTGCAAGTATTTACATCCAAATTTTGAACAACCCAAGGTTACCATAGTCCAGTTGGAGAAGCTTGTATGCACAAGTATGTTGATCAAATAGGAGTCCAGTCTATATTGCTGTAGTCTCACGATTCACCCCAATCTCTCCGCAGCCCTTACATTCTACCATGCCTCCTCTTCTGCAAGTTGTCCCCTAGGCTTTGAGAAAGGGGCACAAGTGGGTGAGAAGCAAAACAGTCTATTTTCTCTGGAGATGTCATTTTGGACTCTGTTCAGGTTGTTCCCCTTCATGGGTTGACAGCTTATCCAGGGATACCTTTTTAATCCTACTAACAAAGCACAAGCAATTGGATGTACAGGAATTTAAGCAGTACTGATTATTATGGCAAGCTAAGCTGTGAGCATAGACACAGATGTTTGGATGGTATGCTAATCCACAAAATGTGATTTCTCTATAAAGGGTGACAAGTTCTTATTGTGGCTTATAACATCTCCTAACCACTAGAGGACATAAGCTTGTGGTATCAGCTGTAAATTATTCCTCCAAGGGGAGAGCTAATAGTCAATTAGATTTGGGATATATATATATATATCTATATATATCTATATATATCTATATATATCTATATATATATATATCTATATATATCTATATATATCTATATCTATATATATATATATATACACACAAATGGCTGCCACTGTTGCACAGTGTCTCCAGGCAGTTGAGGTGTAGCTGATACTGATGGAGGAGTCTTGCTTGTCTCAAGGAGACCAATATTTTGCTGTATTGCTTTAATGGCCTTTGGTAACGCTCTCTGGCATTTCAGAGGCCAACTGTACATTAGCAAGTGACGTCTCAAAACATTTTTTCATGCTTACACCAGGTCTTTGACAACAGGGACTTACTACCTTTCTCCTTGCATATATCCCACTTATAGGCAAAAGGCCTTTATAAATTTGGGGGCTTGGATCCCCTAGCCAACATCTCCTAGGCAGAATAATCCATTGCTGATATCAGAGCTTTCCTGTATTAATATATTTTGCTTAATTACACAGCTTATAAACACTTTACTATAGAATTTGGCTCTAAATAAAGAAGTATCCTTCCACAGTTCCTATGTCTATCAGTCAATTAAAAAAGGTAGTTTTGCCTGTTTTATAAGAAATTACCACTATAACAGTTGGCTCTAGTTAACAGTTAGGGAATGACTTCATTACCATCATGTTTTTCTTTTTCCTATAAAGGGGAGAAGTAGGAAGGTTTCTCAGCATCTGGAAGGTAAACTTCATTAGGGCCCATTATAAACAGTTATCCCAAATAGAATTCAGAGAGATGCTCAGTGTCTGTGACTCAGGCAGTCTGATGTTCCTCTTTTTTTAATGTTCAGATGGGTCAGCCTCTCTGCTGGCATTTCCCAGTCCATCCTGCACAGCTAAAAGCTGTACGTTTTCATGCATTTAGATTGGTGTTTTTACCTGTGGGAACATACAAATCTCCTCCCATTTTTAGTTTCAAGATCTCAAAATTGAAAATTTATCAATAGGTTTGGAACACACAGTTTTCCATTTGTATCCCAGAAGGAACACTACACCATCTCCCACCTCCCTCTTTTTGTTTTTTAAATTTTTTTGTTTTGACCTATAGATGCCTAAGTTGTATTACACATACCCATAAACAGGAACCAAGGCGTAAGTTTTCATTAAATTTACCCAAACAGTTTATCATTGACTGTATGCTACATATTTGGGCAGTAAACTTAAACTTAATTCCTTTAAATTATCCTACAATTAAAAGAAAGTTATGAGGTGATATTGTATAACACAGTATTGTATAACACAGAAAAATATAGAGATAATTTGTGTACCTCAACCCCAAAGTTATTGTTGGAAATTCAATACAAATTATAAATAAAACAATTAACATTTTGGATTCCCAATTAGTTCAAACGTATTACCATTTTAACCAAAACCTACAACAAAATTTAACTAATCTAAACATTTTACTAAGCCTTAAAATATCCTACAATATGTGGACAAAGCTTGGGCAGAGTTGAATACCTGCCAAATAAATTTTACCCAATCTACACTTTGCTCTTTAAAACTATATCACTAGACTATGACTTCAGAGAAATCAATTCCATTAACTTATATGGTTTATTTTATATTTCTATATAAAACTCTACTGAAATACCTCTATAAATATATGTTATTTTTAAGTATACCATTTTAAACTGCAAACCTTACAGAGTGGATTTTATTTTATTTTTTTAATTTTTTATTTAATTTATTTTAGCTGACATATACAAATATATAATTGTACATATTTATAGGGTCACATGATGTTTCATGCATATATACATTGTTTTTTACATTATTTATTGTTATTAACCTTTTTTCCTTACATCATACATCATTTCTCAATCAAATTTAGAGCCACTTCCTTTTTCCATGCCCCCTACCACACCTGAGTTCCTGAACCATGCCATATATTTCTTGCATCTTTTTCTGAGTCTTTCCAGAGTTGTTTTTTCCAGTTCTTTTNTTGTGATTATAAAGGAAGAGTAAGTTCTTGGGTTACATAGTCCAGTGGCCATAGAAAATACTAGAGTGCAGAATTTTAAGTTATAAGAAATATATTTGAAAGATTTTATCACTAAGAAATAATGTTTGAAGATATATATATATATATATATATATATATATATATAATCTGAATTGGAGGATTCTTTTTTTGCTAAAAGATGTCATGTTTTTCTTTTTTTTTTACTTTTTTTATTTATATACACATTTTTTATCGAATCTAGACCCGTGTCTCCCCCATACCCCCACCCCACCAGAGCTCATGCATTCTGCCAAACATGCTATTCATCTCCTTCTCAGTCTTTCTCAATATTCTCCATGGGGAAGTTGACTGTTTTGAGCAGAAGTTCACAGTTTCAGTCAGTACAGAGTGGATTTTAATGACTATCTTCCTCCAAGCTCTTGGCTTTCTTCATGCCTGGCATGAAAACCTGCTATAAAGACTTTTCAATATCTAGCTCCTTTTTTTCATGAGTACAAGCATCCTTCATGTAAAACCAATCTGCAAGCAGTTGTGCCCAAACCCACACAGCCCAAGGTTCCCACCATCCAGCTGGAGGGGCTTCTATGTACAATCAAGTTGATCAAATAAGTGTCCAGTCTACATTGCTGTAGTTTCACCATTCACCCCAATCGCAGCCCTTACATTCTACCATGCCCCCTCTTCCGCAGATTGTTCCCTAGGCTTAGAAAAGGGGCACAGGTGGACGAGGAGCAAAACTGTTTACTTTCTCTGGAGATGTCGTTTTGGACTCTGGTCAATTCTGGCTGTTTCCTTTCATGGGCTGACAGTTCATCCAGGAATAACCTTTAAATCCTACTAATGAAGCATAAGCAATTAGATACATAGGTATTTAAACAGTGCCCCTTTTCTAAGCCTAGGGAACAATCTGCGGAAGAGGGGGTGTGGTAGAATGTAAGGGCTGTGATTGGGTGAATGGTGAAACTACAGCAATATAGACTGGACACTTATCTGATCAACTTGATTGTACATACAAGCCCCCCCAGCTGGATGGTGGGAGCCTTGGGCTGTGTGGGTTTGGGCACAACTACTTGCTAATTGGTTTTACATGAAGGATACTTGTATTCATAAATTATTACTTATTGTTAAAAATGAAAAAAAAATAAAGAAGTAATAGAAAAAAAAGAAGAAGAAAAAAATTTTCCTCTAAATTGATTGTTTATAATCACATTCTTTCTGGGTAGAGTAGAACAGCTGTTTGGAATTCTTGTAGTTAGACCTGTTCCATTCTTATCTAACTTATCTAAAAGTAATAGAAATTCTGTGCTAGATCTTTCATGTATAACTTACAAAGCCTGGTTGAGGGAAATATATTTATAATGTCAGTTAGTCCTTTGAAAAGAAGCTTGTGTTTCTGAGGTGAAGAAGGGCAGTAGGTATATCTTAACAGCTCTGGCTGTCCTGGAACTTCTGCTTCTGCTTCTGAAGCACTAGAGTGACACATACTGGATTCTGTATAGCACCTAAAAGAACTAAATGTTATATAAATATTTGTTATACTATATTGCTTGGAAAATAATGCCAAGGAAAAATAAGCATGTTTGGTGCAAATGTGAAAAAAAATAAACAGTACTAATTATTATCTATACTTTGGTATAGACACAGATGTTTGGATGGAATGCTAATCCATGAATTATGTTTTTTCTGTAAAAGATGACAAGGTCTTATTGTGGCTTATAACATCTCCTAACCACTAGAGGATGTAAGCTTGTGGCACCAGCTGTGAATTATTCCTCCAAGGAGAGAGCTAATAGCCAATTAGATTTGGGATATGCAGACATATGGCTGCCACTGCTGCACAGTATTTCCAGGCAGGTGAGGTGTAGCTGACGCTGACAGAGGAGTCTTGCTTGACTCAAGGAGACCAGCATTTGCTTTATTGGTTTAGTGGCCTTTGGTAACACTCTCTGGTATTCCAAAGACCAACTGTACACTTGCAAGTGCAGTCTCAATACAACATTCCCATGCTTACATCAGGTCTTCGACAGCAGGGCCTTACTACCTCTCTTCTTGCAAGTATCCCAGTTTACAGGCAAGAAGCCTTTACCTTTTGGGGAGGCTTGGATCCCCTGGCCAACATCTCCTTAGCAGAATAATCCATTGCTGATATCAGAGCTCTCCTGTATTAATATATTTTGCTTATATGCACAGCTTAAAGAGACTTTAGTATT
This sequence comes from Rhizomys pruinosus, assembly GCA_009823505.1. Lineage (NCBI taxonomy): Eukaryota > Metazoa > Chordata > Mammalia > Rodentia > Spalacidae > Rhizomys > Rhizomys pruinosus. The sequence continues at coordinate 352,559 of VZQC01006772.1, forward strand.
ATATTTGGTTCTGAATAGAGAATAATCCTTTTCACAGTTCCTATGTCTATTAGTCAATTAAAGAAAGCAGTTTTACCAGTTTTATAAGAGATTAGCTCTTTAACAGTCATCTCTAATTTACAGTTAGAGAATGACTTCATTACCACCATGTTTTTCTTTGTTCTATGAAAAAGAGGTAAGAAAGTCTCTCATATTAAAACTGTGTGGCACCTAGAAGGTAAGGTTCATTAGGACTCACTATAAACAGTTGTTACAAATATGATCCACAGAGATGTTTCATGCCTGCAGCAGTCTGAGGCTTTTCTTCCTTTTAATGTTAAGATGGGCCAACTTCTCTGCTGGTATTCCTTGGTACATCCTACACAATGCATGGCTGTTTCTTTTCTTTCTTGGCTGTTAAGGTGGTGACGTTTTGACCTGTGGGAACATGCAAATCTTTTCCCATAGTTAGTTTTAAGATTAAATTGAAAGTTTTTGACAAAAAGGTTTAATATATAAACTGTATCCCCCTTTTTTATTTTAGGTTTTTATTTTTTGACCCATGAGTCTCAAAAAGGCAGTTGTAGTACACATACCTATAGGCAGGAATCAATGTGTAAATTTCATTAAATTTATCCAAGCTGTTTTGGGTGGCTGTATGTTATTAATTTGGGAAGCAAACTTAATTCCTTAAGTTAAATTATTCTACAGGTAAAAGAGAATGTTACAAGATGATACTGTATAACACAAAAATTATAGAGAACATTTGTATATGTTAATCCTAAAGTTATTGTTGTATAGATTTTTTTTAATTTTATTTATTTTTGTATGTGTATGAATGTATTTTCTGCATGCAGGTCTGTGCATCCGTGTCGTGCAATGCCATGGACGTCAGAAGAGGGTCTCGGAATCCCCTGGAACTGGAGTTCTCCTGGAATTGGAGTTACAGACGGTTCTTAGCCGCCATGTGGGTGCTGGGGACCAAACCCGGGTCCTCTGCAAGAGCAGTCAGTGCTCTTAACCGCTAGGCTATCTCTCTAGCCCCTGTTGTATAGATTTTAAGTAAAACAAATGTGGACAAGAACAATTTATATTTCCAATTAACTTAGATGTATTACCGTTTTTGTTAAAAACCTTTTTAAACTAATGTTGTTTAATATTGACATTTTTGCTTTTACTAAGTCCTAAAATAGCATGTAATTTGTAGATAGAGTTTGGGCAAAATTGGATGCTTGTTAAACTCATGTCAATTAAATATACATTAATAAAATATAGACCTGTGTCCCTTTCCCAACTCTCCCACCCCTCCCAGTTCACCATTTCAGTCAGTTTTCTGATGCAGTCTTTCTGTTGTTGTTCTTTTAATATGTATCCCTCTCCACAAGAAATATTTATAGCTGGGTTATTGACGCTAGCATCCACAGATGAGGGATACCCTTCGTTGTTCATTTTTCTGGGACTGTGTTACTTCACTTAATATAATATCTTCTAGCTCCATCCATTTACCTGCAAAGTTCATGATATTGTCTTTCTTTACTGCTGCATAGAACTCCATTGTAGATGACATCATTAACTTTGCAGGTAAACTGATGGAAGCCATTATGCTAAGTGAAGTAACACAGTCCCAGAGAAACAAACAGCAAATGGTTTCACTCATTTGTGGATTCTAACACCAAATCCCCAGTTGAAAGGCAAGCTGAACAACATTATTGTTATATTTCTTCTTATCTGAAAGCAACTATGTTGTTATAATGTATAACGGGCTCTAGAATCAACCTACCACTTATTTTCAGACTTTGTAATTACTGTATATGGGTGGAAGGTATTTAATCATATTTTAGAGTAATATAAAATTAAAGGGGGAACATGTTAATTCCTAAACATATTTTGGAATTAACATACAATTCATTCCCAGAGGTCATAAATTTGATTCATATGTGACAATTATATAAGTGTTTGTTGGAGCAATGCATAGGAGAGGGGAAAACAACGACATAAAGACTGGGTTAAAAGAGCTGAATGATACAGTTGAACTCTGCCCAAAACAACAAGCCTCTGCAGGAAAAAAAATTAAAAAAACTTTGGAAAGATTGAGAGAAAGATGCAAGACATGTATGGCAGAAGGCATGAACAGGGGTGGGGTGGGGGCAGAGAAAGGGGAATGTGTCTAAATTGGACTGAAAGATAATGAATGGCATACACAATTCATCAATAAAAATATTTTTAAAAGATTTGGAGCTAGGATACACAGCTGAGAGAGAACATGCATTTTTTTGAGAATCAATTATTTCACTCAGAATAACCATTTCTGGTTCCATCCATTTACCTGCAAATTTCATGATTTCCTTTTTCTGTTTAGCTGACTAGACTCCACTGTGTAAATGCCCCACATTTCCATTATCCACTGCTCAGTTGAGGAACACTTAGGTTGCTTCCATTTCCTAGCTATTATGAAAAGAACAGCCATAAATATGGCTGACCAAATATTTCTGTAGCAGGGTATCAGATCCTTTAGGGTTATGCTAAAGAGTGGTATAGCTAGGTAAAATGGTGAATCTATATTTCCATATTGGCTGCACCAGTTTGCAATCAAACCAGCAATTAATGAGTGTTCCCCTTTCCCTGAGTCCTCAAATGTCACTATTTTTGTTACTTTTATTGATCATTACCATTCTGACTTGGGTAGTGTATTAGTCACTTTTCTGTTGCTGTGATAAAACCACCAAGAGCAAGGGAACTTATAAAAGGAAGAGTTTATTTGAGCTTACGATTGACAGTTCCAGGGAATCAGAATCCACTATGGCTTTGTACATTTCATACATCATTTTCCAATTCAGATCAGGCATATTTCCCTTTCCCTTCCCTCCAACCCCCACCCCATCCCAGATCATGTATTTTGCCGTAACTGTCTTGCATCTTTCTCTGTTTTTTTTTTGTTGTTGTTTTTTTTTATCTATAAGTGATAATCCATGAGTACAGGCATCCTTCGTGCAAAACCAATCTGCAAGCTGTTGTGCCCAAACCCCCACAGCCCCACCATCCAGTGGGGGGTGACAGTTGTTTGTTCAATCAAGTTGATCAAATGAGTGTCCAGACTACATCGCTGTAGTTTCACCATTCACCCCAATCGCAGCCTTTACATTCTACCATGGCCCCTCTTCTGCAGATTGTTCCCTAGGCTTAGAAAAGGGGCACAGGTGGCTGAGAAGTAAAACAGTCCCCTCTCTCTGGAGCTGTTGACTTGGACTCTGGTCAATTCTGGCTGTTTCCTTTCATGGGCTGACAGTTTGTCCAGGAGTAACCTTTCGATCCTACTGATGAAGCACAAGCAATTAGATATATAGGTATTTAAGCAGCACTAATAGTTATGGTAGGTTACTTTGGCATAGACACATATGTTTGGATGATATGTTAATCTATGAGTTACATTTTTCCCCCCT
>VZQC01006772.1:366901-391155 GCA_009823505.1 Rhizomys pruinosus
ATCTCTTGAGTTTCAGGCCAGACACTAGTCTACATAGCAAGTTTCCAGGAAGCTGGGGCTACAGGGAGACTCTATGTTAAAATAAAACAAAAAACAATATTTTTTTGAGTTTTATAAAGATTCTTACTACTTGTTTTTATATTATTGGTATATTTGATGGCCCCATAGGATAGTATCTTCATGATGCTTTGGCATATGCTGCTTCTTGGTAAACATTTACCCTTCTGTCCTAATGTTCCCACTTCAGAGAGAAGGAAATGTGTTCTCTAGGCTACAAAAGCAATGAGCTTATTTATTTGTTTATTTATTTATTTTTGGTCCCCATCTCTCTACTACGAGCATTCTTTTTTTTTAATCATTTATTTTTTTATGTGTATGAATGTACTGTCTGCCTGTAAGTTTGTGTACCTGAGTCATGCAAAGCCGCGGAGGTCAGAAGAGGTGTTGGATTCTTCTGGACCTGGAGCTAAAGACAGTTTTTAGCCACCATATGGGTGCTGGTGATCGAACCCGGGTCCTCTGCAAGAGCAGTTGGTTCTCTTAACCGCTAGGCCATCTCTCCAGCACCCGCACCCCCACTTTTTTGTTTTTTGTCTTTTGTCTTTTCAAGACAGGGTTTCCTTATAGCCCCAACTGTCCTGGAACTCACTCTGTAGACCAGGCTGGCCTTGAACTCAAAAAGATCCGCCTGCCTCTGCCTCCCAAGTGCTAGGATTAAAGGCGTGTGCCACCATGCCTGGCTTCTACCCCTCATTCTTGCAAGTTCCATGAGTCTTAGCTGTAGAGTTTCAAAAGTATATGTGTCACTTAGGACTGGGCATCTCTCAGATGTATATCCTCACTCTCTGACCAGTTGTGGTATTCTGTACAAGAGAGCAATTTTTATGAGATCTTCGAAGGCTAAGAATGGCTCAGGGGTGGTTGATTACTTACCTTTATGTCACTGTGATGGAATACCTGAAGCAAATTAAGGAAAGAAATCATTTGCTTTTGCTTATGGTTAAAGAAGAATTTCAGTCCATCATGGTGAGGAGAGCAGGGAATCATGAGCTATTCATGGTGGCAAAGTTTGTGATGGACACTCCACACTGAGGTAGGTCAGGAATCAGGGAAAGTAAGACAAGATGAAATCTTTAAGGATTGCTTTTAGTGAGCTACTTTAACAACCTGGACTCCACAACTGAAGTTCCACCACCTCTGAATAGAGCACTACCTGTCAGGGACCAAGTGTGCAAATCCATGAGCCTGTGGGTGACAGTTCACATTCAAGTCATTCCAGATGGTGGAGATGAGAAGCAATGGGTTGTAGGAAGCCACGGCCCAGAGTCAGATTGTTGATCTCTTTTCTCTTCTTGACTCACAGCTCTGCTACTCCTCAGTGTGACTTGCGAAGTTAACATGGTTTCCTCATGTCTCATTTCTCCTACAATTTTAAATTAGATAGTAAGACAGCATCTGCTTCCAGGGGTTATTTTGAGAATGCCATAATAATTTATTGGTCAGCTAGTAATAAACTAAAGGCATTTTTAGAAAATGCTATCCTATATTCATGTTATGTGCAAATCATGTGATACCATGTTTCAGGTACTTATTGAAAAACTAGAAAATGAAGTAATACAATGTCTAATATCCAGAAAACCAAAGAAAGGCAGCTATTTTAAAATTTAAGAACAGAAATCTACATCCCTGAAGAATATATATATATATATATATCCAGAACACTGTCTACTGTGAAGATGAACTTCTTTATACAAAGGCCTAGTCTATATATGGATGCTGTCTATGGCATCCTACCAAAGAATGTGATGGTCAGGGCCCAGTGGCTCTTGGGAAGTAGAGACGGTTCATTCTATGAGTCCATACCCAGCATAGACTATGCAGGGAAGCCTACTACTCCCCCTCCCCACAAAGAAAAACAAACAAACAAACAAAAAAAGAAAAACAAACTTTTAGAGAATGGCTTAACTCCAAAATGCTATTGGTCAAAGCAAAATTTTTGGGAGCCAAAAGGCAGGGTTTAGCCTCCTGTCTCTCTACAGCTGTGCCAATATGGAAGCCACTAGTCACATGTGGTTGCTGAGAATTCTATGTATGACCTTCCAAACTGAGATGAGTTGTAGGTATAAAATGCCAGTCATATTTTAAAAAGACTTAGTAAGCTAGTCCTTTGGGATTATTTGACCTCCAAGTGTATGAATTTCATGTTACAGCAATAATTTTATGTTATGATATAGATGCTTTAAATATAATAAGCTAAGTGCAAAGAATAATTAATATATGACACAGTCATTGAGCACAGATGCTTCCAGATTCTTGGCATCTTCTTCAAAGAATTAAAGAAGAACACACATACAGCAAAGTAGCAAGGGATATGTGATTGTACTTAACACTTCTAAATTATACACTGTACACTTAAAGTAACTGAGAGTGTAATTCATATTATATATTTTTTGTGTTTTGTTCACCAAAATACAAAAATACATGATATGAATTATTTTTTTCATGTACTGAATTATCCATGTAGATCAAGGTGATTTCTTGCTTCTAATCTTCTCATTCTCCTAATTGCTGGAATTAGATGTGTGGCACCATCCACCATACACTTAATTTTTCTAAAAATTCTGTGGGCTAGTTGAAGGAAATGGAGGGAAGGGAGTGGGGTGGATGTGCTTAAAACATAGTATTTATGTGTATGAAATTTTCAAACAATAAATAAAATTATGTTCTTTAAAAAGAAAATACATTGTTGACTTTTGACTTACAACAAACCCAAGCATGTAGTGAATTTAGATTTAAAGTAATTTATATAATATTTTTAAGTGACTTTCCAAAATCCATCAGCATCTCAGAGGAAGACCTCACAGTGGAAATTTCCTGACCACCAGGTCCAGCATGTTTTCTGGGTTTTAAAGGTTGCATTACTCAACTTTACCCCACCACTGCCTCATTTGATCCTCCTCCCCTGCTCCTTTCTCCCTCTCTCTGCCTCTGCCACTCTGGCACACCTCTACTCTTCTCTCCCAAGTATTTATTTCCCATCCACTTTCATGTGTGTTCTGTTATCCTCCTCATCTCTTCCTTGAAATATTTTTCCTCTCTCATGGTCTCCTTTCTACTTTTCAAGCCTTGGACTCCTTAGTCCTGGGATTAGAAGCATATACCACCTCACTCAGCTTTTGTCCCAAGATTTAGTTGTGCGTGTGTGTGTGTGTGTGTGTGTGTGTGTGTGTGTGTGTGTGTGTTATATGAATGCAGGTACCTGTGGAAGCCAGAAAAGGGTGTCAGATTCCCTGAAGCTAGAGTTACAGTCAGTTGTAAGCTGCCCAACATGGAAACTGGGAATCAAACTAGGGTTCTCTGGAAGAGCAGAAAACTTTCTTAATCGCTGAGCCATTCCCACCCCTCCATACACATGTACACTCAGCTTTGACAAGTATTCATTTGGTGAGTTTGTTTGTTTGTTTGTTTGTTTGGTTGGTTGGCTGGTTGGTTAGTTAATTGGATTTTTAGAGGCAGAGTCTTGCCAGATAGCCTGACTATATTGACACCCAGTGTCACCTCATGGTAACCCACCTGACCAAGTATCCTGACTTATAGAATTACACGCATGAAATGCCAGCCATGCTAGGCTCTTTGACTAATATTCTCAAGAGTTTTCAGGCATACAAAAGGTAAATGTGCAAGTATTCTGATTATTTGTGGGAGTTTCTATTATCCTTGAGATTCTTACTTTTATTTAATGCTTTAAACTGGCTGATAAATTATTGCTATGCAACTTTGGAAAATCAGTAAAATAAGGCTCAGGAGCCATTCCAATTCCCCCACATCCAACAGGAAGCAGGAAGGATTTGAACCTCTATCTACATGGCCGTTTTCCACACTTTCTCCATTCAACTGATCTGTAAAGAGAAGCAATGACTCATCTGAATGGAACTAATAAAATACAAGAGCTTCAGAAGTGAGGAAGATGATTACTTCCATGGCATGATCAGAGAAAGCATAGAAGAAGCATCTGAGATGCAGCTTTAAAGATGAGTTCAAGGCCAGCCTGGTCTACAGAGTGAGTTCCAGGACAGCTGGGGCTACAGGGAGACCCTGTCTTGAAAAGACAAAAAAAAAAAAAAAGAGATGCTGACAGTAAGTAAAAATAGGAGGGAAAATATTCCATATTCTAGATGGCTTCAACTAAAAACAAAGCTGAGATGTTTTGAGCATGAAAAATGAAAATGATTTGACATATGTGATTTACACTGAGGGACTGGCAGGACATAAGGCTGGAAATGTGAGTTGCAGCAACATTCTGAAGTCCTGATTACAAGTAATGGGAAAGAACTCTCCTTCTATGACAATAGGGAGTCATTAACCAGTATCCCCAGCCCCATGGAATTGCTAGCACATATAGACTAGATTTAGAAAGCAAAGAAGAAATGTAGGACAAATTGTCAAAGTGATCACCTCTGAAAGCAGTGGCGATGAGGGGATGAACCAAGAGTCTTCAGAAGAAAGAGAACTCCAGAATCAGAGAAAGGGCCCCACAGATGTCAGTGACAAGTCAGTCTCAAAGAGCACAAAAGGTTGAGCCAGGAACAGGACTATGGCAGGAGACTAAGTCTCCAAGAGAACATAGGAGCAATTCACACAGACATGTGCATGAGGAAGGAGTGCTAGACTAGAGGAAAGACCCAGGAGGACAGCATTACCTACTAGGCTCAGTGTATGGTGATCAGGTGCATATGTTAAATGTTTAGGTTGACTATTTCCAGGGATGTATCATAGATGAGCAAGATTCCAGCATATACAGGAACCAAGCAAAGGCCACTTCAGGAATAGTAGAGCAGCACACAGTAAGAGGAATAGGAATATAAGAATTAATGAAGTTAAACACAGGGGTAACAAATTTGGAGGCAAAAAGAAATTGGCCCCAATCTTTTTTTTTTGCCCCAATCCTTATACCTTTGCTTAAGGAAGGACCTTGTTCTCACAGTGTATAAATAAATGACTTCAAGCAATGAATAAATAAAAATTTAATGATTCTGCCTGAGTTAAAGAAATGGTCAATTTGTCCTTCACTATCTAAACATATATATGCATATACATATATATATATATATATATATTATGTAAACTGTCTTGAATTGTATATGATGTGCCATAATTGAGCTTGTTAGTGAGGTTTTCTAGCCTGGGCTTGACACCAATTTTTCTTTTTTGTAAAAGGAAATCCATATTAATAATAAGTTCTCAGATAGCTTGATCTTTGTGGGCACTGCCAAGAACAATATTTTAGAGGTAATCATGGTGAAGGAGAATCAGATAAGACATGGGAGAGGCTATGAAAAGTAGGCTGCAGGAGGGAGGGAACTTCTCCAAAAGGCACATGGCCAAGCTCACCTCCCTCACTAGTGAGGAACCAACTCAACTCTGTACCTGTGAGCCATGTGTACTTTTGAAACTATTACCTTTTAATTCAAATAAAATATCCTGGGAGTATTGCTTTAGGCCAAAGTATGGAGCTTCTTTTTGCAATGGACAGCATTCAATGAAGAGGTGCATAACTGGTCAAACAAAATAAGAGACCAAGAGCTCAGCTCTGAATTGCACATCTTTATTAACTCCATACCATGAAAGCTCAGGTAACACTGAGGAAGAGGAGGCAGAAAAAATGTAAGAAACAAAGGATAGGGAAGAATGCTATGAAATACTGTCCTCTGGACATGATGTAGCTATTGTAATCATGAACTGACAGCAGCAGTGGTTGCCTGCACAAGACCTACACTGACCAAGCCACTAAAAATTCTGTTGTAGATGGGGTATATGTCTTCAGGATCTACTCCTGACTGAGGAGCTATTGGTGGTAAATAATTGCTGAAGGAGAGAGAATCATTCTTTTTTGAGAATGGGGCCATTGGTAGGTTTCTCATGATGACCCTCCACACACGAAAATATGGGCTTTAATAACTGGACTTGTTGGGTTATCAAAAAAGACATAAATTTGGGGAGGGAGTATGATAGGGAAGACATTGGGGGAGTTGTAAGGGGCTAATGGGGAGTAGATATTATCATATGTCATTGTATAAAATTCTCAAACATAAAGAAAAATACAAATATAGTAACTGATAAAGTCCAGCAAGATGTATGCAATGAATAGCTATTTGAAACTATTATACTACTGTCAATATTCTCTGCATTTGCACTTCATATTAAAGAGAACAAAGAAGAGGTCTCTGTCTACATAGAGCTTATGGGGAGAACAAATAGTAAAAATGTTTTGGTATTTTTGAGACAGGGTCTCCCTTTAGTCCCAGCTAACCCGGAGCTCTCTTTGTAGACCAGGCTGAACTTGAACTCACAGAAATCTGCCTGCCTCTGCCTCCCAAGTGCTGGGATTAAAGGCATGCACCACCATGCCAGGCAACAAATAATAAATTTTGAATATAGTTGACTACTACATATGTATATAGTATGTCAGATGCTGAAAAGTGTTATAAAATGCAGAGCATAAATGCTACCTAGAGATGCCAGTGAAGGGCAGGACGTTTTTAAATGTTGGTCACATAGGCTGTTGACAAGAAAACACATGAGCAGGACTATTTTCTTTGGCATGCGACCTATATACTTGGTGTACCATACCATACTGTAATGTGTTAGAATTCTTAAAATTTTTGTAACAGGACACTTGCATTTTAATTAATGCTGGGCTCATGGAACACAGCAGAACAGTGGGTAGAATGTGATGCACACAGAAGATTACAACTGGTCAGGGTTTAGAAAATTAAAACTGTAGATTGTACATCCCTAGATGGGACTCCTGTACTGAACTTCGCCTACCCATGGCTCAGGGACCATTGTGGAAGAGGGAGTGGACAGATTATAAGATCCAGGGTTTGTGTATGAACATAAGGAAAAAGAGTCTTTCAGGCATCTGGGTACTTGCTCATTTTATCATTCAGCAATGGTGACAGCTTGCACAAGACCCATGCATACTCAATCAGACAAAAATCCAGCATATAACTAGGGAAATGGGCAGTAGTTCCAAATCTTAGCCTAAGACCTATTGGCTACTGATTATTGCTGTGTGAGAGAGAGTTGACTAGACTCTTTTGGATGAACTTGCATGGAGGGGCATCGGTGTAGGAAAAGTTGACTTGATATATCTTAACATACATGACAGACTATATGAAATCTGATGGGTAGGCTGTGAGGGGTGGCAGACAGGGGAGGGGGCTCTAAATATGATTAAAATTTATTGTATGAAATGCACAAAAATTCAATAAAAATTTAAATGAATGAAAATTGGACATGCAGCTGGAAAGAGTATGGGATTGAAGACATTAAGGGAAAATGGAGGAGGTAGTTGTAGATTATTATAATCAATAGACACTGTGTAATTGTATGGAACTTTCAAAGAATAAAACAATATTATTTTCTTTTTCTAATTTTTTTATTAATTTTATTTATTTCTGTATGTGTATGAATGTACTGTCTGCATGCAAGTTTATGCACCCGTGTCATGCAATGCCGCGGAGGTCAGAAGAGGGGGTCGGATTCCCCTGGAACTGGAGTTCTCCTGGAATTGGAGCTTCAGACGGTTCTTGGCCACCATGTGGATGCTGGGGATCGAACCTGGGTCCTCTGCAAGAGTGGTCGGCGCTCTTAACCGCTAGGCCATCTCTCCAGCCCAACAATATTATTTTCAAAAAGAACATCTATTACTGGGAAAAAATAAGGAGGCTTGATGGATCTTTTTTTTTTTTTTTTTGGTTTTTTTGTTTGTTTGTTTTGGTCTTTTTGAACAGGGTCTCCCTGTAGCCCTAGCTGGCCTGGAATTCAGTACGTAGACCAGACTGGCCTTGGACTCACAGAGATCCACCTGCCTCTGCCTCCCAAGTGCTGGGATTAAAGGCGTGCGCCACCACACCCAGTGGATGATGGTTCTTAAGTGTACAAATAGAAAAGAAAGATCCCAAAAGAGGAGGATAGTAGGGTTTATATGTTACCAGAGGGGAGGTAGAGAAATTGGGGGTATTTGGCTGGGATGGAAGTTGGGAGACCAGTGTTGTCAGAGGTAGGGAAAATGAGGGTGCTTGGACTGGGGAGAGAGGACGGATGTTGGACAGGGTGGGGAGGAGACATGAATGTAGCTTCGGTAGCATGAGAAGCCACAGGAAAATGTGTTGGCTTGGGAACCCCCTGAGAAACATATATGTGGTGTCTGAACATTAGAGCATCTGTGTACCTGGGGGCTATATGACAAGAAGCATAGTGCCAGACAGGAGAGACCTCCCACCAAGCTCTTGTTCAGAACTATTGTGGGAGTCCTTGATTATCTCCCAGAACTTGAAGATAAGACTCTACTGCTGAAGACTGGGCATACTTTGGACACAGGAATCGGAAAAATGGAGTTGGAACCAATCTGGAAGTCTTCTTCCTGAAGAACAGCTCCTATAAGATATAGGTACAGGAAAGAAGTTTATAAATCAGATCAGATGCTCAGGAATTAAGGTCAACAATCAACAAGTGGGACTGCATTGAACTAAAAAGCTTCTGTACAGCAAAGGAAACAACCATTGTAGTGAAGAGGAAACCCACAGAGTGGGAGAAAGTCCTCATCAGCTATACATCTGACAGAGTATTAGTATCTAGATTATACAAAGAACTAAAAATAAAAAAAAAAAAAAAAAAGAATCAATAAAACAAATGGCCCAATTAAAGGACGAGCTCCGGATCTCAACAGAGAGTTCTCACAAGAAGAAATAAAATGGCTAAGAAACACTTAAAGTATTTTGCATCAGTATTCAAAATATTTAGTATTTGCATTAGGGAAGTGAAAATCAAAACCCCTTTAAGATTTCATCTCACCCTAGTCAGAAGGGTTACAATCAAGAGAACAAATGATACCAAATGCTGTGAGGATGTGTGGGAAAGGGAACACTTGTCCACTGCTGGTGGGATAGCAAATTCATGCAACCACGATGGAAAGCAGTGTGGAGAACTTAAAAAAAAACAAAACTAAAAATAAACCTACCCTATGATCCAATTACACTACTCCTTGGCATATACTCAAAGGACTCATCCTACTGCAGAGATACTTGTGCATCCATGTTTGTTGCTGCTCTTTTCACAATATCTAAGAAATGGAAGCAATCTAAATGTCCCTCTACTAATGAGTAGATAATGAAAATGTGGTACATTTACACAATGGAGTTCTACTCAGCTGTAAAGAAGCACAAAGGCGGGGCTGGAGAGATGGCCTAGCGGTTAAGAGAGCCGACTGCTCTTGCAGAGGACCCGGGGGTTCGATCCCCAGCACCCACATGGTGGCTGAAAACCGTCTTTGACTCCAGTTCCAGGGGAATCCGAGACCCTCTTCTGACCTCCGTGGCATTGCACGACATGGGTGCATAGACCTACATGCAGACAGTACATTCATACACATACAAAAATAAATTTAAAAAAAAAGAAGCACAAAGGCATGAAATTTGCAAGTTAATGGATGCAAGAAACTGCTATACAGAGTGAAGTAACACAGACTCAGAAAAACAAGTGACATCTGTTCTCTGTCATTTGTGGATCTTAACACCAAAACTTTATATGTGATAATATATTCTGATGTAACTGCAGGAACCGGGAAGAAGAAAAGGAACCATGGAGATAAAGGGAAGGCAAAAGCCCAAGAGAGGGAAATAGTAGGAGACAGATGTTCTCAAGGGGGAAAACAAGGGCATTTCACTGGGAAGGGAGGAGGAAAAGATATGCAAAGAGCCAAGGGGGTAAAGGGAAGGCAAAAGCCCAAGAGAGGGAAATAGTAGGAGACAGATGTTCCCAAGGGGGAAAACAGGGGCATTTCACTGGGAAGGGAGGAGGAAAAGATATGCAAGGAACCATGGGGGTAAAGGGGAAGGAGGAGCTTAAGAAAGGAGCTTAAGAAAGTTATACCTGCATGTGTGTAAGAAAGGAGGTGGGGTATTTATCCAGGGGGAAAGGAAGAAAATGGGGAACTTTGTCTGGATAAGGAAGAGGGAGGGTTAGACTTGGAAAGTGGGAGGAGAGTTAAATAATGCTTAGATAGTGAGAAAAACCAGAGGGAAACATATGAGTTCAAAGCCTACTGGAAAATGCACCTACAATATCTGTATATGAGTGTATGTGTATAGCTAAAGGCTATGTAACCAGAAAAAAGTGCCAGACAGGAGACAGCCTCCCTTCCAGTTGTTGGTCAGGCAATCCAAGTGACTTCCAAAATAACACCAGCTATTACCATAGCCCTTGATTGCTTTCCAGAACTTTAAGATAAGACCCTACTACTGAAGACAGGACATACTTGGGTTGCAGTACTTGGAGCAATGAAGCTGGAACCGAACCTAGAAGCCTTCTCCCCAAAGACTAGCTCTCATAGTTCTAGAGGATACTATGTAAGATGCTAAGGGGAAAAATGATCAATGTCCAAACCCAGCTTTAAAGTCCAAGAACCACAGCAATGACTGGTACAGAAAACTATTATTCATTCAGTACTGGCACTTTTTATGTTTTTATTTTTATTTTATGTGTATGAGTGTTATACCTGCATGTATGTAAGTGCCCACAGAGTTCAGAAGAGGGTGTTGGATCCCCTGGAACTGGAGTTATGGATGGTTATTAGCTACCATGTAGGTGCAAGGACTCAAACCCAGGTTTTCTGTAAGAACAGCCAATGCTCTGAACCACTGAACTATCTCTCTAGCCCCAAATAAAACACTTTTATCTTGGGATAATCATCAGCTATCTAATTGGACTTAAAGCCTACTCAATAGAAGGGAACTCATGTGTGGTACCATAAAGATAGCCAAATATACATTGCTGGAGAGGTCATAGAGAAAAACCTTACATTGCGACATTCCTTATTTTTTGTTTTCTTTGTGAAAGTGCTGAGGATTGAACTTAAGGCATCAAAGTTTTTAATCTCTCTACCCACTGATCAACACTCCAGCTGTCATTGGGCCTTAATCATACTTACAAATAAGATAAATGTTTTAAATATTTATCTATATTTAAAATGATTTTTATAATTGAAAGATAATATGTATAAAAACTGATAACTGCTGAGGGTGGTAGCACCTTCCTTTAATCCCAGCACTAGAAAGGCAGACATGGGCCGATTACCATGAGAGACTGAGGCCAGGGAGCTACACAGTGAGAGTCTTAAAAAAAAAGAAAAGAAAACAAAACAAAACAAAAACTCAAACCAGAAACTGATACTTTAAGTTTTAATTATTACCTAGAAAAATAATTATGACTTATGTGCTCATTATTTTAAGACTGACCTAAATTAGTTCAAAACCTAAATAGGTAAATAAACAAACCAAATAATATGCATACTTTGAAATACTCTATGTCCTCTCCAGCCAGTGTATTTGAAAGGGCTTTAAGTCCAATTAGACAGCTATTGATTCCTTCCTACCCCCAGATAACAGTTTCACTACTGCACCAAAAGAGGTCGTTTGCCTTACAGGCCATTATGACAATTGGGCTTTTGGACTGAGTTGAAGCACTGATTGAATTTGTCCCTTAGCAATCTGGATATTATCATCTAGCATTGTGAGTGCTAAACTTCGGGTAGAAGTTTTCGAGGTCAGTTCCTGCTCCAATACTCCAAGTCCTGTTTTTGAAATATATCCTGTCTTGACCAGTAGAGTCTTGTTTTCAAGTTCTTGGAGATAATCAAGAGCTTTGGCAGTAGCCTGTGCTATTTTGCTAGTCTCTTGGATCCCTGTCACCAAGCACTGAGAGGGAGGCGTCTTCTGTCTGGCACTGTGTTCCTTGCTATACATCCCACAGGTATACACATACGCTAATGTTCAGACCATGTATGTGCATTTCTCATGGGGTCTTGGGGAATTACCCTCTGAATTCCCTAGCCACCTAAGAGTCATTCATCTCTACTCTTTGTTCTTCCCTTCCCTCTGCCTTCTTCCTTCCCCTATCCCAGCACCCCCATTTTTTCTGCTCTCCCCTAATTTTGAGAATACATAATTTATTTAGCATTGATTTAAACTTTAATTTTGTGTAATGCTTGAAAGTATCATTCCAGAAATTAAAAAAAGCTTTCTACATTTGAAACCTTGTTCTGCTTCCCAATAACTGTGGCTTGGGCAAGTTACTAAATCTCTTGGTGATACAGAAAAAGTCCTATAAAGTAGGAGTCAAACAAGTATCTGACTTAAATACTGTATTTTTGCTTCAATTGACTTCTTTGTTTTTGCTTGCTAACCAGAGATTATAGCTGTTTTCCACTTTATTGCATGCATGAAAGTACTTTACTGATTCCTTTATATTTTCTTCATAACTCTGGGTATATAAAATTCCCAGTTTACTCTCTCCCTTAAGTCCTCAAGGAGTGCCACAACTGCAGAGCAACCTGACAAACCAATGAAATACAAACTAGGCTCTCTAAAAGAGTGGGCAAAAACATAGAGAAGACAAGATCATCATTGAAAGCTAGAATTTAAGGAAAGAGGCTGCTGAGCATTTTATATTGCCAATGATATGAACTCTTGGGGAAGGCTGGAGGCACTACTTTAACTTCAAATTGTAGGGTCAGAGTTGAACCAAATCTCAGTATTAAGTGAAGTTGCCCCGGCAAGGTACAAGACCACTGAACTGAAGAACTGGGTTCAGTCAGATGAGTAAGATGGATGGATGGATGGATGGATGGATGGATGGATGGATGGATGGATAGACAGCAACTGAGTAGGCCATGTCAGCAGTGGGTACCAAGCCAAGCTGAAAGACCTGGGAGAGTTGAGAATCTTCTGCCTGTTGATTGCTTGTTGTGCATGCAGTACAATCAGATGACAAGTCAGTGGGGGCTGTCTTATTCCCAGCGTTAGTGTTTTCCTCTTTATGGAGTCCAGGTGATAGTATTATTCTTTGTAGTCTAGAAGTTTCATAAATTCTTGGGCCTAGTTTTCTAATATTTTTATACACTCATGTGCATTTGTATGCCCAGTTTACTTTGAGGAATAACTTATTTCACTATTAGGAACAACTTATCTGTTTGTGCCCCTGTGTGATGCCAATAAGATGGTGTTATTATTAATGTGCATAACAAGGTGCATAGTCATGCTCTTTGCATTTTCACCCAAGGTCAAGTCAAATGCTCTGGTAAAATGTACCATCATGGGGTAAGGCACATTATGAAAATATCATTATACATAATGTGGAATAGTTTACCCAGGGTCATAACTGATCTCAACACCTGTGAGATCTAAATACAAATTTCATAAAACTTCCAAGGCAGTCTGATAAATTGAACATCTGGTTGTCCCTAGAATGGCCAACCTGACCATTCCTTTATAAATTGACCTTCCCTCTTCCTTTTCCACTTCTCAATCTCAGCCCTGTTCCTTGAATACTTCTATGCTCATATGAACTCATATAGTCATATCAACAATGCATTCTAGATGTGAAAGGTGTTATAGGTATATTGAGAATACTCCTAGCCCTTTGATATTACTTTCTTTTTGATGCCTGAAGAATTAGTTATTTTTGAAGTATAGTACCTTGCCCAGATATGCCTTGTTTATGATTGCTTTTGTCAGTGTCTCCTATAAGATAGTTGTGAAGTAACGATTAGCTTCATTATTATTATCATCATTATTATTATTTATTATTATTATTTTGCAGAACAGTGAATGCAGCCCAGTGCCTTGCACATGCTATGTGGGCCCTCTACCTCTTAGTTATGAGTTCATGGAGGATTATTCCTGATTACCTACAGTCTGGCCTCCTAGAGGAATTTAGGTGCTGCCTCTGAGAGCCAGTTATCACATAGCCCAGGATTTAACAATATCCACCCTGGAAGAAAGATGATATGGTGTATCAGGACCTCAGGCAAGATTCCATCAAGGATTATTCCTTTGATCCCAAATTGGATCACACTAGGAGAAATCAAATGCTTATTATCAGAGATTTTATGGTCAAAGCAGGGATTCTTCAAACCTTAACAAGAGAGTCTCAGCCACTGATCCTTAATATGCCAAGTAAATATATGAGAAATAATGAGAAATGGAGATAGATTTATTGAGTGTGCACTTTGCAAAGAGGAATAAAAATGATTATAAACCAATCTCCCTTATGAACAATTTTTAAATAAAATACTTGAAAACTGAACTCATGATGATATCAATCACCAAGATCAACTGACTCTTCCCTTGCTATACAGAAGCTTAATGAGTGAGAACCTAGTCAGTTGATTGAAGAGACAACTCACAGAATGAGAAAAATTTCTTTGCCAGATATATATGCATCAAATAGAAGATTAGTGTCAAGAATATACATAGAACTAAAAACTAAACATCAAGAAATAAACAACCCAATTTTAAAGTAGTCTAAAGTGCTAGAGAGATGGCGCAGCAGTTAAGAGCACTGGCCGCTCTTGCAGAGGATCCAGGTTTGATTCCTAGAACCCACATGGTGGCTAACAACCATCTTTAACTTCAGTTCCAGGAGATCTGACACCTTCTTCTGACCTCTGTTATTGTACGACATGGGTGCATTTACACACATACACTCATACACACACACTAAAATAAAAATAATAAAAATAAAATGTTTAAATGGGCTTAAAACTGAACAGAGAGTTCTCAAAAGAAAAATACAAATGGCTAAAAGAACCAGCTTTTGGATTCATTGATTTTTTTGTATGGTTTTCTTTGTTTCTATTTCATTGATCTCTGCTCTGATTTTTGTTATTTCTTCTTGTCTGCTGCGTTTAGGGTTCATTTGTTGTTGTCTCTCAAGTACTTTTAGCTGGAGTGTTAGATCGTTCACTTGTGCTCTTTCTGTTTTTTTAATGTAGGCACTTAGAGCTATAAACTTTCCTCTTAGGACTGCTTTTAAAGTGTCCCATAGGTTTTGCTGCATTGTATTATCATTGTCATTCAGTTCCAGGAATGTTTTTATTTCTTTCTTTATTNTGCCACATCGCATACCCTGTGCAATTGATAGCCCTCTACTGCTTCGGTCAAATATGACCGCCCTATGACTTTCTTATTCCTCCAAGGGAATGGATATGAAACTAGGCAAAGAATCAACCAAAGTAAGACGCGTGCAAGCACCCGCACTCTAAACTACTGAATCCTGAAATTCCATTAAAGAACCATCTTCCCTCCAACAATTGGCTAATCCCACAAGTCCTGGTCTCCTGGAGTTCATCATAGGTACATTACAATGTGGAGGAAAACATCCAAAGGAAACTGCCTTGAGACAATGCCTAGGTGTTCACTACATAGACGTTGGATTTGGCATTCTTTGATTTTTTACTCTCACTCAATCTCACAGCTTTCCCCTGTATGCGCAGATCTAGAAGACCATATATGCTCTAACAAATTATGTTTAGAGGTCACCATAAAATTATAGCCCATAAGTTACTCCAAACCCAATCCCACGATCTGTCGGTAAAAATCAGAGTGTTTTTTTCACAAAAAATACCCCTGCCTCCTATTCATAAGAGCTTGCTATGGGCTCAAGGTGTAATGCGGAACCTTGATTTGGTTAACTGGTAGGACCCTATTAGGGACTAATCCAGTTCATACATCAGACGATTTTATATCGTAGAGTTTAGCTACCTTTTGTAGATCAATCCACTATAGTGGAAATTTGTACTCCCCACAAGAAAGAGCATATTAGATACAATTTATTCTAGTAAATGTATAGTGACAAATTTAGTAGTAATGCTATTTTTGAGTTTAAGCATCCTAGGCTTTTACTCTTAAATAAAGACATTTTGCCTGCTTCAATGAACTTTTATTTCACAACTGTGCCATAAAAAATCATGTTTACAAGAAAATAGACACATCAAAATTGTTTGAAGCTATACTTCTTAAATACAGTGAGGAAGATAAAGTTCAATTTGGAATAAATTTATAAAAGGAAATTACCAAGGAAGAAATTTGAAAACATTAAATGAATAACCATAAAACATACTTTGACAGCTCTTCATGAGTCATCATGGTAGAGCAGTAAATATCTGCCTCTTTAGAAAGGGCTGCCTTTTACAGTTCTATTTATAATGCAAATTAGTGTTAGCTGGGGAGAAGTAAGATAATGTAAAGTCTTTTTATTTCTTTAAGCAGCCGAGAAATCAACAAAAACTTTTAGAAAGTATAGTATCTATCATAATTCTACCCAATTTCTATTACCCGTAAAGAATTATCTCTTTGGTCAGGGATATTTGCATGCTTCAGTGCAGTATATCAAGAATTCTCTAGCAGTTCGTGATAGGCATAGTTGCCATCTGAAGATAGTGAAGGCGAGATCCCGGATACAGAGGCCAACAACAAAGGCCAGAGCACAAGCAACAGAAAGGACTGCATCAGAACTGACTGAAAACGTTTGAACCTCTGCTCAAACAGTCAACTTCCACAGAGAATTCGAGGAAAACTGAGAAGAAAGAAATGAAGAGAGCTCAACTGTTAGTTGGCAGATTTTACATAGGCTACAGTTAAGAAAGACTGTTCGGCTCAAGACGTTGGGCAAGTGGTCAGAAACACGGGGTCCTGGATTGATAATCCTTTCATTAAACAAGGCCTAATATTAATAAATATAAATAAGACTACAAAAAAATACTGAAAAGCTAAAATCGTAGGGTAGGAATTCCGGGCCGTAGGAAGAAAAAAAATAATACAAGTAACCCAAGGGGCTGCGTATATAAGATGTAAAAGGTTCCCGTGAACCTTACCCGCTTTCAAGTCCCAGTCCCTTCTTTCCTTGAAGCCACCGCCACGGGTTTCTCTATAGAGAAACCCTTATGTTATGGATGGCCCCATCGTCGATGCCTGCTCTTGCCCATGAAAGGGACCCCGCTATCGATCGATAGCAGGCCAACCCAGCAGCTAAATCGCGACACAATTGAAGTCGACTTGAGATAGAACCCAAAGTCTAACCGTAAGCTTACCAAGAAATCCGAGCCCTAAGGAGAACTTCCAGAGTTCCAGAGTTACATCGAGATCCCTCTCGAACTCAAGCGGCGGGGCGTTTGCACGACACGGGTGCACAGGACTTGCATGCAGACAGTTTTAGCACAATACTCTTACATAAACAACATACCACGAAATAATAAAAAAAATTCTGATAAGAAAACTATTGTGAGCCAATAAAACCTCATATACAAAACCTAGATCAATAAAAGAAGATATGTGATTAGGTTATATAATAAAATAATGGAACAAAATTAAAAAATATATAATAGTAAAAAGAAATTAGGTCCAGACACTCACTATGTAATTTTTAGGAATATAGTGATTATATTTTACCAGAACTGTATTCACTATACTATAAACTCAACGTTAAACGACTATTAATTCGTTAAATATTGTTGATGCAATAGCCTGTATGTTTTATCTACACCGACACTTATTGTCAACATTTGCTATATGTAAGGAGAGAGGAAAAAAAATGCTAAGAGTAGAATGAGTACCATGAATGACCAACGTCACACAAAGCGCATGGCGGACATCAAGGATAGGCTCCCAAAGCTAAAAATGCCTATATAAAATGCTATGCTTTACTTTATGTCCAAGCCCATTATTTTACTGGAGTGCCTAAGTAAGTACTAGTAACTACTGTTCTTTACATAGTGTTGGATAAATACCGCTCTTATATGGGTATGGTCTTTTAGATGAAAAAGCTTTTTTCAAAGCATAAAGTTCAAGTTCTTAGCTGTGAAGTCTCGATGGCCCTAATGAAAGTTGTTGGTGGTAGGAAGTAACAATATATTGATAGAGCCATGGTATTTTTTATAAGAAAAAATGATACCCCAGTAAAATAAAAGCTAAGATGGCTGTTTATACTCAGTAAAAGCAGCGACATTATGAGAAATTTGTGTGATAGTCCAAATGAAGGATAATTATTTATATTGTTGAGATTACCCAAAATTGCTATTCTGAAGGAATTTTAGCTACACAGAATGAGAAAACTCTGAGAACCTAATGCACAACATGGTGGCCATAATGAATAATTTTGTAAGGTATGCTTGCATCATTATAAGAGAGTTGATTTTAAATGCTTTCACCAAAGAAGAAAGAATGGGAGGAACTGGTGGACAAAGTTCCAATAGTGTGATTCTGTACTTGGATGAGAGATCTTTGGGTGAGAACTCAGAGCCCTCAGAAAAAGTTTACCTACAATATATAGGATTCTTTGTGTGGGGGCCGGGCTCGTGTCTCTTGAGACAGGGTCTCCCCTTAGTCCCAAGTACGAGTGGTCCTGGAAAACTTAGCCTCTCGGTTATCGACCAGAGCTTGGCTCGTTGGTGGAATTCACAAAGATGCTGTTCCCCTCATGCACATGCTGCCTCCCACTGTTTGGGCAAGTCTAGGATCCGTAACGCTAAGCGCGTCTGCATTGCCTTATAACCTCTCTCATTCTATTATTGAAACATAGTGCTTGCTACGTTTTGGATAAAGTAATGTTTATACAGGTAAAATACTTTTAGACAATACTCTAAGTGGTTGTAAAATTGACTTATAACCTCCTCCGCTGTTGTTCCACCATTCCTATAGTCCTTCTTAATACCGTTAGTTTGGGTATTTTGGGACTCATGGAATCACCTGCGTCAATAAAACTTGTGTTTAATTTATAAGAAAAACTAATGCAAAAAATTATTTTCCCCTATATGTTTCCTCCCACAAGGTAGACAAGGCTTTCTCTGTGCCCTACCAGCTTTCTTATTTAGTAGATACCCCTCTCCTGCTTGCCTGCTTGGGCATACCCTTGCCCCATGCAAGGAGTCCCTGGTCTTTGGCACCACATCAACAGTGTTGAGAATGTCAGTTACTCCCACAGGCAACTTTTGTGCTGAAATTTTTGTGCTATATTACACAAATGGGATTAAAAAACTGGAACAGCCATGCTGTTGAGAGAGTTGCATCAGCTCTGAATAATTGCTCGGAGACCACTCTAATCCCATAGACAAATTGTGCCTAACTCCTTTTTTCTAGTCTATAAGAAAAAGTGTTGCTGGGAATGGAGATAGAACCGATGGCCCAGAGCTCTCTAGTCAGTGAATGTGCACCTGCAGGTCTCGATTGTCCTTGGGAAGCCCCACATGGAGCAGTAGACTAAACATCCTCATCAACTCCTCTCTAGTCTTCCGACCTTCGATTGAAAATACTGACATCCCTTTTGAGTCAGCATTGAAAGTGAGTGAGCAGATCGCGCATTAACAACACAGACATGCAAAGGCTAAATACACTCCAAATCACTCATAAAGATCAAAGCACATATATAACAAAGAAAACTTTTCATGGAAAGAGAGCAGACCTCGGTGGCTGTTATTGGCCCAGGCCATTTAGAGTATCCGTGTCACCCTTGGCTCCTAATTTCGCCTAGGCACTCTCCAGCCAGCAGCCAAGAGGCATCGCCCCGTTTGCTGCTTGGGGTGCTCTTCTTCGATGGAGAAACAAATGGTTAGTCGCTGCCCCCTGTTGGTCTTTCTGCCGGTACATTAGACAGAGCATTCAGTATATGGCACGGAAACAGCATTTTTATCTTAAGACCTATTAGATTCTCTATTAGACTACTTGTATCTTACTTCTGCCCATTTTGTAGATTTGTATAATATTGCTTACACAACTATGTACTTTCCCATTGTTCCCATCGTTTCCAGTTCAGGAAAAACTATGATTGAGTCTTCTCCTTGGGTGATGACAGAGCACATGGCCCTTTGCTCTATTAGTTCCTACCTCACGAGGTGTTGACCTGTCTGGGACCAATTTCTTTTAATAAAAGTACTTAAAGGCTATTTCGTAGACGAGAGATAGGGGTCAACAAGAAAATGTTTATCCGAAAGGTTCACATTTTGACAAAGAATACACATAATAATCATAGCACAGGAATAAGAGCAGCAAAACATAAGTGAATATTCAGACTCAAGATACTTATAAACCATTTTGCTATCTCCTATACAAGGGACTAACGTTTTGATGTATCATAAAATTAAAGTTTTACAAACTATGCATTAGCCTCACCATCTTTCTGTCGTCATAAAATTTGTCCAACAGACATTCACATTGACATTATTCATTCAAGTGCTTTTGAAATTCAGAGCGCCTCGGATACAAGGTGACGAAGTTTTCCATATTATCTTTTCACAGCCTATCTGTTTGTTTCAGTTCTGTTCCAGTTCCTGATCTTGTTAAATCATTTTGTCATATCCACCAAAACCATATGGCTTCTCCACCGCTAAGTTAATTCCTGTTCTCCTAAGGAATGAGACCAAGGTGTATAATTGCCCCTATATTACCTAGAGTGGCAAAATCAGGTTATTAGCTGATGTATGAAAGGTTTTATTTAAACTTTACTCCCAAGCCTGAGCCTTCGGTCAATCTAATTCTGTTGAAATACTGTATATGGGCCAAGTCTGTTGCTTGTAACCAGAAATAATTTTTTTTTGCTTGAAATTTGCAAGGTTCTTTTTTTGCTTTTTACACAAAATATTATTATTATAATTTGTTATGGATGTATAATAGTACTGTTACTTAACATTGCAGGTCTATGCACCTTGCGGTCGGCAGAGTTGCCGCGTGTTAAAAGGACGTCAGAATCACTCAGTAGGCATCGGAGGATTCCCCTGTTGAACCCGGCATCTTACAGATGCTCTTCAGGGCGCCGATGTTTGGTGCTGGTTGGGATCGAAGCTCCCCTGGTCCTCTGCGAAAAGAACAAGTTCGAAGATGAGAATTTCTTAACCATGTTAGGCCATCACTCCAGACCCCCCAGAGTAGAGGTAAAGTTTTTAAATGTGTTTTATTTAAGCACAGTGAGTAAACATTTTAAAACTACAATAGGCATTGAAAAATAGCAAATTTCATTTTTAAATGTTATGTGTAGAGTGGTATGCCTGCATGTATGTAAGTGCACCCATGTTGTTGCAATGCCCAGTATTGTGATCAGAAAAGAAGAAGGGCAAGTGGATCCCCTGGAAAGCGTGGCGAGAAATATTGTAGCATGCAGCCATGTCGAGGTTGCTCGATGTGTAATGGCAGGCCGTGTGCTCGTTAATAAGTGGATGATATCTCTCCAGGCCCATAGGGAATTTAGACAATATTTTTTACAGCGTAAAGCAACTGAAAACAATCACGTATTGTGCCCTCTACTAGTAGTACTTGAAAAGAAATACAGCATGTAGAATTATTCAGACAGTGAAAACTATAATTCAATTCAAATCTCCCAGCAAGGTAATAGACCTTCATCACCGAATCCTCGTGTTGGCCTGGACTTGCCCCTAATTGGGTTAAATGGCTAATTGTCTCTCGTAGGGCTGGAGAAGTATCTACGCCTTACGCAGTTCCGTTCAATGGGCAACTTGTATCTGTCTCCTCTCCATCCGAGTGAGAGGACTTCCGGGTTCAATTCCCCTACCCAAGCCACCTCCATCATGGCAGCCTGTGGATTAAACGTCTATAGCCTCCAATTTGACCAGTTTGAGAACTCCGTTAGATTCCAGGAGTGGGAATCCGACAGCCCTCTACTGACCTAACTGTCAAAGGACATTGCACATAACCATGGGTGCCACAACACCTACCATGACGCAAGACTTAAGATTCTGTTGCCCTTTAAATGATTTCATATCACATAAATTAAATTAAAAACATGTTAAAAAAAATAAAGTGCATATTTTGAATATTGAAAACTGAAGATCCCTAATACATTGAGAAGAAGCTTTTTGCAAAAAAGACTTACTACATAGAGATTGTCTGCATTAGTCTGATCAACTCATTATTATACCTAGTCTAATTGCCCCCCACTTGTTCGTTTATATCCTCCTGTTGAGCCATTATATTATGTCGACGTAGTGTTACTCTGTAAATCTTATAATGCAATAGGCTTACAAGCCCTCAGATTTGTAATCTACGTTAGAGTGGTTTTTTCTGATCAGAATGCACTATAACAGATCTGTTGAAGCATGAGGTTGCAGCTGTAGAGACGAGTTAATAGCGCCTCATTTAATTAAAAAATGTTATACATTGCTTTATTGTACCATGTATTTTTTTGCTGAGGAAATTATTTGTTTGATCTTCTATTTTTTCCTCCCCTTCACCATGTCCCAACTTGTTAACTCACTTATTCCAGTTTTTACTATATGTTTCAGATCAGATTTTGCTATTCATCTGTTGACAGACAAATAGGTTTATTCCATTGGCCTGCTATAGTGAATAGAACAAAAATAAATATAGGAGGGCAAATATGTCTACAATAATGTATGGAATTCTCTAGGTAAATGACCAGAAGTTAAGGAATTAACATGACCTTTGGATCTGCGAGGAATATAGATATAATGTTCTTCTGCATAATAACTTACAAATTAATTATCGCGATTATTAGGATGGTCTATACTGATTCTTTGCCCCCTTCCACCGACGCAGAAGTTGCATTGTTTCACTTTTCCAAAAAGTCCCCCAATTGCTCAGACCTCTTTGTCAGATTTCAGTTTCTGATTTTTGTTTTGAGTTGTTTTTTCGTGTTTTTGATGGAGCAGAAGGTCTCCTTGTGTGTATCGTCTCTCAGCACTGACTCATTGGAATTCCCACTTATGTAAACCAGGCTGATGGCCACATATAGAAACTCACAGAGATCCACCTCCCTCTGCCTCTTGAGTGTTAAGATTAAAGCCACCTCTCCGCAACACACGCATCGGACCGGCCAACTCAGCACCCCGAAATCTTTTAAATAGAGAATTGATAATTTTTTTCTATTTCCCTTTAATAGTGAGAGTGTTTCTGTCCTGCAATTTTCGTAAACTGTAAAGTGACCTATGCGCACAATCTACTCCTGCACTGTACTTATCCAGGAGCTCACCTTATTAGGGGCTTTGTGACTCCCTTGTCAGAATCTGGAGTTTACTCCTCTTCGCTATTCTATGAGGGGGGGAGTTAAGAAAGTCTCTTGTATTAAAACCTTTGTGGCACCTAGAAGGTAAGCTTCATTAGGATTCATTAAAAATTGTTGTTACCAGTAGGATCCAGAGAGGGGCCTGGTGTCTGCAGCAATCTGAGGCATTTCTTCCCTTTAATGCCCAGAGGAGTCAATCCTTCTGCTGGGACTTTCTGGTACTTCCTACTCCTTGCAAAGCTGCATTTTCTTTCTCAGCCATTTAGTTGGTGATACTCTGGCCTGTTAGAACATATAAATCCTTTCCCATAGTTAGTTTTAAGCTTTGGAATGCCAGGTTTTTTGACAAAAAGTTTTCATATTTATATATCCCCCTTTTTTATTTTAGGTTTTTATTTTTGACCCATGAGTCTCAAGAAAGCAGTTGTATTATATATACCTATAGGGTGGCATCAAGGCACAGCTTTCATCAAGTTCACCCATGCTGTTTTGGGTTACTGTATGTGATTATCTTGGGAAACAAACTTTATTTTTAGATTAAATCATCCTATAGGTGAAAGAGAGTGTTACCAGGTCATACTTTATGACAGCATAATTATAGAGAACATTTGTTTATACCAATTCCAAAGTAATTGTTATACAGTTTTTAATTAAAGCTAATGTGGACAACAGCAGTTTATATCACCAATTAACTCAGATGCATTACCGTTTTTGTCAGCCTTTAAACCAATGTTGATTAATATACACATGTTTACTTTTACTAAGTCCTAAAACACCATGTATCCTGTAGACAGAATCTGGGCAAAACTGGATACTTGTTGATCTCACGTCAATTAAATATGCACCAATCGAATGTACACCCGTGTCCCTCTCCCACCCCTCCCACCCTTCCGGAGTCACCATTTCAGTCAGTTTTCTGATGCAATCTTTCTGTTGTTCAAGCAAGACTCCTCTGTCAGCACCAGCTACACCTCATCTGCCTGGAAAAGCTGTGCAGCAGTGGCAGCCACATGTCTGTATATCCCAAACCTAATTGGCTATTAGCACTCTCCTTGGAGGAATAACCCATGGATTATGCCACAAGCTTACATCCTCTAATGGTTAGGAGATGTTATAAGCCACACGAAGACCCTGTCATACTCAACAGAAGAAAATGTAATTCATGGATTAGCATACCATCCAAACATCTGTGTCTATACCAAGGTAACCTTCCATAACAATTAGTACTGTTTAAATCCTATATATCTAATTGCGTGTGCTTCATTTGTAGGATTGAAAGGCTATATATTATACTGTTTAAGTACCTATATATCTAATTGCATGTGCTTCATTAGTAGGATTGAAAGGTTATGCCTGGACAAGCTGGCAGCCCATGAAAGAAAACA
>VZQC01006772.1:395775-416185 GCA_009823505.1 Rhizomys pruinosus
ATTTTTTTTTCCCTTCCTTCCCTCCTCTTTGCTTATGGAGTGTTGACTTGTCTAGTTTTCAGGCTTTCACTTTTGTTTATATATTGGATACTGGAAGTCTCTTCCTTTCCTGTTTTGAATGTTCTCTTAATCCACTTAATCACTTAATCCACTGGATACTCTCTCCTCAATTCCAGTTGTTGGCGGGGGGGGGGTTATTCCTGACTTAGCCCGCGCCCTGGTACCTTCCTGGAGCAGTGGTGGGGTGGGCGGGCTGGTCCTGTGCCCTGCTCAGCACCAGAATATGGCTTCTGTGCCTGGCTCCAAACCCAGAATCACCTCCCACTTGCGACTATGGGGGGGGGGCACCCAGTCGGGTAGCCGCGCTCTGGCGGGATCTAGGGGTCCAATCTAGGTCCGCCAGCCCCTGGCCCCTATGCCACAACTCAGCAAATCAATTGTCCTGCACCCGTGGATCAATGTCCTAAGTTTACCTCCCTGGAGCAGTGGCGGGCTGGGCGGGCTGGTCCTGTGCCCTGCTCAGCACCAGAATATGGCTTCTGCGCCTGGCTCCAAACCCAGACTCCTAGAATAATAATCTTTTCAATGACAGTTACCTGTTGACCTTCTCATGCTTAATTATAAAACGTTCTAAACTCGACAAACATACACACATACATAGATATATCCGATACATATACACATATATATGTTTGGATAGTGAAATAACATTTGTATTATATATATCATATAGTAATATATAATAACATTTATATTATAGGTTATAATTTTATGCTTTTTATGTTTTTTTATTAATGGCTGGACCTTATTTACCATAATTTTGAAAGCTGCTTTAACTTTTTAATTTATTTTATGTGTATAAGTGCACTTGTCTTGTGCAGTACCCCTGAAGATCAGAAGAGGGCATCATATACCCTGGAACCAAAGTTATAGACAATTGTTAGCTGTCATGTGGGCATGGAACTTGGGTCCTCTGTAAGAATAGCCAGTGCTCTTAACTGGTGAGCCATCTCTCCAGCCCTGAATCCTGTTTTTTTTCAATACTGTTTTTTGTTTTGTTTTGTTTTGTTTTGTCTTTTTGTGACAGGGTTTCCCTGTAGCTCTGTCCTGGAACTCGCTATGTAGATCAGGGTGGCCTTGAACTTGCAGAAATGTGCCTGCTTTTACCTCCTGAATGCTAGGATAAAAGGCATGCACCATCATGCCCGGCTTAAAGGCAGTTTTTAGCCACCATGTGGGTGCTGGGAATCAAACCCGGGTCCTCTGAAAGAGCAGTCAGTGCTCTTAATTGCTGAGCCATCTCTCTAGCTCCTGAATACTGTTTTTTAAAAGTGTCAAATTTTATTTTTTCAGGCAAGTTATTGTTTAGTCAAGTTGATCCCATGAAGATTTGACTGTATTGTGGCTTACAAGTCTGGAAACCCATCCACACAAGCTGTTGCATGTAGCATTTTGCCTTTCTTTAAAAAAATGAAGACTTGGTTTTAGGCTTATTAGTTTGGACATTATTAGTCTAGAGCCCTTATTCTAGTATAGGCCATAGCTTCTATTTCCAAGGTTTGGTCTTCTGGTGTTTTGCCTGACTGACCATCATTTTAATCAAGCATTTTCACTGTGGTTGGGTAAAACTGGGACATGTGCCCTTACCACATGAAGTGTAACTCTGTTCTACTCTTGGTTTCTAATAGGTTTTAAAGAGTCTCACATATTGTATGCCCAGCTTAGGATTTGACCAAAGTATAAAAGTGGGGCTGGGCTCATGTCTTTGGAGCATGTTTTCCATGTAGCTTTTTCTTCTCTTAACCTACTCCATAAATTTTAACTGCTTTCAGTAGTCTTGAAAGTCTGATCTTGGCTTTCTGTGAGCAGCGATATGGCTGCTACCTGCTTGGCTCTGCTTTCCAATGCCGAGGTTTGGATGTGATCCCAGGCAGAAAGCTCAGATGGATGTGGTGTTAACCTTCTGTAAGTACTTTCCTGTCAGGACCACAGACCTGTCTCTCTGCTTCCAATGCACGGATGGAGTGAGTTTATATGTTTCATCCAGGTTTTAAGTATTTACTGTGGGTGGCAAATATGATTTCAACTCCTTTGTTGAAGCCAGAGTCAAAAATATGCTGAGATATGCTTTTTTAGGATCCATATGTGCTTGTGTAAACACACACACACACACACACACACATGCACACACAAACACAGAGTTATCATCTGGGTGAAGCCAAATGTAGAAATTTCTTTCCCGTTACTCATGTTGGTATTGCTTTAGGATATTCTTTCAGTAGGATGCCAACTTCAAGTGACATCTGTGAATTTTGTTCTCTTTTTTATTTCAGAGCTACAATATACGCTATAATTCTCAACAAATTGCTCCCCTACACAATGACTGTCTCTGTGAACTTGGCTTGCCTCAGCTTTCATGTTTCTGAGAATACAATTGCTCATTCTATTGTGATGAGTACATTAAGGACTGAGTGGAGAACTCATTAAGATTTTAATGCTTTCAAAGAAAACTGTGATGATAAAAACTTACAGGGAAAAGTGCCTTAACAACTATATTTTACAATTTCTAATTCTATGTAACTCTAACAGGATTTGTTGTAAATTTCCTTAGAGTATGATTAATTCTCCATGAATAACCAGTAATTATTTTGAGATAGATTTACTTACTTTCTTGACAATTAATTGGTTCAGCTTGAGATCTGTTTGGTTTATTTGTTAATACACCATAAAACAATTTGACTTTTTTCTGAATAAGGAAATAAGTACGATTATATGTAGATATGATCATAACTCATAGATTAATAAATTCAGAATTAGCTGCTCTGATTTTTCAACCCATCTCTTTACTAGATTTGAGTCACTCTTTAGCAAATCCTATTGAATGCTAATGTCTTGAGAAACATTTGTGGAAACTATTCTGTACAAAGAGTTTAAATTTGGAAATTGAAAAAAAAAACCCAAGAATCTCAAGATTGGGGCTGCAGAGATGACTCAGCAGTAAAGAGCACTGGCTACTCTTGCAGAGGACCCAGATTCAGTTCCCAACCCCCACATGGTGTCTAACAGCCCTCTGTAACTCCAATCCCAGGGGGTATGACACCCTCTTCTGACCTCCTAAGTCACTGGATGACATGGATGAAGTTACATACATGTAGGTAATACATTCATATCCATAAAATAAAAACAATAAAATATTTTGTAAAGAATATCAAGATTACAGTTAGTATTAGTCTGCTAGAGCAACTATAATACAACACAGATTACATGGTTTAAATAACATTTTCCATAGCTCTGGATCTTTGAAAGTCAAGGATTGAGGTACTGACAGGTTTGGTTTCTCCTCAAGCCTCTCTCTTTGTCTTGAAGAGTCCTATATATGCTCTTCCCTCTATACATATACACATATGCAAGCTTGCTCTCTCTCTCTCTTTCCTATCTATCTATCTATCTATCTATCTATCTATCTATCTATCTATCTCTCATTATGGCTACAGTGATAGTAAATTAGGTCCCAGTTCTTAACAGTTCATTTAGCTTTAATTACTTCTTTAAAGGTCCTTTGTCCATATACAGTTACATTGGAGGTTATGGTTTCAGACGAAAGTAAAAATGTTTGTATTGGTTGTTTAGAATTTTATACAATGTATTGTGATCATGTTCCCCCACCTCCCACTCCTCTCAGATCACCCCTACCTCCCTACTCACTGAACTTTTGTGCTTCTTTTGTTTCTTTCTGCAATTTAGTCCAATTTGTCTTGTCAAAATACTGAGCATGGAACCAGCTCTGAGTGTGGTGAATCTACTAGGAACACACCATTAGAAAAAACTCACTCTTCCTCTTCCAGCAGGTCTTCATATGCCAATAGCTCCTCTGCTAGGGGTGAGACTTCAGGTCCATCCCTCACTCCATGCTAGGATTTTTGTCTGGTTTGAGCCTGAGTCAGTCTTGTACATGGTGCTGCTATTGCTGTGAATTTATATGTGCAACTACCATGCTGTCTAGAAAACACTGTTTCCCAGTAATCATCCACCACCTGTGGTTCTTACAGCATTTATTCCCCTTATTCTGCAAAGATTACTAACTTTTGAGGGAGAGATGTGTGTTACAGATGTCCCATTTAGGGATGAGTACTCTATGGTATCTTATTCTCTGCAGGTTGACCAGTTGTAGGTCTAGGTGATAGTTGTTTTCTACTGCAAGATGAAGTTTCTTTGATGAGGGTTGAGAGATTTATCAATATTTGTGTATAGCCTTAAAAGTCATTATGAGTCATTTTAAGACTATGCTCATTTAGGAGAATATTAGTAATAGATTCTTCCTTAGGACCCTTGACCTATTTAGCCACTGGTTCTTGGCCCCAACAATGATGCCAGTTATTCCCATAGCATTTGTGCCACAGTGATCATGTCTTGCCAGGTCAGTAATTGTAGGTCACAGATGAATAAAATTGATGCTTTCTTTTCTCCTTGGGTAGTGTGCATGGCACCTTCCAGCACCACAAAAGTTATCCAGCAGTGATAAAGCTTCCAGGTCAGGAGCTGCTTGATTTCTCCATGTTTTATGTCTCAGGTACATGTTGTCTCCATCAATAGGGTCCTACAGTCTATTTCTGGAGGGTAACCGAGAACATCGGCACTAGCTTGTAATGTTTGGGTTTCCGTGTGATTCCACTGGCCAACTACATAAAAACAGGTAACTCATTCCTGGTATTGGGGTTGTTATTTGCTAGGATGAGGTGTCCAGTTGGGGTGTTACCACCCTTCCACACTTTATAGAGTATCTCCATTTAAACTTTTAAATTATATGTATATATTTTAGATAGCTACTATGTTAGTAGATTTCCATATAGTTTATTATTAAAAGGCCTGCAGTTAGTTATCCCTACTTATATTCCTTTTCCCACCCTACCCACCCATCCCCTATCCCATTTAACTCTTCCAATACCATTATTTCTTTTACCCCATTTTTATCACTGTATTCTATCTGCCTTCCCCTCTTCTCATGCCTCTTACTAGTTTCCTAAACTCTAGGGGTATTGTATGCGACAGACACATATCTAAGGATTCAATGCTAGCATCCACATTTGTCTTTGTGGTTCTGAATTACCTCACATGGGACAGGTGTTTCCAATTTGATCTATTTAGCTGGGAGTTTAAATTTTTAAAGGAAACACTTTGTCCCACAGCAATCTTCATGCTGCATATGTAAGAACCTAGTTGAATACTAAGAAAGTGGAGACTGGGGTTGTTTCAGTGAAATGTCCCTTAAAGACTTATTTGCTCCACATTGGGGTCTTTCCCTTCCATGATTCCCCAAATGAAGTCCTGCTATCATGTTGGACTGCCTCAGGACAGATTCAGTAACATTTAAACAAGTAGTCATGGGCAGAATTGTCATTTGAGTTGATTTTCGCCACAGCTTTGCAAACTTCTTTTTTGTCTTTCTGAGACAGGGTCTCTCCGTAGTGCCAGCTGGATCTCACTAGTAGACCAGGCTGGCCCTGATCTCACAGAGATCTGCCTGCCTCTGCCTCCCAAGTGCTGGGATCAAAGGCCTGTGCCACCACACCTGGCTAACTAACATATCCACAGAACCCAACTTGGTTTGACCTTTGGCAATATCACCATTAGACCTGATGTTCCCACAAGTTTCATAGAGTAAATAGTCTTCAGAGTCAGGAAGACAATATTTCCAGGGGATAAGCTTTCTCTATATACTCAGTGTTCAGGTCAGATTCCTAGAAGTCTTCATTCCAAAGAGATGGAACCAGCTTCCTGGGCCCATGTAAGTTTCTTCTTTGCTTTTACCTTCAAGGACAGACTGGATTATATGTAGGGCCCCCAGGCTGTGGATCACTAGCTAATTGTGAGGTGTGCCCCAAGCAATCCATGCCCTGGCATTATGAAGACAACTATATGGGACTAGTGAGATGGCTCTGGAGGTATAAGCACTTGGTACCAAACCCAACCACCTCAGTTCAATCCCTGGAACCTACAGGTTGAAAGAACAAGCTCTGTTACCAGGAGTTGTCTAACCTCTACACATGCACTGTGGTATGCATCTGCTTACATACATAGTATATTAAAATTACTTAAGCAAGGCTAGGTAGAGCTCTAACGATTTTCTTATTTCAGACTATAAAGTTTACCTCTCATTCACATTATTAATCTTGGTGGATTGTTTGATTCTGTGTCTTCCTCATTCAGGTGCTGTGTTCACAGATTCTGTCTGGAGCATCACCGTATCACCATGGCACAGGAACAAAAGGAAGTTATCCAATAGTGATCTGGCTCTTACGATACCAATATGCAGGTGATGTATGTCAGCTTTGAACAGATTTTATTGCCCAAGCCAGCTAAAGACTATGCCAGACACTAGTGGTCATTCTGAAAGATGATTTAAACACTGGTTAAAAAGTTCATGTCATATATTTTCTTGACAGATTCATTCCTCTCATGTATTATGGGATGTTTTATTTAGCATAAACAAAGCTTAACTGTGATACAAATCAACATCTCATTTGTGAATGAACATTAGTATTTAAAATAGAAATAGTAATAATTTTTAACAAAGTTGAATCTTATGAAACATAAAAGTTGATGTAGTAGTTACTTTCCTGTTGCTGTGACAAAACATTTTGACCAATGGAACTTACTAAACAAAGAGTTCATTTATCTTAGGGGTTCAAAGAAGCAAGTGCCCAACATTTCAGGAATGGATGTGGCCGGTGTAGGAATAGAAGTTAAGTGCTCATACTTGCAAGCAGCCATAGGAAGGAGAGAGAGAGAGAGAGAGAGAGAGAGAGAGAGAGAGAGAGAGAGAGAGACTGAAGGTCCAGTAAGGCTTGAGAACTCTCTAAGCCCACCCCAATGATGTGCTTCCCCTGGCATGGCCACACCTTCTAAGATCTCCTCAAACAGCCTCAGGAGCTGAGAACAAAATGTGCAAATACTTGGAGCTTGTGTGGGACACTCTCATTCAGAATGCCACAGTTGATATCGCATGCATTTATTTCTGTCATATTTTAATTTTAAAGGACTGGCGATTAATGCATCTCTCAATTGTCACATGAGAAACACCTTTTTGCAGCAGATGGCAATAACTCAGGGACCCACACCCACAACTCTTCCACTGGCAGAGAATAAGAGAATGCTCAGCTCTAGACTGGGCACCTATATCGCAACATCTTTTTCCAAGGCCATTGGGAGTCATTGTAGAAGGAGTGAAAAAATAGTAAAAGAGCCAGAGTTGGTGAATGGACAGCTCCACATCTAAACTTACATCCCTGTGACAGCATGCACAAGATCTATACAAGGCCAAGCCAGACAGGCCCGTGTGTAACACAGCATGGAGGGAGGAGCTATGCAAGAAGTTCCAGCCCTAGCCTAGGAATGAATGACAAAAGAGACATTATTTTCTTTAAAGACCTGATACTGGGTGGATTGACCAGGCTCCAGGGGATGGACCTACAACCAAGAGCACTTGGGGAACACAAATTGGACTCAGTAGACATTAAAAAATAATCAAGAACATGAAGTGAGGGGAAAGATAGTGTTGGAGCTAAAGGCAATTGGAGATCTATATATGATCAGGAAATATGAAGTTCTTGAAAAAACTCGATAAAATATTATTTTAAATAAACACTTGATAGAGAGGAACTGTGTGATGGATAGAAGGAGAGACACCTGTACAAATACTCATCAGCCAGGTGGGTGTCTGATGGGCAGGCTTGCTGCCCACCCTGGGCATCTGCCACCCACAACTAGAACCATAGAGAAGAATGTGTGTGTGGATAGAAGGACAGACAGTGGTACACACAGGTGGGTGTCTGATGCACAGGTTTGATGCCCACCCTGGGAATCTGCCACGCACAGCTAGAACCATAGAGAAGAAATGTGTGTGTGGGGCTGGAGAGATGGCCTAGCGGTTAAGAGCGCCGACCGCTCTTACAGAGGACCCGGGTTCGATCCCCAGCACCCACATGGCGGCTGAGAACCGTCTGAAGCTCCAATTCCAGGAGAACTCCAGTTCCAGGGGAATCCGAGACCTTCTTCTGAACTCCGCGGCGTTGCACAACACGGGTGCACAGACTTGCATGCAGACAGTACATTCATACACATACAGAAATAAATAAAATTAATAAAAAAAATTATTATAAAAGAAATGTGTGTGTGGCTAGAAGGACAGACAGCATCTGCCAGGTGGGTGTCTGGCATGCAGGCTTTCTGCCTACCCCAGGCATCTGCTGCCCACAGCTAGAACCACAGAGAGGAACTGTTTGTGTGTGTGGATAGGAGGACAGACAGCAGCACATACACTTGTTGGTGAGAAAGGAGTAACACCTCCCCAACCAGCTCAAGCTCCTAGTACTGTAGTGGAAAGTATAAGCTGCTGGTGCTGTGGTTTACTGTGGTTAGGATGATCCAATAGTGTCAGTGATTCTAGGCTGCACAGCCAAAGTTGAGGAAGAAACCAGCAGGAAGCAAACTGAGTGACCAACCAGTCCTCCATATTAACATTTGAGTTTAGCAACAGAAGCCAAAGAAACAAACAAAGGTGAAAAACAAAACAAAACAAATACACAAGCCAAAGACACAATGGAAAGACAACAATATGGGAAAAGCTCATAATAAATCCCTACTGAACTCAGCCGGTCCTGTAGAGGACCCCAACAATGAGATCTCCCAGGAAGGAAACCAAGACACCGACCTTAGAGGAACAATTGTAGACATATTCAAAGACTATAAAGAACAAATCAGAGAAATAAAGGGAGACAATGAAAAACTCATGAAGGAACTGGAAGGAAAGGATGATAAACTCTGGAAAGAACTAAAGGGCGACATTGACAAACTCAAAAAAGAACTAGAGGAAAAGAAATACAAACTCTGAAAAGAAATAGAGGAAGATAAATACAAACTCCAAACAGAAATGGAGGGAGAGAATGACAAACTCTGGAAGGAAGTGGAAACACTGACAAGATCTCAGGCTGAAAGGAAAAAAGAAACTGACCAGTGAAGCAAGGAGCTACAAGAAGAGAATGAAAAGCTCCAAAAGGAAGTGGAAATACTGAAGAAATCATAGGATGAAATAAAAAAGGGAATTGAACATTCATCCAATCATCAAGAAAGGATGGGAAAAAGCCTCAGAAGCAAAATGGATGAAGCAGAAAAAATATCAGACCTACAGGATAACACAGTGCAGCTAGAAACCTCAAGTAAAGATTATGAAAAATTAAAAAAAACACACAAGAACGGAACAATCAGGAAATGTGGGACACTATGAAAAGACCAAACCTCTGCATCATAGGGATAGAAGAAGGAGAAGAATCCCAAGAGAATGGTATTGATCAGATCTTCAACAAAATAATAGAAGAAAATTTCCCCAAACTGAAAAAAGACAAGCCCATACAAATACAAGAAGACATAGAACACCAAATAGACAAGACCAGAAAAGAAATTCCCCACAACACATCATAGTTAAAACACTAGATGATCAAAACAAGGACAAAATACTGAAGGCCACAAGAGAAAAACAACAAGTTACATATAAGGGGAAATTTCTCAGAATCATAACTGACTTTTCAGTGCAAACTATGAAAGCCAGCAGAACATGGACCAAAGTACTCCCAGTGCTAAATGACTTTAGATGCCAACCTAGATTACTATACCTAGCAAAAATTCAATCATAGTTGAAGGAGAAAGAAAAATCTTTCATGACATAAACAAAATGAAAGAACACCTATCAAAAAACCCAACACTTCGGAAAATACTCAAAGAAATTCAAAGAACAGAGGAAAGGAGCAACTATCCTTAAGCAACCCAAGAGAGAAATTAACAAAAGCATAACAGAGTAAATAAATACCTAGACCAAGAACGCAAATGAAAAATAAGTTGAAAGGAAACAATACACATCTCTCAATAATAACTTTAAATATAAATGGTCTAAACTCCCCAATCAAAAGACATAGACTGGGAGAATAGATTAAGAAACAAAATTCATCTATATGCTGCCTCCAAGAAACCCATCTCACCCTCAAGGACAGACATCACCTTAGAGTAAAAGGATGGAAAAAAATATTCCAAGTAAATGGTACCAAAAAGCAAGCAGGAGTGGCTATTCTAATATCAGACAAAAAAGACCTCAGAGTAAAATTAATCAGAAAAGACAAAGAGGGCCATTATATCCTTATCAATGGAACAATTAACCAAGAAGATTTCTCAATCTTAAATGTTTATGCACCAAACTCTGGTGTACTGAACTTTATAAACACAATCTTTCAGGACCTCAAGACACAGATTAATCCCACCATGCTAATAGTGGGGGACTTCAATACCCCACTGAGTCCCTTGGATAGGTCAACTGGACAAAAAATAAACAGAAAGACATCAGAACTGAACAATGCAATACACCAAATGGACCTCGCAGATATCTACAGAATATTCCACCCAAACACCAGAGAATGTACTTTCTTTTCAGCACCCCACAGATCATTCTCCACAATTGACCACATACTGGGACACAAAAGAAATGTCAACAAAAACAAAAGGATTGAAATTATTCCATGCATTCTATCAGACCACAGTGCAATAAATCTCAGTATTAAAACCAGAGTAAGCCCTACTAACTATAAGAACACATGGAGACTAAACAACACAATCCTGAATAATGAGTGGGCCAGGGAAGTAGTAAAGAATGAAATAAAACCGTTTCTGGAACTAAACAAAAATGACAACAAAACCTGTGGGATACACTAAAGTCAGTCCTAAGAGGGAAATTTATAGCCTTAGGTGCCCACATTAAAAAAACAGAAAGAGAACAAATAAGCAATCTAACACTGCAGCTAAAAACACTTGAGAGACAAGAACAAATGGACCCTAACCCCAACAGCCAGGAAGAAACAACAAAAAATCAGAGCAGAAATAAATGAAATAGAAACAAAGAAAACAATACAAAAGAATCAATGAATCTAAAAGCTGGTTCTTTGAAAAGATAAACAAAGTAGACAGACCTCTAGCCCAGTTAATGAAAAGAAAGAAAGAGCAACTCTAAATCAATAGCATTCATGATGAAAGGGGAAACATCAGAACAGATAAAGAAAAGATCCAAGCAATCATATGAGAATACTTCAAAAACTTATATTCTACTAAATTTGAAAACCTAAGAGAAATGGATGAATATCTGAAATTCTGGGTTCTGGGATTCACCAAAGTTTAACCAAGAAGAGACTGACTGTTTAAACAGACCCATAGTACTTGAGGAAATTGAAGATATAATAAAAAGCCTCCCAACTAAGAAAAAAAAGCCCAGGCCCAGAGGGTTTCACAGAAGAATTCTATAAAACATTTAAAGAGGTCTTACAACCATTACTCCTCAAACTGTTCAGAAGGATACAAACAGAGGGAAATATACCAAATTCCTTCTGTGAAGCCAGCATAACTCTAATACCAAAATCAGGCAAAGACATAAACAAGAAAGAAAACTATAGACCCATATCATTAATGAACACAGATGCAAAAATTCTCAAGAAAATACTTGCAAATTGCATACAGACCTACATAAAAAAGATCATCCATCATGACCAAGTTGGATTCATACCAGAGATGCAGGGATGGTTCAACATACACAAATCAATAAATATCATAAAACACATAAATGGACTGAAAGACAAAAACCACATTATCATCTCAATTGATGCAGAAAAAGCTTTCAAGAAAATACAGCATCGCTTCATGCTTAAAGTCCCAGAGGGAATTGGATTAGAGGGATCATTCCTCAATGTAATCAAAGCCATATACAAGAAACTCACAGCCAACATCATCCTAAATAGAGAAAATCTGGAAGCATTCCCCTTAAAGGCAAGAACAAGGCAAGGCTGTCCACTATCACCACTCTCCTTCAATATAGTTCTTGAAATGCTTGCTAGGGCATTAAGGTGAGAAAGCAAAATTAAAGGAGTACTAATCAGAAAAGAGGAAGTAAAACTATCCCATTTTGCAGATGACATGATAATTTACTTAAAGGATGCTAAAACCTCCACCATAAAACTACTAGAAATGATTAATAGTTTCAGTATAGTCACGGGATAGAAAATTAACCTAGAAAAATCAGTATACTTTCTTTATACCAACAATAAGCAACTGGAGAAGGAATATAAGGAGACCTTCCCAATGACAATAAATTCCAAGAAAATAAATAAATAAAACAACTGGGAATAAACCTAACCAAATACACCAAAGACCTCTACAACCAAAATTTTAAAACCCTGATAAAGGAGATTGAAGATGACATCGAAAGATGGAAAGACCTCCCATGCTCATGGATTGGAAAATTAATATAGTAAAAATGTCCATTCTACCCAAATTAATATACAGATTCAATGCAATCCCAATCAAAATCCCCATGAGGTTTTTCACAGACTTGGAAAAAAATCCTTAAAATCATATGGGTAAACAAAAGACCCCAAATAGCTAAAGCAACCCTGAGTGAAAAGTACAGTACAGGGGGGATTACTTTATCAGATTTCAAGCTATATTACAAGGCTATAGTCATATAGACAGCCTGGAACTGGCAAAGAAAACACCCATTGACCAATGGAACAAAATTGAAGATCAAAACTTGAGCTCATATAACTTCAGCCACCTCATATCTGACAAAGGGACCAAAAATGCTCAGTGGAGGAAAGATAGCATCTTCAGCAAATGGTGTTGGCAAAACTGGATCACCATTTGTAGAACAAAATTAAACCCCTACCTCTTGCCCTGTACAAAAATAAACTCCAAGTGGATCAAAGATCTCAAGGGGAAACCTGAACCCTTGAAGGTGATAGAAGAAAAAGTTGTCAACAACCTACAAGACATAGGCTTAGGAAAAGACTTTCGAAATCAAACAGCAGCTGCACAGGAAATAAGGACAACAGCTGGCAAGTGGGACCTCATCAAACTCAAAAGCTTTTGTACACCTAAGGAAACAATCAAGGAAGTGAAGAGAAAACCCACAGAGTGGGAGGAAACCTTGACCACTGATACATTGGACAGAGCATTAACATCCAGAATATATAACCTACTTAAAAAAACAAAGAAGTACGGGGCTGGAGAGATGGCCTAGTGGTTAAGAGCACCGACTGCTCTTGCAGAGGACCCAGGTTCGATCCCCAGCACCCACATGGTGGGTGGCTGAGAACCGTCTATACCTCCAATTCCAGGAGAACTCCAGTTCCAGGAGAATCCGAGACTCTCTTCTGACCTCCACGGCATTGCACCTCACGGGTGCACAAACCTACATGAAGATAGCACATTCATACACATACAAAAAAAATAAGTAAAATTAAAAAAAGAATTAAATTAATCCCAAGAAGCTCTGGCAGTATTAGTTACTTCTCATAAAGAGTTAAATAGCTCACCTATCCACAAGGATTTAAGAAACAGACATTGATAGAGGAAAATAAGTTCTAAAACTTGTAAAAAGAAAGAAATAAGAGAGGCTAATATGAATGATAACAAGGATAAAAAAAGAAAATAGAGAAACTACAGAATTAGAAGATGGAAAGAGTTCAGTTGCTAACCCAAAATACATCCACTAATGAGAGTTTAGGAGGAAAAACAATAAGANGGATGGAAAAAAAAGATATTCCAAGTAAATGGTACAAAAAGACAAGCAGGCAGTGGCTATTCTAATATCAGACAAAAAAAGACCTCAAGTAAAATCAATCAGAACCGACAGACAAGAGGGCCATTTTATGCCTTAATCAAATTCCGATGGAACGATAACCACGGAATGATTTCTCAATTAATGTTAGCACCAATACGTCGGTGTACTGAACTTTATAAACCAATCCTTTCAGGAACCTCACGACACAGGATTAATCCCACGAACTAATAGTGGGGGATTCAATACCCCACTGAGTCCCTTGGATAGTTCAACTGGACAAAAATAAAAGACAATCAGACTGAACACACTGCCAATACAGAGCAAATGGACCTCAAGGATATCTAACAGCATATTCCACCCAAACACCAGAGAATGTACTTTCTTACTCACACCTCAAGTCATTCTCCAAAATTGGCACTTGGGCACAAAAGAAATGTCAACAAAAATCCAGAAGGATTGAAATTCATTCGCATTGCATTCTAATGCAGACCACAGTGGCAGATATTCGTCAGTATTAGAACCAGAGTAAGCGCTATAATAAGAGAACAACATGGAGACTAGAACCAAAACAATCTCCGTGCAATAATGAGTGGGCCCAGGGAAGTAGCTAAGAGTGAAATAAAACCGTTTCTTGGAACTAAACAAAAAACTGACAAAAAAAAAAAACCTGGAAAAATACAAAGCAGCCTGAAGAGGGAAATTTATAGCCTTAGGTGCCCACATTAAAAAAAGGGCAGAAGAGAAACAAATAAGCAATCTAAAATGCAGCTAAAAAACCTTGAGAGACAAGAACAATGGGACCCTCCCCAACAGCCAGGAAGAGGAAGACAACAAAAAAAGTCAAGAGCAGAATAATGAATAGAAACAAAGAAAAACAATACAAAAGAATCAATGAAATCTAAAAGCTGGGTTCTTGAAAAGATAAATCCGAAGTAGACAGACGCCAGTAGCCCAGTTAATGAAAAGGAATGAAAGAGCAAACTCTAAATCAATAGCCATTGATGATGAAAGGGGAAAACATCATGAAACAGATAAGAAAAGATCCAACAATCATATGAGCATACTTCCAAAAACTTATATTTCTAGCTAAAATTTTGAAAACCTAAGAGAAATGGATGAATAATCTGAAAATTCTGGGGTTCCTGGGATTCACCAAAGTTTGATACCGAAGAAGAGACTACGCCTTTAAAAAACAGACCCATACATATATTATGGAGGAATTCAAATAAATCAAAAAAAAAGCCTCCCACTAAGAAAAAAAAGCCCAGGCCCAAGAGGTGTTCACAGAGAATTTCTATTAAAACTTGTAAAGGTCTTACACGGCCTTACTACTCAAGCTGTTCAGAAGGATACAAAACAGAGGGAAATTCCCAAATTCCGATACCACTGTCTATGAACCAGAAACGTACTCCAAACGGTCAAGAATGAACCAAGACAGGAAAGAAAACTATAGACCATACTCTTTAAATGAAACACAGATGCAACAAATTTTCAAGAAATATATTGCAAATGCATATACAGACTCACATCAAAAAAGATTCATCCCTGACCAGAGTTGGATTCATAACCAGATGCAGGGATGGTTCAACTACACAAATTCAAGTAAATATCATAAAACACCTAAATGGACTGCTGAAAGAAAGAAAACCACATTATCATCTCCATTGATGCAGAAAAAGCTTTTCGAAGAAAAA
The DNA here is from genome assembly GCA_009823505.1 of Rhizomys pruinosus. NCBI lineage: Eukaryota > Metazoa > Chordata > Mammalia > Rodentia > Spalacidae > Rhizomys > Rhizomys pruinosus. The sequence goes on from VZQC01006772.1 coordinate 411,118, forward strand.
TCAGCATCAGCTTTCATGGCTTAAAGTCCAGAGGGAATTGGATTACGAGGGATCCTTCCTCATATGTAATCAAAGCCATATACAACAAAACCCAGCAACCAAACATCGATTCTAAAATAAGAGGAAAATCTGGAAGCATTCCCCTTAAAGGCATGACATTAGAAACAAGGCAAGGCTGTGCCCTATCACCACTCTCCTCAATGATGTTCTTGAAATGCTTTGCTAGGGCGTTAAGGTGAAGAAAAGCAAAAGTTAAAGGAAGGTACTAATCAGAAAAGGAAGGAAGGTCAAACTATCCCATTTTTGGATGATGACAGGATAATTGTTACGGTAAGGATGCTGAAAGACCTCCACCAATGAAACACTAGAATGATTAATAGTTTCAGGTATAGTACGGGAGTTTGGAAATATACACTAGGAAAAATAGTATACTTTCTTTATACAACAATAAGCAAACTGTGAGACGAAAGCGAATATAAGCGAGCCTTCCCAATGACAATTATATATCCGCAGAAATAAATAAATGAAAGACAACTGGGAAATAAAACTAACCAAATACACCAAAGACGCTCTACAACGCAACATTATTTAAAAAACCTGAATGAAAGGGAGATTGAAGAAGACATCGAAGATGGAAAAGACCTCCATGCTCATGTGATTGGAAAATTAATATAGTAAAAATGTCCATTCTACCCAAATTAATATACAGGATTCATGCAAATCCCAATCAAAATCCCATGAGGTTTTTCACAGAGACTTGGAAAAGAAAAGTCCGTTAAAATCATAGGGATTAAAAAAGACCCACAAACTCAGCTTAAAGCAACCCTGAGGTGACAAGACGTTCAACAGGGGGGGAACGCTCACAGACATCAACACACTTACAGGGCTATAGTCCTATAGACACGAACGCAACAAAAAAAAAAAAAAAACAAACCCATTGACCAATGGAACAAAATTGAAGATCAAAACTTGAGCTTACTATAATTAGCTAGCCATCATATCTGACAAAGGGACCAAAATGCTCAGTGAGATGGAGGAAAGATGATAGCATCTTCGTCAGAATGGTGTTGGCAAAAATGGATCACCCACTTTGTGAATAAAAATTAACCACTACCTCTTGCCCTTACAAAATAAACTCCAAGTGGAATCAAATGATCTCAAGGGGAAACCTGAAACCCTTGACAGGTGATAGAAGAAAAAGTTGTCAACAGACCCTACAAGACCATAGGCTGTAGGAACAGGACTTGTGTCGAAGATGTCTTATCAAACAGCAGCTGCACGAGGAAATAAGGACAACAGCTGGGCACAGTGGGACCTCATCAACAATAAAAGCTTTTGTACACCTAAGGATGAACACAATCAATGGAAGTGAAGATGAAAACCCACAGAGTGGGAGGAAACCTTCGTGACCCTGATACATTGACAAGTTTGATTAATGCCAGAGTAATATAACCTACTTAAAAAAAACAAAGAAGTACGGGGCCTGGGAGAGGCCCTTAGTTTTGGGTTAAGATGAAGAGCACGGACCTGCTCTTGGCAGAGGACTAGGTTTCGATCCGCTGCGCACCCACATGGTGGGGGCTGAAACCGTCGTATGCCATTCCAGAGTCGTTCCAGGAGAACTCCACTTCCAGAGGAATCCAACAACCTCTTCTGACCTCCAGAGAACATTAGACCTGACGGGTGACAAACTACATACACGCATAGTACATTCCACATACAAAAACATAAAAAAAAAAAAAAGAAGAAAAAAGAAGTAGTTAGAAAACTAATGATGTTATTAAAAAATATGGAGTAAAAAGAGCTGAACAAAGACTTCACCAGTAAGGAAAGTAAAGCTGGACTGACGAACATCTTAAAAGAGTGGTTCAACATCATTAATTAATTAAGAAAGAAATAAAACAACCTAAAGGTAGTCATTCTCAACTCCAATCCAGAGCTAGCCAAGGATCAAGGAAAAAACAGAGACACCAGATGCATGGTGAGGGTTTGTGGGGAAAGGGGAGACACTCACTCCATTGCTGGAGGGAAATGTAAAGCTGTACACCACTGTGGAAAGCCCAGTGTGGAGAAGCGCCTCAAAAGAACGTCAAGAATGAGCTGACGGACCGGACGCAGTCATACCCTTCTGGGTATATATCCCAGATTCATCATATCACAGAAATACACGTAGCAGCCATGTTTATTGCAGCTGCTTCAGCAATAGCGAAGCAGCTGAACCAACCCAAAATGTCCCTCAACAATATGACTGGAGTATACAAAATTGTGGTACATCTATATATGGAGTTCATACGGCAGTGGTAAAGAAAGATGACATAATGACTTTGAGGTAAATGGATGGACCATGAAGCCATTATGGCTAACTGAAGTAACACATTCCGAAAAAATAAAAAAGGGCAATGGTTTCCCTCATTGTGGAAGTGCTAAACACCAAATCCCCAGTTGGCAGGCAACTGAAGCAACTTTATTATTATCATTTTCATTTGTATCTGAAAGCATGACTGTGCTATTATATTGTGAATCGTCTTAATGGGGCTCTAGAATTGGACCTAACCACTTGTATTCACACGTTGTACCCCATTACCAAGATATGCAATGGAATGTTAGGTTTCATATGCTAAAAAAAAAAAGTCGTCTGAAAGAGTTATCTGTCTTGTTGTACCCTGCAATGCAGCTTTACTGGTTAGAATGATGTGAATGCTGCTGAGAACCCTGCTGCCAGAAAAATTGACCATACCTGACTTTCCAGGATTCATTTTCCTATGTGAACCTGTTTTCTTTTGGTTTCTTCGTTTAAGACTGCATGTTTTCTAAAAAAAAAAAAAAAAAAAAAAAAAAGCCAGGCGTGGTGGCACATGCCTTTAATCCTAGCACTCGGGAGGCAGAGGCAGGAGGATGTTTGTGAGTTCAAGGCCAGCCTGGTCTACAGAGCGAATTCCAGGACAGCTTGGGCTACAGGGAGACCCAGTCTCAAAAATACAAAAAAGATAAATGTGAATCTCTAAATGTGTTTTGGAATTAACCTATAGTTTATTTTCAGATTTTGTAATTTTGATTTATGTGTGAGTGTATATATGCATATTTTGGAATAATATAAAATTAAAGGGAACAAAAAAAGAGAGGAAAAAAAACATTTAAAGAACTGGCCAAAACAGTAAACTTTTGCCTCGAAAAGGTTATAGAATACTGAGAAAAAGATGCAAGACAGGACTTAACATGTATGACACAATCCATGAGCTCTGGCCTGGGTCAGGGGGTTGGGGGGCATGAGGGGTGGGCATGGATGGGGGAATAAGTTTAAATATGATTAAGAAATGTTGTATGAAATGTTCTCAATAAAAATTAAGTTAAGGGCTGGAGAGATGGCCTAGTGGTTAAGAGTGCTGACTGCTCATGCGGAGGTCCCAGGTTTGATCCCCAGCACCCACATGGCAGCTGAGAACCATCTTTAACTCTAGTTCCAGGGGAATCCGACACCCTCATCTGACCTCCGTGGCATTGCACGACACGGATCCACAGATATACATGCAGACAGTACATTCATACACATACAAGAATAAATTTAAAAAAATGAAAAAATACATTTAAAAATTAAGTTAAAAAGATTAATTGCTGGATGAATTTAGTATAAAATTTTAATATTTTGAACAGACAACATGGTCAGTAATATACATAACCAAGCAGTAATTTTGTCACAATTATGATGAAAACACTATGAAATAAAAGAATATATAAAAATAAAAATAAATCACTAGATGGAAAGACCTCTCATACTCATGGATTGGAAAAACTAATATAGTAAAAATGTCCATTCTACCCAAATTAATATATAGATTCAATGCAATCCCAATTAAAATCCCCAAGACTTTCTTCACAGGGTTGGAAAAAAAATCATTAAATTCATATGGAAATACAAAAGACCTCGAATAGCCAAAGTGACCCTGAGAGAAAAGAGCAATATGGGGGGGTCTCTATACCAGACTTCAAACTACGCTACAGGGCTATAGTCATAAAAACAGCCTGGTTGTTGCACAAAAGACATACCTGTAGACCAATGGAACAAAACTGAAGATCCAAACTTGAGCACATACAATTTCAGCCACCTCATATTTGACAAGGGGGCCAAAAGGACTCAATGGAAGAAAGACAGCATCTTCCAGCAAATGGTGTTGGCAAAACTGGATCACCACTTGTAGAAGAAGAAAATTAAACCCCTACCTCTCACCCTGTACAAAAATCAACTCAAAATGGACCAAAGATATCAAGGTGAAACCTGAAACTCTGAAGGTGATAGAAGAAAAGTTGGCAGCAAGCTATAAGTCATAGGCATAGGAAAAGACTTTCTAAATCAGACAGCAGCTGTGCAGGAAATAAGGTAGACAATTAACAAGTAGAACGTCAGTAAACTGAAAAGCTTCTGTATAGCGGAAGAAACAGTCAGGGAATTGAAGAGAAAACCTGCAGAGTGGGAGGAAACCTTCGCTGCTGACAGAACACTGAAATCCAGAGTCTATAAAGAACTCAAAACACAAAGGAGGAAGAAAACAAAAGACCCACTCAAAACATGGAGTAAATAGCTGAAGAGAGACTTCACAAGTGAGGAAATAGAGATGGCTGAAAACGTCTTTAAAAAGTGTTCAATATTACACAAAAGTCAATTCCAGATGGATTAAAGACCTTAACGTGAAACCCATAACTCTGGAGGTAATAGAAGAAAAACTTGGCAGCAGACTATAAGACATAGGTGTAGGAAAAGACTTCCTAAATCAGACAGCAGCTGCACAAGAAATAAGATCAACAATTGACAAATGGGACCTCATTAAACTCAAAAGCTTCTGTACATCAAAAGAAACAATAAAGGAAGTAAAGAGAAAACCCACTGAGTGGGAAGAAACCTTTACTGCAGATACATCTGACAAAGCATTAATTTCCAGAGTATACAAACTACTCAAAAAACAAAGAAAAAAGAAAACAAATGAATCACTCAAAAGATGGAGCAAAGAGCTGAATAGAGACTTCACAGAGGAGGAACTAGAGATGGCTGAGAAACATCTTAAAAACTGTTCAA